>OY776279.1:4449002-5049002 GCA_963675445.1 Linnaemya vulpina
GTGTTATACAACTGGTTGTTGTTCTAGTTAATATATCATATTGTCATAATGTAAAGGCCTATATCATAAAAAATATTTTATGCTTATAACCTGCTTATATGACAAGTAAATAAATAAGCAGCTTATAAATAAAAATATTTGTTATGCTCAAAATCAAAATTTATGATGAGGCAATAACCCTTAGCAGGAATATTATGCCACTTTATATAGTATTCATTTGTGTGAGAAAAATGTTGACAGTTTTACACGAAAAGTTAAGACGTGGGGGTTTACTTTCTAATACGATGCGAAAGAAATTACTTTCGCATTTCAATGTAAATAGCATACAAATGCGAAAAGCTTATCTTTCGCTTGGCTTTAACTTTAAAACCATAAACTGTGTTTTCCATTCAAAAAACTATTTATTTAAAAAAGATATAATTTTTAAGACATCAAAGTATATTGCCCTGTAGGATGTGTCCTCCTGCGAATACTCAATACTGCAAACTACATAATCAGAGTTGTATTCTTGCTACTGAATTGAGCGGAAGTTTAACCAACTCAAATACAAACCTGTCTTAAATAAAATTTGATCCTGCTTCGTTAAAAAACATAGTCTAGTGACCCTTTAATTTTAATTATGTGCTAGTTATTTTTTCCCGAAATCTTGTTAAAAAATTCAAACTGATCAGTTGAGGGGTTTTAGCTGGTTCCTATGCGCATTTCACTGGGGCTAATGCAGATCATCAGGGAACCTGTAGCCAACATTTCTTAGAACAACTAAAGACATTTATTTCATATTTCCACTTTACTAAGTGAGAAGCTTTGAAAACAAATATCAAAGTCACAACAAGAACTCACTGATCACTTTTGAAATATATTTTTTTTTGCTGTCGCACAATGTAATTTTATGTATAAACACAATCTGGGCAAATGTGTATATAACAAATGCAAAAACAGTTATTGTACGAGTATAAAAATACCAAACATGTTATAAAGAAAACATACAATTTTTATATTTAAGAAATGAAGCAATAAAAATGCAATAAAGCTTAAAGTTATTGCCTCTAAAGCAGGTCTTAATTTTGCCAGACTTGTATAAAAAAATGTATTCGCGTAAGTTTCTTTCCTGTTGGCATCCTAATAAAATGAGTTTTATTATATAGTCGAAGCATTCAATAGGATTTATTATTATAATTAATTAGTGAAATGAAAATAATAAATAAGCGAGTGTTTAAGATGTGCATGAATATTAAATATGAAATGAGAAAAGTGTTAGAAAAAGATGGTATAGGGTGTTTTTTTTATAGAGTGATACAGCTTTGAGTTGGCATCACTGCTTTATTCGACCACCCATTTAACAGCTGATGGTTGCTTTTTGTTTAGTTTGCCTTGACATTTCATTATGGATCAACTTGCACCAGAGCAACGTTTGCAAATTGTGGAAATTTTTTTTAATCAAAATAATGGTTCTGTTCGTCAAACTTATCGGGCCCTTCGTCCATTCAAAATTTTATTTTCCGATGAAGCCCATTTTTGGTTAAATGGATACGTAAATAAACAGAGTTGTCGCCTTTGGAGTGAGAAGAACCCACAAGCTTTTGTCGAAACGTCCTTCACCATCCACAGAAAATTACTGTTTGGTGCGCTTTATGGGCTGGCGGAGTCGTTGGCCCACATGTCTTCAAAAACGATGATGGTGGGAATGTTGCTGTTTGTGAAAATTGGTGTTCCTGATTGCGCCTTATACGCGCCAGCCGTGGCGGCCACATGGCCCAAGTCTTATTTAAACATTAATGTCATACAATTTTCTATCCAATAAAGACCGTTTCATTGATATCAAAAATATATTACTATATTTTGTTATGATTTAAACTTGTATCACTCTATAAAAAACACCCTATACTTCCATATTCGTTAGTCACGCGCATAAGATATACATATTTTGTTCCTATATATCTTTTAAAGGAAGCTGTTGCATTAACTGTGTGTCTAGTAGTAGAAATGGAAGCGTAAAAGTAAAATTTACTTACTATCTCACGATTTCACTACAAAGAATTCCATGTAAAAGTTTTCATTCTAATCTAATCGGACTCAAAACAAAGTATGATATAAAATGTTGGTGTGTTTTTGTGGCAACAAAAGAGATTTAACCAACCACAATTTTCAAAATTTGTACCTTTTTTCCTAAGAGTTGGCAGCACTGGTTATAAGTGATTTAAAATCTGTGTATTTTCGCATACGGACTGCTTTTTTTTATTCGAATTGCTATTATTCGAATTGTTTTATTTCCGTAAAAAAATAAAATTTCCACAGGCCCCACGAACTGCTTTATTTCCGTGCAGGCAGTTTGAATTTCTAATTTAGAAAGAACCAACTTATTGATCGTCTTATTTTATGAACCTCAACACTTTATTTACTATTGTTTCGTATTTATTTTCAAATTTATCTAATAGCAAATTAATTTGAAAAATATATACAAATATATATTTTTTTAATTATAACATTAATCAAGCTTTTGGTTGTTTTTTATTAAATTTTATTTAGTCTAATTTTTATTCAATATTTCGTTAACAGTTTGTTAACATATTTAGGGAATAAAATTTAATAAAAAACGACCACAAGCTTGATTAATATTATAGTAAAAAATAAAAAAAAATTAAAAAATAAATATATATACTATATATATATATATATATATATATATATATATATATATATATGTATATATATATACATATATATTTCTTGGATCAGTTTCGTGTTATACGAGTGTATAAATTTTATAAACTGAAAATTGCAACATTAATATCAGAAAGACTTGATACATATCCCAAGGAACAAGGGAAAATTGGCATCAATTTTATATATATCTGACACAACCAAATTAAAATAGCATTGTTTTCGAAAGCCGCTACACTTTAATCATCATTAATGATGTATATTTTTATATATCATCACATCTCTCTGATGGTTATGAGGACATCTTACACGAGAACTGTTTCAATGCTAAACTGACGTTAATTCAATTAAAAAAAATTATTTATTGGTCCACCAAACTATAATTATACAAATTCTTATATTGAAAATGTTTTCAATATAAGAACTTTCACAACTCCCAATCCTGAACTTTTACAACTTTAAGAAAAAGAAATTAAAATATATAATAAATTGCCAAGTTGAAAATTATTAGTCAGGCTTAAGCTCAAATTTGCGAAAATACAAATTCGGATGCAAGAAAAATAAACAATTTTCTGAATAAATAACGATTGGCCAAAAGGCTGACATGCATCTACCTGCTGTACTCTAAAGAACAGAAACTCTGAAATCGTAAAAATCACATTTCATTAAAAAAAGCTTTTGGAAAAAATTGTGGTCTTGATAACGATGAAAAAAATTTCAAGAAACTGCTTGTAAACATAAATTTAGTCCATTAAATAATACCACGTATAATTATTTTCAATTAAAAAATACAAATTTTTTTTCAATCACAGAAAACCCGCCAAATTAACATGACTATTATTAATTTAAGGGTAGAGAAGAAGAAACCATTAAAAAAGCTTAGAATATATTTTTATCTTCATAATGACTATATGGATATGGATGTGTGTATGTATGTGTGCATATTTGTGATTTGTAAATACCTACTTTTGGCCTGCTTCTGTTTTAGTCGGCTACAACTGGCGGCAGCATTTCCATACAAACAAATAAATACTGGTCTACTTGTATACTTACACTTACAAGGGTACATACACACACACACACACACACATACACTCTTTGATTCTGTTATGAGTTCAGTATTGATTTTTATTATATTCTAAATGTAACACGGCGAAAAAACCGTTACTTGCGCTTGTTAGTCATTCATTAAAATAGTAAAACGTCTTTGTTGCTCCTCTCCTTGTTGTGTAAGTTTAGAAAATTCAAAACAATTGCACAGACACAAACTCGTACATCATGGAAATAGAAATAGAAATAAAAGAAAGCCTTGATGATTCTTTTTTATTTCTTTTTCTTTACTGATAATAGTAAAATCTGATTTTGTTGGTCTTTCTTAACTCTTTTACTGCATGCCATTTAGTGTTGCTGTAATTGTTATTATTGTTATTTGCACACATTTAAACATAAAACATAAACACACACATGCATATACATATACATATACTTACATGTGTGTGTAAGGCTTTACTTAACATGCATTTGTGTGTGCCATGTTTTGGAATTTCCATTGACATAACTGGGTCAGTAAGAATTAAACAATAACAACAAAACGAATAATAAAAATACGAGTGCGGGTAAGAATACGAACCGTCGTGCACAGTGTCGTTGCGACTTTAAAGTTTATGAAATGCGAATGTTTGGAAAATGGTGAAGAGGCAACAAGAGGATAAACAAGCATGAAAAACAAACACCTTCAGTCGTTTCCGTTCTAATGCGTATAAGCGTATAAACAGATGTACATTGCTGATAGGCAATACATGTACGTGTATGTATGCATGTGTCTGTTTATATGGGTATTTTGTAGACATTTTTTACACGCGAATTTATATATTCACGATAGCAGTTGCTACTTCACAAGGTTCTTGTTCTTATATCCATTCATATACATTTACATATTCGCAAGAATGAACATGGAAGAAATTTTGAACACACATACACACTCATATACGCTAGATCTTTATATCAGGTGTTTTTTATAGAGTGATACAAGTTTAAATCATAATAAAACATAGTAATATATGTTTGATTTCAATGAAACGGTCTTTATTGGATAGAAAATTGTATGACATTAATGTTTAAATGTCTTCGGCCATGTGGCCGCCACGGCTGGCGCGTACAAGGCGCAATCTGGAACACCAATTTTCACAAACAGTAACATTCTGACCATCATCGTTTTTGAAGTCACATGGGCCAATAACTCCGCCAGCACATAAAGCGCACCAAACAGTAATTTTCTGTGGATGTAATGGTGTTTCGACAAAAGCTTATGGGTTCTTCTCACTCCAAATGCGACAATTCTGTTTATTTACGTACCCATTCAACAAAAAATGGGCTTTATCGGAAGATAAAATTTTGAATGGACGAAGTGCACGATAAGTTTGACGAACAGAACCATTATTTTGATTTAAAAAATTTCCACAATTTGCACGCATTGCTCTGGTGTAAGTTGATCCATAATGAAATGTCAAGGCAAACTAAACAAAAAGCAACTATCAGCTGTTAAATGGGTGGTCAAATAAAGCAGTGATGCCAACTCAAAGTTGTATCACTCTATAAAAAGCACCCTATATATGTAGATTTTTGCAAATGTATGTATCAAGTTTCATATATCCAAGCCGAAATGTATATTCTATTCTCATCCTGGACAGGAATAATATCCAGGATCATGTAAAGAGTACTTTTTTAAGCGGTTTCTATGCGTGATATATTAGCGTTATTTTATATCCGTTTTAAATTGTAAGCGTTTGAAGTACGACACTTAGACCGCAGGGTTCTTCTACTGGGAATGATTTTGATTAAATAAATTTTGCTTTACCAGTAATCACCGCCCTTGTACTCCTTTTATTTATTCAAATTCGATGCAAAATTAAATATGTTTAAAATTCATTCTTTTTTGGGAATTGTCGTTTAAAACTTCTTAATTTTAATTTCGTTAATTAAAAAATTCAAGGTGGCCAATTAAGGGGTTTTAGCTAGTTCCTAGGCGCATTTGACTTTGGCTAATGCAGATGACCAGGGAATATGTAGTTGATTTTATATTTACACAATTTGACAACCATTTACCCATGTTACAAAGTTTTGTCTCTATACTCGTATGCAGTATTAAATATGCAGTTTTCAAATCTACTTTAATTGGTTTATGCAAACTAGCATTTTGAATTAACTGATTTCCATGCATGATGATGGCATTGAAAGTTTTATTTAAAAGTTTAACAATTTTGCAAACTAATTAGGTTTGGTTAAATATCCAACATGGCAACAAGTAAATTTGATAAGGCAAAATATTAAAATCATATATTAAAAGCCACATACGAGTATGCAGACACATACGGCAGACTTGCTATAGAAAATAAATAACTTGTGCAATTAAAGTTTTCCTATTATTTTTAATTATTTCATACAGTAAAGCAGCTCTTTCTGAAACAAAGTCATAACAAAATTCATGTAACAGCTGCTGAATTTGGCTTTTACCACATAAAGATAATATTTGATATATTTTATTATTATATAATTCTTATACGCACGCATTTACTTGTCAGACTAAAGCATTTAATGAATGTCCTTAAGCATATAAAATCCATAATCTCTGCTAACGATAGAAATGCCCATATATTTCGCTTAGAAGAAAGAAAAAAAAATATATCGAAACCAATTCACACAGACTATGAAGTGCAAAACAGGCCAAACGCATTTGTACGATTGTGTGTTAAATGTTTTGAAAACATTTGAAAGAAATTAAAAGGTGTGCCAATTTAAACGGAGCTGAATGTGCTGAAATATAATTTGTTTTAATATTTTTCGTTTGATGTTTTCACTTAAACTAAATAATCGAATTGCAGAGTTTTACAAAAATTTGCTAAATGTTTTTTTTTTTATTCTCACCCACTCAACAACAACAAAAACGACAACAAAGTGCAAAAAGTCACAAAATAAAAAGTATAAAAGATTGTGCAAAGTTCGAAGGATTGACAAAGTTGAAAGCAAAAAGGAAATAATTGAATAAACTGAATAGAAAACTTTCAAAGTGTTTTGTGGATGCATTTTGTTTGGAAGGGGGCCCGAGAATACAAATACGGAAGGCCTAAGGAGTGCTTTAGCCCGTCTACGCAATAGAACGGGCCCCTCAATTCCACAACCATCTCCACCTACCTCACCTCATCCCTCAGCAGCCGGCTGTCGTGAAGCGACCAATACCACCTCCAATACCTACACAATCAACCACACCAGCAGTGATGGCTCGAATCAAAGCGTGAGTAGATTTTTTTTATTCTCTTTTTTATTCGACATAAAATATTATCAGCAAATTTATTACATTTATTTTGATTTGCCGTTATTGGTAATGGGAAAAGACTTGTGCAGGCAGGCATTTGGTTGTATTGGCCAACATACACACCATCATACGCACACACAACTTTTCCATTAGCTTGAATACTTGTAAACATCAAGTTGCGGATATTAAATATTATTGCAACTGCAGGAACAGCAATTGTGTTAACAAGCAGCGACTTTTTCAATTAGAATACCTTGGCCCATATGAATGGCTAAAACAAGGTATACCTTAAAGGCCTTGTTCATAAATATAAATTTTAGGTTTATAAGCTGTTTATAAGACAAATTTTCTACATGAAATAATAGCATATTTCATGTGAATAGGGCCTTAAGAACTTGCAGCTAGTGTTTAGTGTAATAAAGCTGGTTTTAAACTCCTAAAGTACACTTTTAAAGGAGCATTCAAAAATCACTATATTGGGAAAATATTTATTTATTTAAAGTAATATATTTTATAAATTAATTTATAAAATACAAAAATATTGGGAAAATATATTTT
This sequence comes from Linnaemya vulpina, assembly GCA_963675445.1. Classification (NCBI taxonomy): domain Eukaryota; kingdom Metazoa; phylum Arthropoda; class Insecta; order Diptera; family Tachinidae; genus Linnaemya; species Linnaemya vulpina. Next base: position 4,456,534 of record OY776279.1, read on the forward strand.
TCATAAATTGTGATGTAATTTAGCTTGCTAGAATCTTTAAGATTGGCCTTTTCAGTACGAGGTCCGTTCAGACACTAACGTGAGCTCGAGTTTTTCTTAAAAAAAAATCTATATATTTGTCAAATACTATATATATTTCACTTGGATCAGAACTTTTTTTAAATTTTCAAAGAAATTCTGACAGGCAGCTTTTGCTATGCCCTTCTGCTATTTCGGTGGTTCGGTTTTTATGTCATCAATTGTCGTAAGACGTCGTCCTCTTTTGAGTCTTTTCAATCTTTAAAACAGGAAAAAGTCTCAGGTGTCAGGTGCGGTGACTGAGGCCAGCTTACGGTGTTGGTTTTAGGTGTCACATATTTTTAGTTGAATAGGTGTCATACATATTTTTTTGTTGAATCTGAGAAACTTTAACACTACGTTTGCTGCAATACGCTTTAAATCGGAACGTTTCGGAACAAATTGACTGGCATGATTCTGCCAATATGGCGACATTCTTAGCAACTTATCTAATAGATATACACCGATTCTCCAAAACAATTTTTTTTTACCTTCTCAACATTTTGATCGGTTGCGATCTATTGGAGCGTTCACTAAGAGCATCGTTATTCACATCTCTGACTCAGAGTACAATCGCCGTGTGCCACTGTCCATTTATTATTCAAAATCTTATGCTGTCCATTTATTATTCTTTCTATCTCTGAAACTTTTTTCTAGTAGTACCAACACTCAGGGGACAACCCTTACATATGCAGTGCATTGCGCTGGAACTGGAAAGCAGGGGATAGTGTTAGGAGGACAGATTAGAAGATAGAAAGGTTTTTGTAGCTGTTTTTACTTTTTATTACCTTGTCGGTGAATTTTTTGTTTCATAAGTTAAACAAACTAAATATTTTAAATAGCCGAAACTGTGTACAGATACTCGAGACGAGCGCAGCCATATAAAAATGTGCTGATCGGATATAAAAACGGCCGCGAAATTTTAAAATCCATGCTATACTTTGAACAGACCTTTTCTATCTTCCAAACAAGTTGTTACCTTCGAAAGTCAAGTGGAGAAGTCCGAATTTTTCGAATATTCAGTTTTTAATATGTTGTAAGGGAGTAAATAAAACTAAAGGGTTTTTCATTTAGCGCTTCCCTTTTATATATAAATACCACAAAAAGTGTGTGAAATATAATCGAACATTTGTATTCGCTTGAAAGACTTGTTCATGCCATTATGTGTGGAATAAAATAGCGTTAAGATGTGGAGCAAAATTTCCTCCCGGTAGGACCATTAGGGTTACTGTAAAATGATTGAAGCGGGCGGTGTGTTGTCGAATAGAACAGACATTTTGATAAAACAATTATTTACATGCGCTATTGAATTCTATATCCTTCCATAAGGACTTGGGAAAGCAGACTGAATAAATGACATGTTATTTGATAGAAGTAGATTCAACATGATGGCCGTTACCGATTTTCTAAGTTCGAAACTCGGTGTTTGAAATGATTCATTAAGATTGGAATCGACTCCTTTTTCTAGAGTCTTAACACTTGAGGTAGTGATATGTTAACAGGCCTGATTATTTTTTTATTTAAACTATAAAAAATAAATTTCCATATTTCTAAATTTCAAGTTCAGTTTCTTTATTCATAGAAATTAATGCACATTTTCAAGCTGCATAATTCAGAAAACCGCCTATTTAATAACAACAAAAGAATTGTATGCGTACGAAAATGATGAGCGCAGCCGTTGCTACATAACAGCTTACACACAAATATATCGTCGTATGAATTGATAAAAGCCCTAAGTTGCCTTAAACAACATTTTTTGGAGAAGTAAAAAACTCTTCAATATCTCAAATTTACCAAAATCTGTGCAAATAATATTTACAGTTTCAGTTTTTTTATAGAAACTTTATTTTAATTGTAGAAGAGGAAAATACTTTGGTAACAAGTATTTCACTACCAACATGGGGGGCATAAAATGTTTTTAGAACTTAAAGCTTTTTTAAAATCATGTGACGATATGTTTCCTATACATTTTAATATTTTTCTTGTTCTACTTTATGAAAGCTGTTTCTATGTTATATTATGGCTACACGTCCTCCTCAACTATCTATTTATAACTAAATAATTAAATTTTTCGTTATTGCAACATGATGACAAAAACAAAAAAAAAAAAAAAAGAATCTCATCAAGAGTGGTGATGGTCTGCATGTAAAAGCCTCATTGAAAAGGGGGAAACGAGATGACACGATTTCAATAATATCAAGTGCTATTAAGCCAGCAGTCAGTCGTCTATAAAACACACTCTGGCAAAAATGTGTTCCAAAAGCATTGACCCAGGACACGTGATAAACTGTTAACAAAAAATTATATTTACTTACACTCATACCATCGCAACAGCATGTACGTGTTGGTTGGTTGGTTGGTTGTAATTAAAAGGCCTCTACGAAATGCCACTGAAAGTCATAGTAGACATATAAAATTTTTCTGCTTATTTAGTTTCTTTAATGCTCATATCTCAAGCATTTTATTATATTAGAATCCAGACAAGACAAGTACACTATTCTGTAGAGCTTTTGACTTAATAGTTTTCGAAAGAAGCTTGGAAAGTCTTTGCAAAACAATTTCATGAATATGTGATGAACACCAAAAGACGGGGCACAACAAATACGTGAATGTTTATTTGTATGAATGAAATGGGGAACAAGTGTATGTGTGTGTGTGTGTGTGTGTGTGTGTGTGTGGAAAGTGTGGAAAGTGTGGTAGTGTCTTCATTCAACTCGACTGCAAAAGTTTGTGCTCGTTAGAAAGAAAATTCATTGTCAAAATTAATTTTTATATACATATTTTGTTTCTGAAAAGTTCATTCAAAAGTTGTCAAGACCTTTTAAACAATTTATAAATGCGCACAAAATTATGTGTGTGTGTGTGTGTGTGTGTGTGTGTTGGTCGGTGTTAAAAAGTTAAATGAAAACAAGCATTTATGTCGTTGAACATTTTTGTTAACTCAATATTAATTAGACAAGTTTATAAATATAAAGTTTTGTGTCTAGTGAAACAGGGTGTTTAGGGGTTGCATAGAACTATTGATTTTCTACACGTGACAATTGATAACGTTTAGGAGTTCATTTCAAGCAAACAATTGACCATCGATTAAGTTAATCGCTTCATGTTTATTTTTCAAGCCGGGGCTGGCAATCAGCAATTTATTTATTGTACCGAAACAATGGAAAGTCAGAGACGTGTTTAAAATTTGCATTAACATTTTTCTTTTTTTAATTTCACTTTTTTATATAAAACCGATTAGCATTTTCACAAGGTTTTTTCTTAAATTTTTTTTATATAAAAAATTGGTCTCGTTTTTACTGGCCAACAATTTTAAAGCGGGAATCAGCATTTACTTTGTCAATGAACTGTCACTTTACCCTCTCTCTCTCTCTCCCTGCCTCATTACTAGTCCTCTCATATATTAAATGATGTGGGGCCGAACGCCAGCCAGTAATAGTAATAGTGAAATCTGTGCCACTTAAAAGAAACCCTCTATACTGAATATCAAAGGCACACAAATCATGTTGTTCCTAAGCAACGAAACGGTAAAACTACTTCAACTGTAAAATTTATTTTATGTCGGTTGGCATTTTCTTGCTTTCAAGGCTCGATATGAACAACATGTTTTACATTATCTCGTGCCAGTGTGTTCTATAACTATAATTTCTATGTTTCCACTGAAGCATAATGTGGCAAATGCTGTTGCTGCCACATTGGAAAAATATTGGCTTTCATAGCTGACCCTGTATTTGAGCAAATTGAAGGTTATAAAAAAAATCGAAATATTTATTTTCTATTGCTTTTATTTCAATGATTAAATTAAATGTTTTTATCCTTTCTATGAATGTTGGCAACAACAGAAATTTGAACAAAAAACAATATTCTGTTTTTGAATAAACTCACAACAGGATTATTATCTCAAACCACCAAGAGATTCGGTGAACCGATGACTTTTGTCCAGCAACAGTTTACTGTGTGCGTGTGTGGTGGTCTATGGAAATATGTTAATGTGTGTGCATTGACACACACACACACATTAGAGCGTTTCGTAGTAGTAATTATTTTCTCTTTTAAGGTAAAATGTTTTTTTTTTTGTAGCTTTTGTAGAAATGAGATGTTTATTTTTAACTTAAAATCTGACAAGAGTTGTCCTGGCCATTCTCATGGAAATGCTGCTCTTATGTTGTCAATGAAACGACCTATTGTATGTGCTTAAATACAGTACATGTGCATATGCACATTATGTATGTATGTGTTTGCAACATCTTTGTGGCCACGGTCTCATTAAAGATTCTTTATTTCATTAAAAACTCAGCAGCATACAAAAAGATGTGGTTTATTCTTTTTTTGTTTATAAACGTGTACAAAATATTGGTGACCCGTACAGGGTTTGTCATGAAAACACATGCCCACCAGGATTATGTGGTGTGGCACAGACGGATGCACAAATACATGCATATTATAGGATTATTAATAAAGTTGTTGGTTGTTGTTGTTGTTGTTTGGGGCAAAAACCATAATGAGTATATAAATGCGATTGTATTCATACGTATTGATGTTATTGTTTCATTTAATACGTACATATTATGTACATAAATGCGAATGAGTTAGATAAATGTATGAATACACACACATGTATGTGTGTTTATATGTACATACTCAATACAAGGTAACTTAGACGGCACTCAAGTGTGTGTTAAAAGATTTAATTCAATTTTATACTCAATTAAGTGCAAAATTCGTTTGATGTGTTCTTTTTTTTCCTCTAAAAAGGGGCAAAAGCAAAAGCATTTATGTTCTTTTCTAATTTACTGGCGAAAGGATTGTTGTGTCAGTTGTGTTAAGCGCACAAAAGAGTAACAGATATCTCGCGGTTGCTTATGAATAAGACAACAAACAAACACACGAACAACAGAGTGATAAAGTAAAACTTCTCTACACGTCGACTATTCCAAACAAATATTTTGCTTTAATACACGAGGGTGGGATGAAGCCCACATATGCAGTGAATTGGGCCGGAAGTAGCAAGAACTACAGCTGAAGACAGATGATATTCTTACTTGTCACTACAGCATATCGTCTCCTAAAATACCAAAGGGCGTAACTGAAAAAAAATCTATTAAATATTGCAGTTCATTATGATGAAGTTTGGAGGAGTTTTAAAACAGAAACTACTTTTCGTAAGTGATTTTGGATTAATTTCCAATTGAAATTCGTTAATTTCATAAATCGGAATGCTGGCATTTTCTGTTAAATAGTGTAAAAAATGTTGCACTCTTTCTAGAAAAGAAATCAACATAAAAGTGTAGTTTGCTTTTGAGATATGGAAATAAAAGATATCTGAAGCAGATCGAAAAGTTAGAAAACATATATTTTATTAAAGCATAATAAAAAGCTGGTCAGATATTTTTTATTGGATAATGACAGTCTCCTTTTTTTCTGTAACTATTTCTTAATGTCCTTGCAGACATCAATTAATTGCTTCTGACAGGCTCTGACTTGAGCAGATCGTAGGATATATCAAAAGGCTGTTGGAAAATTTTAATTCTTGAAGAAGTATTATATTTTTGTTATTGTCTTGACGTGACGCTGAAAATAAGTTACAGAATAAGACGCAAATATAATTCTATTCATAATCAAATCAGTCATTGTTAGAAAGTAATTTTTGTATCTAAATATTTTTCTGACTCTTAAATTCACTGGGATTACATTGAAAAGTCTTGTGATTTGAATAAATATGAAGAACAATTTTATATTCTAATTTGGCGTAACAACAAAATAAACGTGCCCACAGGAATTGATATCCTTTAGAGATGTGAAATAAATTTGAAAGCATGTGGTTTGTTCTCCATAAAATGCTTATTCAAATTAGATTTACTGAGCCGTTGCTCAAATTTTAAGAAACTAACAAGTTGAGCCATTAAATATTGTGTGTTTAGCACACACAAACACACACACACACACACATTGATGTGTCTACTTACTTGCATATGCATGAGTCTTAATGGCTTAAATGAAAAATCATGTACGTTTTCTATTTTACATGAATAACAATTTGAGTTTTGGCAGGGGGCAGGCAGTTGCTGCCGAAGCACAAGAATTATTTTGTAAAAAATATAACAAAAATGTTGGTCATTTTTATTTCTGTCGGAGACAGCATAAGTTGACTTGTTATAATCTCTGCGCTTATTCGTAAAGCTGTTTGCTTTAAGTTTCACTTTCTGCAACTTTCAGTTTATTTCCAATTTTCAGTTGAGAGGTCGTATCGAAAATCCTGTTGGAAACGATTCTAGACTAAGTTTTCGCTAAAGTAGAGTATCAAATATTTTAGATGATGAAGTCAAGATTAAGGAGCGCTTCCTTTGACTGCTTTAAAGTATAGAAACCGTCGAAACGTTATTTTTATAATAACTCCAAAATTTAATAAAAGAATTTCAATTGTCTACTTGCATTTTTACTAAAATTTAGCTGCTGAAAAATATTAAATGTACAAATGGGATGTCTGGCAACGAAATGTGTGTTGTCCTGTGTAATTAAACAACATGTTTAGCCATGCAGTTGTTTACTTTATGGGAACCACTTGTTTAGTATTTATTTTTACTTTTATTAGCAAATTTTTATGGAAGAAGCAAACTGCTGCTTACGGAAGGCAGCATATAATTTTAACGATGTCCCACTTGAAGTAATTTTTATAGGTTTTTTATGCTAAATTTAATGTTGGTTACGCTCGCTGGCTGTTTTCAAAAAGTCATTAAAACGAATGAAATCGAATAGGGAATAAAAAAGAATTTTTTGACTCATAATCGTGTGAGAATCATTTCAAATACTACCAAAAAACTTTAATAAAACTCGCCAAGAAAATCGAAATAAATATTGCGAAAAGTACAATAAAAACAAATTTTCTAATACAACAACACAATATAATTTATTTATTTATTACCTAAACAATTTAGTTACATTGAGGACCAAAAAAAAAAAAAAGATGTCACAAAATCAAAACTAATTTTCCTACAAACATCATCATCACAGACGGCGACACAAATTGACAGTCGACTACACACAAACGAAGTAAACAAGTATTCACTAATTAAAAGTTACGATTACAAACGAGTTACAATTGAAAGAAGTTTTCAAAATAATAAAAAAAAAAACAATATCGAACATTAAACAAAAATACATTAACATTTACGGTTACGGTTACGGTTACGTTTACATTAAAAAAAAAAGGACTGTGAAGTACATCATTGTAAAGGATATGCTGGTTGGACATTTCATTTCTGTTTTACTTTGTGGAAGACAAATACCACTACGTCTGGGGTGGGCAGCACTTTTCGGTTTTCTTTTTCTTTATGTTTTGCTTTTAGTTTCAGCTCGTAAAGGAGCCGTTACAATCACGTTTTTTTTGTACGGGATAACTTCTTGGCGACCACTAACACGTGTTCCGGAAATGGACAATTACTACAACAACAAGTTATCCTTAGAAATCTTTCCTCTTTTTCTGTTTTGCTTACTTTTTGCCAGTTAAAAGTTTTATTTTCTCCCATTCTCTCCTCCTCTCATGATTTCTGTATGTTTGTTTTGTTGTTTAGTTGGCAACAAACACAGCAGTGGCAGAGTTACTAAATTTTTCATGTTGGCCATAATTATTGTTAACTTGTGTTGCTTGCACTACTGGAACTTTGTATGGAAGTTGCTTGAAATGACAATAAACTTAATGAATACGGGTAATTTGTTAAAAACACTTTCGAAATCTTAATTTTTTTGTTTGTTTGTTGCAAAACATTTGGAAAAATGAAAATATTCGTAACAATTATTTTTTATGATTTCCCACAGTTGCGTGTGCAAATTAGAAATGATATCGGGAGAGATCATATAAACGCACATCAGTTGCTCCTCTTCCTTCTTCAGTCGAGCAAAGTTTCAGGGGTTTATTTTTCATTAAAGGATCTCTTTCTTTCATATTTAATACACAATAAGCAAATTCTGTTCATTGAAGCCAGCGGAATGGCCAGCATTTCGGACAATGAAGCAGGAGCCATCGAAATGCATACGTTTTTCATTGCGCCTGGAATGAGTTAATAGAGACAGTTCACACAAATAAGACAGTTGAAAAAATAAACTAGTGAAACTATTAAATATTTGTTGCTTATTGTGCACGTAATTAATAAAAAATATGTGAACTTTCAGTGTCAGGTATTTCAAGCCAAAAAACATAGTTAAAAAAATTAATTAAAAACGTGCTAAGAAAATCGAAGTTAAAATATATTTTAAAACAAATATAAAACAATAATAAAATTATTGTTCTGTTCTATTATTCTGAGCTTAAAAATTTTATATCTTAAATTAATTTATTATTATGATTGCAAATATATACGATCATTTCTTATTATTGAGATAAAGAGAAATTTACTCCGATTCGGTTAACAGAAAAGGGCCGAATCCTTTCGGAGAATTTTCGAATATAAATGAAATGTGAATTTTTGGCGAAATTGTGGCATTATTTGCCAAAACATTTACAAACACAATATACACATGAGCACTGAAGATGAAAGTGTAGCGACTTTCGAAAACAGCTGTTCTGCTCTGCTGTGTAAGTTGAATAAAACTGATGTTGACTTCCTTTGTGCCTAGGAATATTTATCATCATGTCTTTCTGAGATTTTAACTAAGTTAGAACAATTTAGCCTATATAAATATTAATATAGCATTTACGTTATATTTTATTTCAAAAAATATGGAATACAGTTAACCCTAAAGGCCACACCTGCAACTTCCCGCTAATTTTGACCGGGAATCTGGCAAATTTCGATTTTGTTTAATATTTATTTAATTAAGTTTCAAACCGATTTTTACGTGATTAGTGTGGACTGATGTAGTTTTCCCAGTCCTATAAAAGGATCGAGAACACTAACTGATTGGATCTATAACTCCGGAGTTTTTTTTAAATCACTTTTTGCGAATTTTTTTCGTTCACAACATCTCACGAACAGATTAACCGATTTTAACCAGATTTGCAGTGGACGCGGTTTTTTAATCTTGAGAGCTGATTAGTTTCTAGAAACGATCGGTACAGGCATTTAAAATTTATTAAAAAAAACACTTTGAAAAAGGTTTTTTCTAAGTTTTCTTAAAATATCTTGAAATCTACCGGTTTGAATCGATTGAAATTCATAGATAACACTGCCCTGCGAAAAATAACTTCTTGTCGCTCCTTCAAATAAAACTATATGCACTATATGAATTTTGATGCGCTAAGCTCGAATCCGTTTTCGGTTTTTTCCATCAGGTCCAGATTTTTTTAAGGGCGTAGCAATTTTTGCCCCTAAATTAGCCAGGTACTCGGGAACGAGTCATCCGATTTTAAAAAGTAAAACACTAGATGTGTAAAAAAATCTGGACCTGATTCGATTTTAGCGCATCAAAATCCATATAGTCCACATAGGTTTATTCAAAGGATTATTTGGCTGCTGAGCAGTGTAATCTAAGTTCAGTGGAACTCTTTAGAACGCTGTCAGTATGGTTGAAATCGGTCAAGCAGTTGCAAAGTTATAAGCGGGTCACATACTTACAAACACGCACACACACTCAGAATTGGTCAAGGAAACTTCTTGGGAGCTCAAATCGACGAGATCTGGTGAGAACTCGATTTTTTTTCTAACAGGCTAAAACCAATAACTTCCCGATTTTCTTAAAATTTAAATTTTCGTGGCGGAAAGTTAAAAGCTTATGATACAATTATAAAATATTTGCTCAGAAAAGCGTAACCGCTAAATATAATAAAAAGTATTTTGATTCAGATACACGTTTGTTAAGTGAAACAGCCTGCTACATAACTAACGGCTTAATTTATAAAAAAATATTTTTAATAAAAAAAATTCGATATGAAAAGTTGATTTATAAATCCGAAAAAAAATAGACTATCGTCCGTATTATGAATGACGACGTCGACGTCTTATCAACACGACAGCAAAAAATCGTCCTTTGTCTAGCCTTTATCGACAGAAATTGACTTTTGGTAACTTGTTCTATTAATATTATATACCTTGGCCAATACCAAAAGGCTGTTAAAAATAATTAAATATTGTCGCCAATTTAATGACAAGTGACAACTTTTTGCTGTCGTGTTGATGTGACGTCGACATCGCCATCCATAATATGAGCGTATAAATTAAATGTCAAAAATTTTTTTTCTAACAATTCCGTACCACCTCTAAACATGTTTCGTTAAGTTTCGTCACAATTTCTCTTTTCACAATGAATTTTTTTTATAAAAAAAGCAGTGGAAACATATTTTCGACAAAAAGGAAAAACAAGTGACCTTTACATCATGATCGTCGAAGATTTTCGAGAACTAATTGTATCCTTGTTTTTTTCCTCCCTTAAAAACTTATTGCCTCTTTAATTACCTGACAAATAAATGTGAAGTTTTGCCCAAAGATGCCGTGCAATGGATACCGGGTGTTGTCAGAGTAGCCGAACCATTACCGGGACTAGTGCGTATCAGGCACTTGTTATGAGTACGTGTTAATCTGCATTGAGTTAAAAAAAATATATATATTTAAAAAATTAAAAGAAAAAATGATTTTCAGCTAAATAAAATCTTACTTCACAAGACCATCTGCAGCCTGGGTGATGCGAAAGCCGTTGATGTCGTATATTTCAGTGCCTTCGTCGGTGCAAGAGTACGACGAGTTTTGAATAACTTCATTCGCATCTTGCACATAAGAAGGACCATGACGGGAGTCGCTGGAAAAAAAGTGATAGAATTAATTAACTGCTCCACAATGTGGCACAAATAAAATTCTTCTCGATCGATAGCTGGCGATCTTTGACTATCCACATTCAAATGAAACTCACTCATAGAAGACGGTTAAAGTATAATCTTTGGTCAAGTCCGTAAAAGTGTCGGTAGTGGTGCGAGTACCAGCCGTATCAACCAAATAAATTAAAGCACACGATTCACTGGTGAAACTAACTCCCTTGTACCACATCTTGGCATAACGACTTTAATGAAGATAGAATAAAGAAAAAAAGTTAACATGAATATAAATAGAAACAAGAGAACACGACTCACACATAATTATTTGTTTTCATGCCATCGTATGTGACAATTTCAACTTTTGAGCCACTTTGCAAAATACGTCCGTTGGGATGAATCAAAGCAGAGTTGCTGCAGTTGCGTGAGAGGGCAATGGCCACCATGCTGCGTTGATTTAACACACGCACAGCCTTATCCAACGTCATGTCAATTCTAAAATTAAGCACATTTAAAATCTATAATTGGTTTTCTTTTACTTTTACTTTTTTATAATAAATAAGAAGAAAAAAAAAAACTTCTTGTCATACCGTATGCCATCACGTAAACGCAGCTGAATGGTGCCATTAGTCATAGCAATTGGTCCAGCGCCAGGACATGGTGGTGGAGTAGGATTCTCATAATCTACACCACGGTGACTGGCACTTAAACGGCCAACAGCATATGGGGGCGGTGGCATGGGCTGCGGAAACTGTTGGGCATGATGCGAAGGTGACATGGTGGGTGGCTGCAAAAGAAAATTGTCATTATAAAAAGAATTGGACTATTGGAACTTTTGACTATAAAAAAAATTAGTGCTTACCATCCGGCAGATATCATTTTCGTAGCCATAAATGGGAGATGGAGGTGGGGCCATGGGATAACGGACATTGAAAACACCACGTGTCATACCACCGCTACGGCTGGTTATGGGCGAATCATAGCTGCCATAGTGATGGGGTGATGGAGTGCTCATATGAACCGGTATCGGTAGTTGCCTCGTTCCCATTGAGCCCGATGCTACAGACGTGTCTTTTGCTGTCATAACACTAGATCCACAGCTGCGATGTTGTTGCGAGACAAATGGCGCTGCGCTGGCATTAAAACGGGACGGCTGCGAAGGAAGATTATTTTAATTCACTCGAGGTTTGAATTTTTTGCCTTCAAATTGGACAATTTGCCAAGGATTAAAGAGCAAGGAATAAAGCAGCTGTTGTCTTTAATCTACTGCAAACTGTAGAGTTTGTAGGCGAAAAATGCCGACCATAATTATACTGATTATATTCTCAAAACGTATATATTTTTATATATATAAATTTGCTATTTTGAAACAGCAAATCGGGGATAAAAATTAATAATTTCCTAGATTTAAACTAAAAGAGATGTGCTACGTTCAAATGTAATACAACAACATAATTCCTGTTAAATGAACTACCTTAAGATGCTTTAATTTTTTATTTCGCAATTTTCTTATTTTGAGGATTATTCTTCAGGAAATAAAAGTTAGATATTGATTTTTATATATTCTTCAGAAAATAAGTTACTTCTTGACTTTTCGATTTTGATCGCAAAATAAAATATGTTTCTTCATTTTTATTTATTTTTCAGAAAATAAAAATTATATTGACTTATATTTTTCAATTTTCAATTATTCCTCAGAAAATAAGTTATTTAATACTGCTGACAGAATATTTTAGTAATTGCCCATATTATATATGAATGAATCACTTCAAAACGACAGCAAAAAATTGTCACTTTTCATATAATTGTCGACAAGAATTAATTATTATTAATAGCGTTTTGGTATTCTCCAAGACGTGTAATATCAATAGAATAAGTTACCAGAAGTCAATTTCTTTCGACAAAGACTAAACAAGTGACAATTTTCCGCTGTCCTGTTAATGTGACGTCGATGTCGTCATTCATAATATTATTCCTGAGAAAATAAGTTATTTAATTACTGCTGATAGGGCAGTAGTACAGAATATTTAAACAATAATTTATCAGTTTCAGTTTGCTTTTAATAAACTTACCGCTGTTATTGATGTAAATACCGAACGTTGACGTGTACCATTCGGTGTTTTTGTGGGCGATCGTAGCAAATAATTAATTTTCTCATTCATATTCACACGAGCCAAGAACTCTTCGGTATTAAAACCAGTTATATTAACCGTGGAAAATGTAGAATTTTTTGCCACTTCCGGTTGAGTTTTCGGCTTCTCTGGCAGCTGTTCTGTAGCCACAGCATCCGAGTCTCCATTTTCAGTGCTCATGACAGTTGTTTTAAAAAATGTTTCCTTACGATTTCGAAATAAATATATTCGTTAAATTTAGTACGCGCTCAAAACTATAAAATACTACGCAAAGTTATAAAAGGATAGAAGCTTTGCAGGAGTTATTGTGAAGGATTGGAGAAAATAAAGGTTTATTTAAATTTTTATGACATGCGACTGACTTCTGGCTTAAAATTTTTTCAACTAATTTGAATTGTAGAAAAAGTTGTTGGGAAAAAACAGCAGGTACTTTGACAAAATATTCAACGATTCAAAATTTAAATTTCTCTGTAAAGTTGCAGACGCAATCAAATTGAATAAACAGCTGATTTGCATATTTGAAGAAAAATCTGTACAGAAACCAGAATGTAAATAAAACAACACATCCATGCATACACACATAACAAGTTGAACAATTTACATACACATTCATAAGTTCATGCAGACGTATCTACTCAACATTCACACTCAGTTTTGCAAACAAAAGAGCTGCTTCTTATTAACAGGAAAGATATGCAAATTGAAGTAAAACCGAAGAAGGAGGTTTTTAAATTTTACACTTAAAGACAGTTTGCTGTTGTTGTAGTCCTTGTAGCTTTTGTATTGTAACCGTTAAAATATTTTTAATTTAATATATTATTCTTTTCAAGTTTTATTTTGCTGTTCATACGAGTATATAAAAGAAGAGCAAGAAAGCTGCACCAACATGAAAATCAGTTTACTGCAGAGTACAAGAAATTCTTAGGAATTCATCGAATACGGCATAGTTTCAGGCGCAACCCTTTTATGTTAGTGTTGGCCAATTTTGTAGCAATTTATGACTTTCTGCGTGAACCAGCAAGCGTTTCTATGGAAACGTCACACAATCATAAATGTTCATTTTATCAATTCGCAGAATTCAACAATTTTAATTATAAAGTAAGGAAGTTCCCAGTTATAACAGAAGTTATCAAGTGGCATATAACATTTTGCGTTACTTTATTGCATTTGGTTATTAAAATTGCATAACATGTTTTTATTATTTAACTATATAAGGATGGGGGTTTTATTTAGTGTCCCTTCCCTTTATAATCATATTTTCTGAAGCTCCAAAGTTGGGATCAGCGTTCGTTGCAGAACGTTTACCATCAGAATCGTTGCACAGATCTGACGAGCATGAACGAAAGTACATTTTGTATGTTGCGTCTGTTTTAACTGCATTCAGGTACTGAAAAAAAAAATAAAAATTAAATTATAAATAAAATATTGCCAATAAGAAATAATTTCAATCACTGAATCATATAGACTGTATATCATTCAATGTAGTTCCTTCTTGCTAATTTATTTATTTGTATTAATTTTCCAGAAAATATGATGAATATACAACAATATTTTATTTAACATTTAAATCAATTACTATACAGTCCAAAATTTTTTAAAATCTTGTCCCTTCGAATAAAATGTTAGAATTATTATTATATGTATATTCCAAAAGTTCCTTATGTGCTTAATATGATTAATAACTAAATTAACGAGTTTGAGCTAAATTATTAATTACTTTTGGCTAACAACTAATGACAATGCAATATGACAAAAGTTCACACAATAAATTATTCATGTGCAGCTGTTTGTATATACGAGTGCGTGCGTGTCAGTTCTTTTGTTACAAGTCCAATTAAATAATATAATTTCTATTAAATATTGTGCATGTGTATGTTCTTACCAGTGGCTTATTTTCGCAGCTACGTGAAAAGGAAACAATAGAGCCGGCAGGATGCTAGAAATTAGTCATAAAAACTCTAAACTTATTTCATGGCATTAAACAGCACAAACAAACTTCAACTCACCAGTAAATCTTGGCGTATTATTGTGCAATACTTCTTGGTGCAGTTAATGCTGTTCTCGGGCTCATAAATACAAGAGTCGTTAGATCCGCTGTTGGCAGTATAACTGCAGGTGTAACAAAGCAGTGCTGTATTTAAAAAACAACAACAACAAGAGTGATGAAATAAATTAAAAATAAGAAAGAGGAAAACGCTCTTGGCATGAGAATAACAATAAGAAATTAACTCAACGCTTAGACATAAAATAATAAAATATTTATTTACGATATTAAAAAGTGTTCCATTGTGACCTTAATTGTTTTAATTTTAAATGTAGACACGTCATTATTATTGTCCATTTATAACTTATCTAGTCCATTCCGTGTGCTGCTGCAGTACTGTAAAGGAAACATTTCTTTTAGCTGCCAAAAGCCCAAGAATAATATGTTAAAATGTGAAGTTCTTTTGGTCTTCCATCGGAACAACTTTCAAGTTGTGTTTAGTGAAATTTAATAGCTCTTTTTATTGTAAAATAATTGACAACGAAATTGATTTTTAAATTATAGCCTACAGAAAAGAAAATAATTTTATTTTGCGTGACGCACTGCACAATAAAACCAAGTAAAAAAGATTTTGATTGCAATTTGTTGGAAGAACTGAAACTGTGACGCATGCTACAGAAGTTAATATGTAAAATTTTATTTGTTTTATTCCAAATTTTAACTTCAAATTTGATTTTAAACTATAAACGACAGAAGAAATTCATTCTACTCACAATATAAAAAAAATAGGTTTACTTTCCGTGACGCACGCTACAAGACATGGAAAGTACAATAAAACAAATAATATATATAACATTAATTATATAAATTTTCAATGTTTTTAATGCATATTGTTGGGAGAATTTATATTGTGACGCATGCTACTTAAATCAATATATAAAATATTGCTCATGTTTGCTATTCCGGGGCTTAAATCTCTTACTTGTGGAAAATTTAGTTGCTTTAAAAATAAAAGCCACAGAAAAAAAATCGTTATGCTCAGAACATAAAAGTTACCTTACATTCCGTGACGCATGTTACAAATCATGGAAAATACAAAAAAACCATATACGACTTTTCAAGATTTTTACTGCAGTATGGTGGGAAAACTTAAATTGTGACGCATGCTACATAAATAAATACTTAAAATTTTGCTCATATATGTTCTGCCGGATTTTACATTTCTTATTTGTTGAAAATTAAACTGATTTGAAAATAAAGGCCGCAGAATAAATATGCATTATGCTCAGAATATAAAAAATAACTCCATTTTCCGTGACGCACGCTACACTATAACTAGTAAAAAACTTTGTAAAAAATTCCTCATCCCTGACATTATATTTTCCTCGAATTTTTTCCCCTTCTCACGTATTTGCAATAAGGAAAACCTTCGTAATGAACAATTTTCCAGGTAATTCAATAGAGAATATTAACGTGAAAACATGTTCGCTAATAGATATTTTCCTCGTATTTTTTTCCCATTTGCCTTCAATATTTTCATGTAATATTTTGCTACGGAATTGTGCAAACGATCGCTTTAGTATTTATGTTTTGATTATCCAAAAAACAATCCAAAATAAATCTGCTCTTCTTTTACATGTTGCAATTAATAATATAATCAATTCTTTGATATGAATGTGGTATTATTGTGGACAAAAAAATATATAAATGAATTCGTTTAATAAGAATTGGCGACCCATATCGTCACATCACCTTTAAATGCCAAACTGGCTTAACTGTCTCCTTCATATTTATTAAGGAAAAAAGAGCAGCCAAAAAGCTTTTACACTTACCCACATGCAAAGATTGTGCCGAATATATTAAAACATAAACATTAACATAATAAATGTTTATATTTAGCCGTGTGTTTTCTTACACTTAATCAATTCACTTCGCTTCCTTCGTTTGTTTACAACACAAATAAGTCTACTTAATTTCACTCAAACAATTGCAGAGTAGAAGAGAAGGCAAACGGACACACAAACGTGTTCACCAAAAAAAAACACACGAAACGTCTGAAGAAAATAATTTGTAATCGGCAGAAAAGTCCCCTTGGCAATACGCCATTTAGCAAATCAAACAAGAAAAGAAAATAATAAATAAACAAAAATTAATCTTTTTTAATGTACGAGTAGTGAAAGGAAACGTCACACACTATTATGAAAAACTTTTAATATATTTACGAACAGATTTACAGCGATGAGTGCTTGTAAAGCATGACTGCCGCAAAGGGTTTACTTTTGAAGTTGATATCAAACAAGAGGACTGGTTGCATGCAACAGTCTTATGGGAGTGAATGTATGAAGTAGGCAACGAAGGCGAACTTAATCTTGAATATTGGATCGAATTTTGTCGAGGGCATAGCGGCTGTCACAGTCAAGTACCGAAACTACAAATTCGCTCTGTTCTCATCTTCTTCCATCTGTCCCCTCAAAACTATTGCCTTCTTTTCATAGCTCCGACGTAATGTATTGAATTAGGGCGGGTCTTCCCGCGAGTGCCAGTCCTAATATTAAAAATCCTACCGCCATTTCTATTAACTCAAAAACGAAGGCGAACTTAATCTTGAATATTGGATCGAATTTTGTCGAGGGCATAGCGGCTGTCACAATCAAGTACCGAAACTACAAATTCGCTCTGTTCTCATCTTCTTCCATCTGTCCCCTCAAAACTATTGCCTTCTTTTCATAGCTCCGGCGTAATGTATTGAATTAGGGCGGGTCTTCCCGCGAGTGCCAGTCCTAATATTAAAAATCCTACCGCCATTTCTATTAACTCAAAAACGAAGGCGAACTTAATCTTGAATATTGGATCGAATTTTGTCGAGGGCATAGCGGCTGTCACAATCAAGTACCGAAACTACAAATTCGCTCTGTTCTCATCTTCTTCCATCTGTCCCCTCAAAACTATTGCCTTCTTTTCATAGCTCCGGCGTAATGTATTGAATTAGGGCGAGTCTTCCCGCGAGTGCCAGTCCTAATATTAAAAATCCTACCGCCATTTCTATTAACTCAAAAACGAAGGCGAACTTAATCTTGAATATTGGATCGAATTTTGTCGAGGGCATAGCGGCTGTCACAGTCAAGTACCGAAACTACAAATTCGCTCTGTTCTCATCTTCTTCCATCTGTCCCCTCAAAACTATTGCCTTCTTTTCATAGCTCCGACGTAATGTATTGAATTAGGGCGGGTCTTCCCGCGAGTGCCAGTCCTAATATTAAAAATCCTACCGCCATTTCTATTAACTCAAAAACGAAGGCGAACTTAATCTTGAATATTGGATCGAATTTTGTCGAGGGCATAGCGGCTGTCACAATCAAGTACCGAAACTACAAATTCGCTCTGTTCTCATCTTCTTCCATCTGTCCCCTCAAAACTATTGCCTTCTTTTCATAGCTCCGGCGTAATGTATTGAATTAGGGCGGGTCTTCCCGCGAGTGCCAGTCCTAATATTAAAAATCCTACCGCCATTTCTATTAACTCAAAAACGAAGGCGAACTTAATCTTGAATATTGGATCGAATTTTGTCGAGGGCATAGCGGCTGTCACAATCAAGTACCGAAACTACAAATTCGCTCTGTTCTCATCTTCTTCCATCTGTCCCCTCAAAACTATTGCCTTCTTTTCATAGCTCCGGCGTAATGTATTGAATTAGGGCGAGTCTTCCCGCGAGTGCCAGTCCTAATATTAAAAATCCTACCGCCATTTCTATTAACTCAAAAACGAAGGCGAACTTAATCTTGAATATTGGATCGAATTTTGTCGAGGGCATAGCGGCTGTCACAGTCAAGTACCGAAACTACAAATTCGCTCTGTTCTCATCTTCTTCCATCTGTCCCCTCAAAACTATTGCCTTCTTTTCATAGCTCCGGCGTAATGTATTGAATTGGGGCGGGTCTTCCCGCGAGTGCCAGTCCTAATATTAAAAATCCTACCGCCATTTCTATTAACTCAAAAACGAAGGCGAACTTAATCTTGAATATTGGATCGAATTTTGTCGAGGGCATAGCGGCTGTCACAATTAAGTACCGAAACTAGAAATTCGCTCTGTTCTCATCTTCTTCCATCTGTCCCCTCAAAACTATTGCCTTCTTTTCATAGCTCCGACGTAATGTATTGAATTGGGGCGGGTCTTCCCGCGAGTGCCAGTCCTAATATTAAAAATCCTACCGCCATTTCTATTAACTCAAAAACGAAGGCGAACTTAATCTTGAATATTGGATCGAATTTTGCCGAGGGCATAGCGGCTGTCACAGTCAAGTACCGAAACTACAAATTCGCTCTGTTCTCATCTGCTGGTCTTCCCCTGAGTGCCAGTCCTATTTAAAAAAAATCCTACCGCTATTTCTATTAATTCAAAAATATTTAAATATCATAATTAGCGAATTTTGTGTTACGCGTCGTAACGCTTGAATTGTATTACAAAGACAAAACGCGCCGCAAAACCAAGACAATGTACAGAACAGGCAGGGTTTTTCTGTTTAGCATTTCTCCAACGACGGATTCACACGAAACAGTTAACAAATCAAATATCCATAGAAATCTGAATATAAATAATACCTGCGCCACTTGTAAAATTATAACGAAAATTTATGCGATTTGATGAGATTGTATTTGATTTGATTTTATTCGAAAAGTATTCAAGTGAATGTGTAGTAAAAGAGAAATCTAGAGAATTGCTGAAATTATGAATACGACGTTGAGTAGAAATGTCATTATTATGAAGTGGAAGAGGGCCAATTTCAAGAACACGAAGCGTCATAGTTTTTTTATGTTTTTATTTTTTGTTAGTTAACAAAAACACACCAACCAACCAACCAACCACCACCTCCCTTTTCTAATAATGTAAAACTGTTTCAATAGATTTTCTTTTTTATTAGAACAACACAAAACGTGACGAGGCACTTGGCCTTAAATATGACATTTCTTTTTATTTTAATTTTCTTTTAGACGTGTTGTAACATGTAACGTTCAATATTAGCCGTATGCTTGACCATGATTAGAAATTTTCAGAGAAATTGTCAGCTTGCGGTACAAGATTTTTCTTTTCATTATAATTATTTATGTGCTCGTATAATGGGGAAAAAATTCTCAAATAGCTTTTGCTGCTTTAACAACGCAAAACTCCGCGTGTGGTCCCCCACTTTTAATGGTTTTGTTTGCCAACTCATTCATTTCTTTTTAATATTATATTTTTTATTTAAAATGAATCTGTACATTCCATTAATGATGACATCATTCTAATATAATATTTATTGGTGACAACAGGTCAAGGGTCAAAACATGAAATTGTAATAATTTAGTGTACAATTACAGAGACCAAAAAAAAATTAATTTTAATTATTTTATAAAATATTTTCAAATTAATTATGATAGAATAATTATTCGAAAAAAAAAACACAAAGGAAAGTCAATATCCGTTTTAACTATTCAACTCAAACATCAGAGCAGCACAGC
This sequence comes from Linnaemya vulpina, assembly GCA_963675445.1. Taxonomy (NCBI): domain Eukaryota; kingdom Metazoa; phylum Arthropoda; class Insecta; order Diptera; family Tachinidae; genus Linnaemya; species Linnaemya vulpina. The sequence continues at coordinate 4,476,941 of OY776279.1, forward strand.
TGTTTTCGAAAGCCGCTACACGTTCGTCATGTGCATTTATGTTTAATACCATTTGCTAATTGGTTTAGTTGAATGTGGTAACTGCTTTTATTTGTAACAATTTTATTATGAAAACGATAAATTACGGCATTCGGTACGATTCGAAATTTCAAAATATTTCCATATAAACTCTATTGAAATATTTCGTAATTTCGTTCGATATCGAGTGCTGTAATTTGCCCCCAGAACTGTATCAAATCGATGATAGTATGCTTTTGTTAAATCCCAGTGTTGCTGTTTAATTATTTTTTTCACGTCCTATTTATTGAATTTTTTTGTTCCATGCCTCCTAATGGCCTTTTCTTTTCTCGAAAAAATGTAACACTTTTTTTTACTTCTTCTCTAAAAAGTGGCAGTTTGTAGAAGTTTTAAAACAGAAAAAATGTTTCGTAGTGGTCGTTGGATTAATTTCTTATAAATTTTTTATTTTCAAATCACAGAATGCTGACTCATTTTTTGTAAAAAAGTGTAAAAAATGTTGCATTCTTTTCTAGAAAAGAACTCAACATAAGCCAAACTTTTTTGGTATGAATTGTATCAAATTTCAGCACGCTAAGGCGAACGATTTTTAAGTGAAGATATACAATTTAGAATTTATTTTGGAGTTTTTATCACGAGAAACACTTCTAGTTAAGGACTAAGAGTTTGGTTCTGATTTTGCTATATAAAATTATATTAAACAATAGGTTGTTTAATTCATTATAACATGTATGGGAATTTTTTCCAAAAACGAAACAAAATAAGTTTCAAAATATGTCAATTAAAGTAGATATAAATTAAAACAGAAGCAACCTCCGCTTTAATGGCATGAATCGAATGAATCAATAAGAATCGAATGAATCAATAAGAAAATCACAATCAAAGTAACAGCCTCGAAAAACTAATTTCAAGGGAATTTCATTGAAGATCAGTATGTTATTTCTAATTACGTATCTGCTTGCAAGCAATTATACGGTCCAGCTCTCTAAAGGCCATCGCAAGACCTCGAAATTGTTTTGGGAACTCAAAAAAAAAAACAAAACATGTTACAGGCATGCTGGGTCGCAGTAAAAGATACGTCCAATATATTTTTGGACTTAAGGACAAATTAGCTTTTATTAAGGGCCATCATCGCATGTTTGATCACTTCATTTATTGTAATTAAATTTAATTGTCTCTAAGCACTACAACCATGTGATAGTTTACTTTTCTCAATGGCATTCGTTGATTTCAGCTGATGATACTATTGAAATTTCAATGGCAATTATGTACGTCAATTTGTATAATTTTTGTAAACAATTTATGTTGTATCTGCAACCCGGTGCGTTGCGTGATGCCTTGTAGTATTGAAAGAATTCTAAAAAGAGGCTGTAAAATTTCATTTGTTTATTGTGGAATTAATCTATTTGTTTATTTAACTGCTTAATTAGTTATTTGCAACAATTAAAAAACTTGAACGAACAATTCTCTAAATTAACATTGACAAATAGATTTGGTGTATTGAAGGTGCCGCAGCTGCTCACGTCTATTCATCGTAAAATTACTTGCACCATTTTTAAAGATTCAAATCATTATGACTTTCAAAACATGGCACTTTACACATTCCACTTGCAAAGTGAGTTGCCGCAAATTGCCACAATTTGTTGCTGCTCAAGGTGTTGTTGTCTGTTAGTGGTGTTGTGTGCGCACAATTTGTAGTGTGTGCAGATATGCCATGCAAACAAATCGGAAGTGTGCCTACACTGCTTTTTATAGCACAAGTAACTCATGCGAGTCAACCTATTTTTTGCTATTATTTGGTTTCTTTTGAGTTGTTTTTGATAAAAGTATATTTTTCGAAAAATTTTAATCGATTAATATGTATTCAATTAGAGTTATTAAAATATCCGCATAATCAGTTAATTTTTTATTTAAACACATTAAACACAATTACTCGAACATACTCGAATAATAAACTTTAAACAACAAACTGTATACATGCACAATTATGCGAATATTTTTATTCGAATAATTTTCATTGTTATAATATATATTCGAATAAGATTGGTTTTTAATCCATCGGTGCAACCACACATTTTAAGCAAATAATTCATTATACGAATAACTTTATTCGAATAATATTTTTCCCAATACACGACATATTATATGAAAAAGTTTATCTATATTTTTATATCAATCGAATAATAATTTTACTGAAGGTGTCGTTTTGAGTTGTTTTTGATAAAAATGTTGGAAGCTGCCTATTAGTATATTTTTTAATTCTAATCGATTAAAGTGTATTCGATTAAAGTTGTTAAAATACTCGAATTATCAGATAATTTTTATTTAAATATACACAATTACTCGAATATACTCGAATAATAAACTTTAAACAACAAAATTTATACGTGCACAATTATGCGAATATTTTTATTCGAATAATATTCATTGTTGTAATATATATTCGAATAATATTTGTTTTTAATTTATCGGTATAAGCAGACATTTGAAGCAAATAATTCATTCTTATATAAACATACATACACAATTATACGAATAACTTTATTCGAATAATATTTTTCCCAATACACGACATATTATATGAAAAAATTTATCCGCTTAATCAGATATTTTAAGCAAATAATTTTAATTTATATACACAATTATTCGAATAATAAGTGCTATATAGAAATATGTAAATATGAGTACATGCGCAATTATGCGAATATTTTTGTTCGAATAATTTTCACTTGTAAAATTTTGTTGCACTAATATATTAAATATATATCTAGTATTTAAAATTATTAGAAATTTTAAGCAAATAATTCTTATTTATATGTTCATACACAATTATATGAATAATTTCATTCGAATATATTTCATTTAAACATGATATATTATAAAGAAAAAAAAAATATCCGCTTTATCACATGCTTTAAGCAAACGATTTAATACTCGAATAATTTTATTCGATTAATTTTTATTCGCTTAGTGGCATATATTCGATTCACATTTCAACAAATAAAATGTAAAATCTCTCTTAATAGATTTCGAACTTCGTTGGTAAATATTATTTGTCAGTTGATATAATTATCACAGTACAGAGATGGAAATCATGATGCAATAGCACCGGGATACTACAGCAACTTATTAAGAAAAGTACTCATTGAAAAAAGTTGCCTAATGAAAATTTAAATTATTTGCAAAATAACCAAAGAAAAACATATTAAAAGATATATGATATATAATTTTTATTCATATTTGATCAGAGATATTATTGACCACAAAGCCCGTAGGATATACCCCTATAATAATAAGTAAAAAACATATTAATATTTTTAGTTAATATATTTAATTTTTAAACTTTTATTAATATATTAATATTCAACCCAGCTCTGATTGGCTTCTTAAAGTTTTATTAAGGCAAAACTACAAAATGAAATAGTCAAAAAGCGTACTGTTTGTCTTTACTTCTAATTGCTTTTATTTTTATATTTTCACAAATTTATTTTATTATATTTTGTTTTTTCTTTATTAGTAAAACTACAAAAAATTTATTTATTTTCAATATTTCGTTGCCTCATGGAAATAATGCTTGAAGATGCAGATTTTAATAGCACCAAATGGTATGGCTACCGATTCGGCATTGGTGAGATTAATAGCAGTATTAGCTACGCCACTGCCAATATGTGAAGATCGATTGGAATTAAGTCTAGCATAGAAATGAGAGCTTCTACAGGACTGGTACGCAGACACAATGTAATACCGATGCAGTCCTCTGTTTTAGTCTAGCAAATTGTTTGTGCAACAAGACGCAAGAAAAATACAACCCAAATATTTTATAAAAAAATATTTATCAATAACTAACACTGCTGCCAATTAATTAACTAATTTGGATTTAATTACTTGTTAATCACAAACAACTTCGCTTAAAAAAATATCCACGAATTTTTAATTAATATGATGGATGTAAAAAAAATCTATTATTTTCTCTGAACCGAAATACAAACAAATACACTATTATTTTTATATACAATTAATAATTTATATACAATTAATGCCTAAAGATTCAAGATATTTTTTTAACAAACTACTGATAAGAATTTTCGGAAAAAAGAAAAAAATTTTAAAATGAAAATTTCTAAACGTCACTCTTTGCTTGTGTCTGCAAAATGATGCTTGTTTTTCGGTGACTCAAAATATAAAATTAAAATATTTTCTTGACACTTGTTAAAATATGTATGTATGTCTGTATTTTATGCTGTATTTTAGGAAAAGAAGAAATCTAATTCATTTCTAATGTATCATATTTGATAATACAAAACCTGTTGAAATGAATCATTTATATAAATTTACCCAATTATTAAATTAGAGCTAATTTGTAAAACATGACTCATAATTAAATGTTAATTTGTATTACTCTTCTAGTAATTAATATTAATTTTTAAGTTTTTTAATTTTTTTTTTATAAATAACACTTTTTTTCAAGTGTATAGAGCCTAATGTAGCGAGATGACTTTTTGAAGGCTCTTTGATGTGAACACTTTTCTCGATACTGCTAATGACAGTGATTGATATAAAATATATCGCAGTCATTATTCATTTTCATTTTCAATTTAAGATTTTAATGTGAATTTTGAACTTTTTAAACTTTGTATTCGTTCTTGGTATTTTTATAATTTTTTTTTTTTTTTTTGGAAGATTGAAAGACATGCGAGTATATCAAAAGCATAAAAACATACAGTGGCCAGGATGCGCACTCTTAAATGAAAATTCATTTTGTGATAAAAGTTTTGAAACTTAAAAGTGCACCCAAAACTATTTTCTGCATGGGGCGAAACTGCAATGTAAACTCTCAAATACGGCTTTAGTAAATTTGATAAAAATTATTTGTTCAATAAAATTGTCAGTTTATTTTCAATTTCTTGGCCTTTACAAAAATGCTTGTATAAATTTTTTATAAAATTTCATTTGGTTTATTGCATTTATGTAGCAACATCACGTACGCAAATGTTTGTGTCTGAAATTATGACATCATTACAATTTTTAAAATTGTTTCTGCTAAAGATATTGAGAATCGGTGTGTTGCAAATTATAGTGACATAATTTAAAAATATGTGGACTATAAAAAAATGTTACACTCTGATCTTGAGATTGTGATGCGGAAGTGGTGCAAAAATGATTTTTTTTCATTCAGTTGCCATTGCAAGATGTTCATTTTTAATGCCTGTTGTTTGATTTGGAAATGCAATTTTCGGATTGTCAATAATAATAATAATTTTAATTTTAATAATTTTTATTTCATTATTAAAAATGGAAGTGCTTTGAACAAAAATATTCTTATAAATAAAACAGATTGATACAAAAAAAATTACATATTTCAAAATAGAAAACCTTCAATTCGATAAATAATTTAACCGGTTCGGGGTTTTGAATTCAAAATATATTAAATCTTTTAGAATTAATTATTAAACTATTATGAAGAATATAATATTTATTTAGGTTATTTCAAAACTCATAATTTAATAATTAAAACAGAAAATGTATAAACAATTTTCCTTGAATTCTTAAACAACAAACTGGTGAATGGCTGCATTGAGAAGGGGGCTAACAAGACTGGTAAATAACTGCACAGAAATAAATTAAGTGCAAGAAGAAGTGTAATAAAAACAAATGCCTAGAATGACCCCAACCTCTTCTCTTTGCCTGCAATTAAAAAACTTTATAGCCGTCGTATTAACTTAAAGCATTCTTACCATCTGATGTACTCAATATTGAGGCAACGAGAACAAAGAAAACTAATAAAGACTTTTGAAAAAATGAAAACGTCGCGCACTTCCACATTATAAAAAACTTTGTTTAGTTTTATTTTCTTTTAAATTAAACTGAAGATGTTCGTCTGTATGTTTGTACGAGTAGATGTGTTGTATTAAAGCACTTTTAGAAGAATCTCTGATTGACTGACTGACTGACTGCTTTATTCAACACTAAAAAAAGAAATCCTAGCGAGCGCTAAAAACTCTTCCATACAGACAAGGGGGAGCAACATACCCATTCACTCATAAACCTTGTAAATGTGTATCTTATCTATATATTTTATTTATCGCCATTATGTTTCTATCAAGTAATTATATACATAATATTTTTATTTCAGATTGATAAAATTGCAACTACAACAACAGCTTTGGGTGAAGAATGCCACAAGGTGCCGATAACAACAAAATCAAGAGCAACAACAGCAACAAAGCATGCTTCAAAAGGTCTGTAGTATAAACAAGATATTTATTTATTTTCACACCATTATAAATAAAGTTGTACAAAACAATATACAATTAAAATATAAATAAAATGTGTAGTAGATGAAATTAGAATGATTGTGCCTCAACAGATTAAACAATAGGAAAACTAAAAATGATTATCGCCCAAATACACGCGGGCTATAAAAAGCCAAACACTAATTTTTGCATGCTTGATATTTATAAATATTCCATTTTGCAGATGCAGGCCTTTCCGACAATACCTCCCCTACCCACTTCCAGGCTTTAACAAATGCCCAACAAACTAGAACCGTAGTAACAAATAAGAAATCTTCGCCCAAAACCCTTCCTGCTGCCTATTGTAGTAGTACACGTTCCGCAGCAGTCATGGCTCTGGCATTACGTAGCCAAACACCAACCAGTCCACAGAAGTCTCATAAGAATTCTCACAACTACCGAGCATCCGAATGCAGTAATAACTCGGCCGAGTCCACTTTTACAAATAAGACAACAAAATCACCGCCCACAGCAGTAGCGTCTCGTCAGCAGTCTACGAGTACAAATCGTTCGCCAGCACAACAAATCAAGTCGAAAATTTTAAATGATCGGCCCAATGGTATAGGCGATTTGTATTCGGGTGGCTCGAGTAGTTCTGACAACGATGGTGTCAATACCTCCTCTTCCTCGTCGGCCACAGCCTTAAGGCGTTTGTATTTCAAAAGTGCTCGCAGTACGAAAACGAAAGCCAATACGAACAAATCTTCCATGTCCATGACCCAAATAACGAAAAATGCTATTTGTACAGCAGCTGTACTATATCATTCCTCGGTGGAAGGTACCCTAGGCAGTGCTGTTAATACGTCCAAAAGTAAAAGTGTTCCCAAGGTCAGTCTATACTAAATATAAATAATATTCTGCTGGAAAAAAAGGTATCGATGGCTATTAAAAAATTTGTAATTGTTTATCTGTTTATTTGCCACTCTCAAAACTCAAGGTCGTTGTTATGGGTTCTTCCACTGCTTCGACCAGCGATACTATTATTAATACATCCACAGACTCAGCATCGACTATGGTGACGAATGTTACCCATACTGATACATCAGAGACCTGCGATTCTTTAGATTTAGGTAATTTTATTTTTTATTATTGTATATAAGTTGTGATTGTTTTATTTGATTATGTGCTTGTTGCAATAACGCGTTATGTCTTATTATCCTTTACATGTTGTATGAGTTAGTTTTGCATGTTTTTGTTACTTTTACGCACTTTTGAGGAGAAGAAACTCGGGGCTCAAACGAACAAAGTGTGTGCTATTAAGTTATTGGCATCTGGCTGTCTCTGTATTTCGATTATTGTAAAAAAATTATTTATAGAATGGGGCTGCTGCTGCTACACAGCAGATTGCCAACAGAATAAGAATTCTTACATTTTAAAGGTTATTAACTTATTACTTTTTATTTTTCCATCGTCACACCATTTGGCACTATAAATATTTAAGGCAATAAATATTCCTTTTTTATTTTGTTCGTGTTAAATAAATTACTAATTTTATTGCTAAACTTTAAATAAACAACACAAAATCATTTTACAGAAAGCACAATTTCGTTTGTTTGAACTTGAGTTTTTCTAATTGTGTAAAACAAATTGTTGTTCTCCCATTTTTGCAAATTCACTAGAAACAAAAAAAAAATAATATATTTTGTATATGTACATTTATGAAGTTCTCCTAAAAACTAACCAGTTGTATGTGTTTCAGGTGATAACTCGGGTCAAAGTGAGCCAATATTTAGTTCCCTGGAGGAGCCGTTGCTAACAGCCATTCAGGTAGACTCTGAACAAGAAGGTACCGAAATTGAATTGACCAGTTGTTCATCGTATTCTCGTCCCGACATGAATTTACAGGACAGCACCGAGGTGAGTACTCGATACATTTTCAATGATATAAAAGCATGTCTCTTGACATTTGACCCGAATGTTGCCACTTGTTGTATGAGTATGTTTGTGTCTGAACAACAGTATGGAAAGTCATATTCGAATTATACACCGCAAATGCTTTTTCATAAGTTATTTCTAAACAGGCCTTTAGCCTTCGCATACATGGAATTTTCCAAAAACAAATTAAAAATGTGATAACGAAGAAAAGCAATAAAGTAGCTTCCTCAATGACCTCCCATAATAACGAATGTGCAAATCTATTTTGAAGACAAGTAGTTCTGTTAGGAAGCAATAAAATTCCAAAAAATCTATTTAAATCAAGAGATACACACGTACATGCGTAAGTGTGTACTTAAGAATTGTTCTGGAATTGTTCTGCATTATTGAAATTGATTCTAATTGTATTGTTTACCAATAGTACACACATACACGTGCAATCATTCCTGTTTACTCAACAGTTTTGTGTATTCTTTGCTTATTGTATATATAAAATTGATATTATTTTCTATTTTATTTATTTGCATCAATCGCTTGAAATCATCAATTAGAGTCAAGAGTCATGCCTTTCAATTTTAACGGGCGAACCATCCTCGACCACACCACTATTATCGTCACACAGAAGGCACTCGCCCACAAGCGCTGCTTATGCAGATAAGGAACGCATACCAAGCACGGCTCCCGCCCCCACAAGTGGCGGTAAGCACTTTACATTTGACAAACCACAATCCCCGAAATCCGCTCGTTCTAGTGATAAGTCACGTACTTGCTTTACATTTAAAGATGAAGCCGAAGAGAGAAACTACATTAAGCAACAGGGTCAGCAGGGTCAACAGTCACGTATGGCGAAATGCGAAGACGCCAAGGAACAACAGGCGCATGAAAAATGTCAATCACCAAATGACAGATATCCATCACGTTCATATTCCGCACAAAAGAAATCTAATTCAAATGGGCCAAGTGCTGCTGATGTTGGCCATTCCAACAGCAACAAAAAGTCCAAAACTGAGTTTGCCAATAGTCAAACTGGTAAAGATCGTAATCGCTATTCAATGGGATCCCAAATTGCAGCTGCAGCACACAAAACTAGTCCGAAGCGTGAGAGGCGACGTTCACCCTCTTCCTCATCTTCCAAAGTCAATTCTGCTCCGCCCACTATGAAGGATAGTAACTTTTTCGGCAGTAATCCTTCGCCGACCAGACTAAACAACAAACAACTCTCGCCTACCTCGCAGGGCTCAGGACAACAACGCAAATATTCCTCCAGCTCCTCATCGGGTGGCAGTGAACGCTACAAAGACGCCATATTATTTCCCTTCGATCGTGAAGCGATCGACTATGAACGTATACAACGTGAATGTTTTGCTTTAAAAGAAAACTCCAGTTCATCGACCACCACCAGCGACTCAGATGAGGCTGAGCCGTGTTCGGTTTATGAGAGATCTAAGGCCACCATTTCACCAAAACCCACTGATTTCTACAAACAATATACACTCTTCTCGCAAAATGAGCAACAACAGCAACAGCAATATCATTATCATCAGACATCATCGTCGCGTAAAAACTCTAAACGCTTACGCTCCGACTCTTTAGCACAAAAGTATATACCCAAATCGGATGCATTTAGTCCCAAATCAAAAACCAGCTCTCCCACCCACAACGCCCATCAATCGCCCAACTCGCAAATAGAATTAAACAAATTCGAGGATATCGCCACCAAATTCGACCAGATGCCACCAAAATATGGTTCGATTGCCAATCTATCCACAAAAACCACCAGTCCCCTTTCCAGCAGCGGCAGCAATCAACTGACAAATTTCAAAAACAACAACAACAGCAACATTAACAGCAACAACAATATTGAGAGCATATCATCAAATGCCAGCAGTCCAAGTAACTCACGCAGTACCACTCCGCCTCTGCCTAATTTACGTGTGGACTTCTTTATGGAAAAGTCAACAAAATATTCGCGCAAAAAATCATTTAAAAATAAATCCAACAACGGGGGAGGCACAACGGTCGGTATAGCAACCTCAGCTATCGAGGAAGTGGATGCGATCACAAGCGCAAACACAGCACACGACTTTTTGGGTGATTGCCAATATATATTAGGTAGCAGCAATTGCTCAACCAGCGCCGCCAATAATCTTGCTATTAATTCAGGTGGACCTATTAACGTGACAGCCAATCCTTTGGAGGTGGCTGTATGCACACAACCGCGAGCAACAATTGTCGTCCAACAAGTAAGTCAAACAAAAGTATTATTTACCAAAATCTTGAAATTCATAAGGAAAAAAATTTATATCAAACAACATTAAGATAAATAAGCAATTATACGGAAGAATTTATTGATGTTTAATTTTAAATTAAAAAATAAAAATATCAACAGCATCATATCAATTCGCTCCATTCGCAGTAAGAAAAGCACAAAGAAAGGGCTTTTAAATCGAAACAACGAAAGTGAGTCAATTAAATACCATTAATTTTCTTTTGCACCTAAAAGACAATAAGCAGACAATAACCAGAACAGCATTAAATTGACTCAAATGCAAAATGCACGGGCAGTTGATTGCCTCACACCTACACAAGGAAATGCATTATATTCATTCAACCTGGCGGGTTACTGGAACGATAAACTCATTTATTTTCGTTTGTGCGCCCTGTGTTGTTTTTTTCTTTAAATACATTTTCTAGGAATACTTTTCCAAATAATTACTTTCTTATTTATGATATCGATATATCCATCAGGGTAGTGTTCATTTCATTTTTCGAATTCCACCTCTAAAACTATTTATTCCTTCCCAGGTGATTAACGAGCAGGAAGAGTGAATATTTTGACTCGTGTAATCATCTGTACATGTTAATTAATTCAATGAATGTTTTGCTTAAATTGTATTAGGCCATTGACAGTGAGAGACACACGCTCGAGTAAATCTTGCAGTTCAAAAACTTTATTGCGATACATGTCACTGACACACACATATTGTTACATACTTATATGCTCATGTACTTGCTAACTATGTAGTCTATTTATAATCAAATAATAGTTTGATTGACATATTTAAAACAACAAAATTAGTGTGCTAAATACACGGAATAAACTATTTATTGAAAGAGTTTAATAGACTTTCTTTGGTAATGAATGACATGAACAAAACACAACTTTTATTTTTGATTTATATATCTTAAGAACGGAGCATTGAACTCGATTTATACACAGCACACTATCCAGTCACACCTCTTATCCCACCACCAGACAGGCTGCATATCAACATGTACTGCTGTATTCATAAAAAATAATGTAGACTTTAAGACTGCTTAAAACAAATTTTGTATCGAAATTAAAGCGTATTTCAAGTGCACATTATATTTTTATGAATACGGTAGATAACCTATTCTTATGAAATATACAACGAAAATAAGTATTGTTAGTGAATTAAGACATTTCTTGTCTCTTTACTGCTGGTAAACATGCTATTGCAAAAACACACTAACTAAAGCACGTGTATAAGCTCCTGGTTCACTGTATGGCAACAAGGGAGTTCCCCTTTATTTCATTATAATTAATTGTTGAAAACTAATGCAAATTAAATTATCGATGCCAAAATAATTAATTTGAGTAAATCAATACAAAGAAAAGTTTCTATCGAGGCCTCAGTGTATATTCAAAACGTATTTTTTTTAATTCGGATTTGCGTTTAAGGGCAATAACAACCTGGAGACAAGCAAAACTTCATTGATTGCATTAATTCAGCCCTTGACAATTTTACTCCCCTCAAAGGGTAATGAAATATCTGAGTCTCCCGTAAAAAGTTTTCGTTGTAACAGTTCTCAGTGTAAAAATAGAAGAAAATTAAAAAAAGTCAAATCAAGGAAATTAATATTCAAAATAAAACTATAAATATTGAGACCTTAATATTGTAAGTCACTTTGCATTAGTAAAATTTATATGTTTAGAACTTTTGAAATGCCCTACTTCTTCACTAAGTTGAAGTTTCAATTAAGATGCATATCTGAATACTATATAATGAGAGTCATACCCTGGGTGGCGAGTTCAGTTAAAAAAAGAGAAATTTTTAGTCATTAAGAACCCAAAAGTTATAATATAAAATTTAACTTTAACTTTATCATGCCAACATGAAAGTTGCTTAGAAATTTCCAAAACTATTTCCAAGCCAATAACTTCACCTCTCCATCGCCACAAATCTATTTTTAGTTAAAGTGGGATCTCAAAACGCCAATTTTAATTAACCACATTAGCTGCTAATTAAAATCATTACTGATTATATCGCCTTGATTCATAAGAAAAAATATTGCAACAAAGAGATACAGAAAACGCAAAAAGAAAAATTTTCCTGTGAAACCATTTAAATACAAACACGAGTAAAATATATATATTTTTTAGTATGAGTCAACAAATTTGAAGCAAAAGGGGCTTGGCTCAGTTGTAAAAGAAATTGTGGTTAGTTTCCTTAAATGCAGACAGAAAATAAGGATCAATAAAAATGAATTCAGCTTTCAATAAAGAAAGTAAAAAATTTAGAATTCTTCGTTTAACATTAAATTTATTAAATATACTACATACATTGCTAAAACGTCATAACTCAAAAAATGTAACTTCTGAAGCCGAATAAATATTCATATCGTAACTCATATTCTAATAAAATTTCCTACCAATATTTTGTTGAATGAGCTCTTGAGTGAAAACTAAAATTGATAAACTTTAAGCACGTTTTCTGTCTAGAAACTAGTCTTTTGAGTTATGTCGTTGTTTTAGTAAATGAGCAATATGTTTGCACGTCTGTATGCATGTCTATCAATTTTCAACATGAATGGTTTTTGATAAGTTCATCAATAACAGATATTGTGTTTCCTGTTTAAATTCACTTGTCAATTAATGTCAGCACGTTTAAATATTTAAATGTGCAATTTTCTTGTTCCGATTAACTCTCTGCTGTGTTTGATTGTGATTGTGAAAGATGAATTGTTTGATTTCAATATTATTGTTGTGCTAATGATCAGCTCCAATATTAAACCACTACCGGGTGTGGCCATAAGTAAATATATATTTTCTTCAGACTTTCAATATGGTTTTAAATACCAACAAAGATCTGGTGTTAATGCCAAATTTAATAATAATTAAAGAGCTGACGCGTGGCATGTACAGCAATATTATAATTTAAAGCGTTTTCATTTGTATTGACAAAAAAGCAAATGAAAGTTTTCGAAAATGTTTAATATTTTTTTTTTTTTTTTGCAAAGTCTGCAGGAAAATAGTTTAAGTTAAAGATGCTTTCGGCTGAAGTAGTGAACACCAGACTACGATGCCTCAGAAGCTGAGTTCGACTTCTCACTCAGTCATAAATATGCTGTTGAATTTTCCTGATTTGGGAAATCAGGAAAATTCAACCGATATCGACCGAAATGTTCATACAATTTACATATACAAATTTCGATCGATATCGATGCCCGTAAATTTCCCCCTGCATTATTTCATGGTTGTTTTAATTTAATTGTCGGCCTGTCTCAATGACGAACGCTGAACACCCTGCTTTGTCGCTACCCCGGCGAAGCAATAAGAAAAATAACTCAACAAAATTCTCTATTTTCTAATCTGGCCTTCATCCACTCTTTCTAGTTCTGGTACAATGCATCGCTTATGCAGGGGTCATCTCCTGAGTGTTGGTCCAAGATAAAAAAGTGATAAACTGGCCCACCTGCTGGGACTGAATTTTTTCCAGCACACTACCTGAGATCAAAATAGTTGACTGAGTTCAAAATAGTTATAGTCTAACTAAAGCCGAGAGCACTCGATGACATTTTGTGACATCGCATGGGTGCTGATATAATGTACAGAACACAACGAAATATAAGACAATGGCAAGCGTAGTCACTAGTACACACTGTTGCGATAGCACAAAATCACACAGCATGTGCTGGGCTTAACAATTGATTCGGAGGGCCTATAATATGTAGGCAATATGGCATTAGGAATGACCTACATGTGCGCATATAAAAATTAATTTATTTACAATTCTCTATTGAGAGTGAAACAAGAATATAAACACAACATTTGAAGCAGTTAAACAATTATTGCACGATTTATATTTGTAGAAGAAGAATATCGAAACAATTAAGAATCGATTATATGTTTGTGTGTCAAAGTCAACATCTAAATGATTATTGTATTTTAATGATCACAGTGCGAGTATAAAATTTCCTTGATATTGTATTCTTATGGTTCAATGCCCATAATACAGTCAGTGTATGTATGCACGCGTGTCCGTATACTATTTGTTTATAGTACGTTTGCCCCAATAGTGCCCCCTAACAGGTGCAAGCGAACAATCGTTTTAATATTTCCACTAAATACACCTTCCCCATAAATTAGCCGTTTTTGTTTCACACACAAACAGATTATTTCGGGTGAACATATCATTCTTTCTACGAAAAATATTATGTTATTTTCTTTTCACAATTGTCTTTCTCTCCAGTATCTCTTTTTCTTCGTATGTCGGGTCTTGTCATGAAAATCATTTTCTCTTTACGTGTAAATTTTCACACACCATTTATATGAGTATTTTCTTTTTTCGCATTTTCGTTCTGGCTTTAGTTTATAAAAAGCGATGTATTGTTAAGATCACTTATTATTTGTTTACGATACGCTTTTCAGAGCACAACACAAAATTCACAAATTGAAAACAATTTTGTAAATTAAATTTGTAAAGATAAAGGCCAAGAACGATTTTTCATTGCGACTAAATCGTTTTATGTGAAAATAGTTCTCCTTATTAAATGGACTTGCAACTGCAGAAAACAATTAAGCAAAACAACAACAAAAATATTTCTATGTGTAGTTCAATTAAATTGTTCGTAAATATAAACAAGTTATTGCCTACTTCAAAATCAACGCACACAATTTGTGAAAATATTCAAACCTTAAAGCCAAAGTGTAATAAATAAATAAATAAACTATTAAAATAGAATTTAGTTAAAAAACGAAAATTGTCGGACATAAAAATATGGATCCTTTGTACAAAAGGCTTTGCAGAAGATTTGCAAAGCACCAAAGAGTAAGTTTTTTTATTTAAATAATAAAAATAATAAAGACACATCATTTCAAATAATTTTTTTAATTTCATTTATACTAATTTTTATTTAAAATGCCAAAACATTTGAGACAAATTTCAATTTATGTACAAATTTTTCATTACATCACAAATTTGCAAGATCAGCGATCTACACGTTCTCACGTCATTTTTAGACAATTATGACACTGAGCATTTAAATTAAGTCATAATTTCATAATGTCGTGATTTATTTTCATTTAAAATGATAAATTATATATTAACTTTTCTGTTAATTGTCAAGCAGCCATTAAAATGTTATGAAATTTCAAAAAGATCAAAAATATTAAATGAAGCGTAAGAATAAATTTTTGCGTTGGATTTTTGTACTTTTAACTTGAGGTGTAGTCCTACTAAATATATATTTGGCGAAATGGGATGTGATTAACAGTGATATTGTAATAATGAATTGATGTAAAAGGAAGCGGACAGACTGTTATTTTAATATGGAGTACCCTTTATTATCTGTTATATATAAAACTATAGCCTTCAATATCAGCTACTTTAATGGTCGGAGAAAAATATTCGTTCCAAAAAGTACTTATTCCACAAAGAAAATTAAAATATTTACAAATATTAATTTTGAGAAATAAGAATTTCGTTTTCCAAAATGTATATATTTAAAAAAAGACATTTTCTCAAAAGTAAAGCTTTTACATATATGTTAATGACGAATTGAGAGTTGATTAAATAGTTGATTTAATTTTCCTTGAAAATTCATGTAAATCTACTTTTACTTATGATCCTGGTTTTTCTTTTAGCCGTCCCTTAGCTTAGATAATAACATTGAAACATTATTAATTAAGAATGAAAACGATTTCATAAGTGTGGAACAGGACAAGGATCCACTAAATATTATATCGTTGTCGGCACGCAAACGTCATTCGCAGCAATTCCATCAGGCACTAAATACAACAGCAATTGTACAACACCAAAATTATCAACAGCAGCAGCAGCAGCAACAACAACAACAGAAACGTGACGAAAATATGCGACAATTATTGGATGTAACAAATACACTGACTTTTGAAGAACTAAGAGATTTCGAAATGCGGTTAGTAAAATATATTGAATCATTAAATAGCATATAATTTTTATTAAAACAAAAACAAACACAATTACAGTTATGGTTCTCCTCATCACAGCCGCTCACAGTCAGTTAAAACACCTGGAAGTCGAGCATCAGGTCGTCCAAATCAATTATGTTTGCCACAACAGAGGTCAAGGTGAGTTCTTGAAAGATATTAGCACACGTTATCTGCTATAGTCAAAACAAATAATATGTACTTAAAGTGTACTTTATGAATACGCAGATAAACATTATGAATATGAATTTTCAATGAAATTAATATTTTTAGAGTGGCCTCTATGCCCAATACCGGTGTAGAAGAGGAGTACTACAGATTAAGACATTTTTCGATAACCGGCAAGGGCGTCATTAATCGCGGCGATTCATTAAAAAGCAGACGCAGTAAATCTAATAATAGCGTAGCCAGCTCTAATTCAAGGTAAACTAGATAAGGCCATTTATTAGCAATGAAAATATTAATGCTAAAGCTAAATCTTTTTTTTTCTTCAAACAATAGTAACGAACATTTAACCAACCAACTTCAACCCTCCCAAGTGCATTCAGCACGCAATTCAGCCACTTGCAGTTTAGCTTCAAGTCGCGAAAGCAGCACATCAAATCCGGGCAGTGGTCCTTACAGGTAATTAAGTGAAAAACTTAGGACATTTTCTTTTCTGAAAGCAATTTTACATATCGTCACCTGAAATCCAAAAGACCACAACTGTTAAAAGACTCAGAATTGTTATTCAAACACACACACTTTTGAATTCTATGCTCCGAATAGAATATTCACAAACAATATAATGTACGTTGCACAAAAATGAGCTTTTTTTAAATTGAATTTCTAATGAAAACTTCAAAAGGAGACGATGTGGTATATAAATTAAATGTGTTACCTTAACACAAAAGAAAACGCCGCTACACTTTAAATTTTGCTGTCGAAGTACAAGCAACTCCGTGTCACAATTCTGTGTCAGAATGAAATATATTCATATCTCCTTCTTTCTCACGGAAAGAACAAAAGCTAAGCAGCAAAAGTTAAAGTGTGTAATTGGGGACAAACCCCACTTCAAATTGTTACCAGAAATTTATTTAAATTAATACATATTTCAGAGTTCTTATGTTGGGCTCCACCGCAGTGGGCAAAAGTTCTTTGGTCTCACAATTTATGACCTCTGAGTATTTGCACGCCTACGATACTAGTATTGGTAAGTTTGTTTTCGGTAACTTAAAACTGCTTCATAAGTTCATCTCTTAATTATTCGTATTTTCCTTTAAAACCATTTTATTTTTGAGCTTTAATGTTTTTCATTATTTGCTATCATACTCTTTTATATTCTCAAAGTATTTTGTTTGCCTTCTTAACAGCAAAATATTTTTTAAGACATTTGCCAGATCAAAAGCTATAGCTAATTAGCCACTAGTGCTTAAAACGCTTACTTATTTCCAAACTATTAAAATGAAAAGGAAGCAGCAATTATTGCACTAGAAACTAAACAGATTTAACATTTTTAACCAAAAACTCGAACTAATTGCTAAATAAATACTTGCATTGTAACCAAAAACACACCCACAAAAACTAGGAATTCAAACAAAAAATTTCGAAACTGACGGAAAAACTCAGTTTTTGTCATTCAAGAAAACAAATTGTATAAAACTGAAAAACGAAGTTAAACGAAAAACTTATCTGACGTAAATAAAAGCATGTGCTGATTAGTTTCATGAAATATATTATCAATATCATAAAAAATATGTTGTTATTCTTATAAACTTGTTATTTGACAAATTTCTACAGAAAAATTGTCTCATAAGCAGATTATAAACAAATTATTTTTTATGAACTCTTTAAAATAGAATTGCTTCAACATATTTTTAAATTTCAATAAAAATAATTACCAAAATTATCAAACCATTACTTTTTCCCAACTGTAAACGACGCCGAAAAAAACTCGCAATAAATATAGTTTTAAAAAAAGCCAACTTTTTAAGAAAACTGAACTAAAAAGTTGAAAATAAATTTCAAAATAAGTTCAAATACTGAATCAAAGCGTGGAACCACAATGCAAAAGGAAGTGGAGCTAATGAACAGCGTATAAAAAAGTATTTAATATAATTTTATTATTTCGACCTTAAGTTTTGAATTGTATTTATTTTGCATTATTTTTTAAAATACGATTTAGTCTTACAAAGTTTTTTTTTGTTAGTTAATTGAAATTTGTCAAATACTTTCCCAAACCGTCAAACTATAAAGATATATTACATCCTGTGGACAGTTTCTATTGCCCTGGAAGTTGCAAAAAATTTTACTCTTCTTTCAGCTTGCGAATTTCCTCCCTTTACCAAACCCAAATAACTTTGCAGCACAACTTTCACAAGTTGCAATAAATAAAAATCAAGTAACAACCATAACAATAGACCTTGGCTATTCAAGATATGATTTCTAAAGCAACAAAGAACTTTTCAAACACAAAATAAAGCCTTGGAAACATTAAGCAACTCTACTTTCACGCGTCACGCAAACATAAATGGCTTCCGTTTACTTTTTATTTTACCTTGTTTCTTAACTTTTTGAATTAAGTTTTTTCCATTGCATTGCTGAAATTCCATGAAAAAAAAACTTTATTAAAACAGACAGACAGACATATAAACAAACAAATATTATCATAATCAATATCATACAACTAAATGGATGTATGTACGCGTTACCATGTAGCATTTACCGGAAATGGAAAATTTAAATTGCAATTAGCTTGTCAAAACCATTAGTTTTATTTGAAATATCTCATCCCATATTCCATAAAACATTTAATTAATTTGCTTTGAAATTTTTGTTGTATTAAAACGAATTCAAAAAGTATGTAGAATATTTTTAGTTTTCTTCTTTTTACTTTATATTGTTTCAACTTCTTTGCAATTGTCTAATCTAATATTGAATAAAAATTGTTAATATCCTGCCATCTATTTTAATCCAATTCAACACAATCAAACAATTTATACAATACGATGGGAGTGCAGGCAATAACTGTAATATTCGTATACATATTGAAAAGCCCGCTGACGGTAAACAAATAAAAGAAATTCATTTTGTATTAGTAATCCAAAATAAACAAATATTATATCTAAAATGCAAAAAAAAAATATATAAAAAATAATTAAGTTCAATATTTTTAAATTTCAATTCATTTCGTTTTATACATAATTTTCCTTGCGTTTTGCTCTATTTCTAATCACGTTTAGTGCATCTAAGTAAAATGGCTTTGTTATATATCAAATGGAATAAAAAAATTAATCTAGTTATACTCACACATGCATAAATAGTTTTATACATTTACTTTTTTCATCATTTTGCTATTTCCAACTATGAAAAATTACTAAACAACACAGTACAAGGATATAGGAAGCTATACAGCTGTTAATGCACCCACATTCCAACCTCATTACGGAGTCAAACGAACACACGTACACATCAATCACTTGCAATTCTCAACACTTGCAGTCATGCAACACACAACATTTACACATTTAGGGATTTCAATGCAATCAAAGGCCAGATGTGTGTATGTTGCTTAATAGACTTGTAGATGTATAAACACCGCCGCACCTTAAACTTTCGAATTAAATCCCTTTGATTTTAAATTTAATATGATACTCTGTTCATTTATTACAAACAGAAATATAGTTCTATATGTACATACACTTTATTGAAACCCAGCAAACATTTTCTATTCGCATCATACGGCAAGAAGTTGATCCTCTTAGAAGCAATTAAGAGAGCACACATTATCCTAATATTTTCCACGTACATATCACGCATTACAAAAGCAATCAGTTGTTTAATTTCAAAACAATAATGATTAAGATTGAAACCAAAAAATTTATTACATATTTAGCGAACAAAAATTGTGGCATTATAACTAATTAATTAATTTCATAAAATTTTTGATGCAAGTAGACGCAATATTTACACGTGGGCAATTAATTCCTTCCATTGCTTTTAATCATTCTAGTGCTTTGGAAGGAAAAAATATTTCTACACATGCGTAAGAGTGTGGAATAGAAAAAATTCCTTGAACCGTTCCGTATAAATATTTATATACTCTTGCACATTCATCTAAATAATTTTTATATATAAAAATATTTTTCCAGAATTTACTTTGCTTCGAAAAGCATCTCGTATTCATTATATATGCTAAAAGTTTAATATATCCTTTGAAAAATGCTACTTGTATACCCACTTCAAACATGATGAACGATTTAGTTGACATTTGAGCTGAAAGGACCAAAATAGGTTAGGAAGATTAAATATTCTAAAAAGTCACAAATGGTCCCATTGTGCCATATTTTGCAATACTGTTGCATATGTTAAAAGGGACTGCACGAATGTGAAAACACATGCCTACACTCAAATGTCGGTAGATAATCATGTATTTTTTCCAAAGAGCCGACCACAAATACGTTGTAAAAAGTAACAATTTGACATACAAAAGCACAGAAAAAAAATGAAAAGTCCATGCAGTTATTTTCCAAAAAAAAAAGAACGCAATGAACTTGACACATTTTTAATTGCTTTACTCTCATCAATGCCTTTCCTTTACGTACATACTTGTAGATCAGGGTTGGAAAACGCAGTTATTTCAATAATAATCCAACATTAAATCATAATCGATTTCTTAATTACTATTAAGAATTGATTCAGCAGACAAGTAGTGTTTGAATCTAATGAATGAAGAGGAAGAGCTAAAATTTTAAATTAAAATTCTTAAGGCTATTGCAGTCATACAACCGATAGTTGTCCATACCTGATATCTTCATGTCTCTGCCTCTATCCTGTGCGATGACAACACATTCCATTAATAAGCTCCTTTTTGTCCTTTCAACCTTTCAATCAATCAAAAAAGGATTTTTTTTTTCTTCATCTTTTTCGTTAATTGTGTTTGAGCTACACATGGCATTTATGCAATCCAATATTGCTGGAAATAAAGAAAACGAAGCTTCAAACGAATTCATATTTTTAAGACAATTAAGGAGATTGAATTACTATTTTGCAAAGTTAAAAGTCGTTATTATCTCTAATACATATTGTTATTGTCAATCTACTGGTTTGCATGGTACATACACATGCACATGAGCACATATCACACTTGTTGCTCATAATTAGTTTGTTTCCACAGCGCTCCATATCACAAAGAGTGATATAACTAACTTTTTTTTAAGATATTGAATTTTCCTATGGATTTAAAACTTTTGTTATGCATAGAAATAAAAAATTTGACAAGAACAACACAATGAAACAAAAATGAAAGCAATATTTACGGCAAAGTAGTCCCCATTATGCAATCATAACGCCGCATTTCGAAAAAGAAAACTTTCAAAGCAAAGAATTTAGCCGTTAATACTTTTTCTAACCTAAAGTTCAAAGAACAAGCATAAGTTTCCATTCAAAGCCAATATACAGCAGGGCCACTGATAAATTAAACATAAGCAAAAATACTAAAAATATACATACAACATAAACAAAAAATATATCAGTCAATCAATCTATTAATCAATTGCACATAATATAATCAATACGCGCATCTACACAATCAAATTACAATCAGACATTAAAACTTTCCTAAATTCATTATACATACACACATAAATCCATACACACTAATATCAATACATATTTCCCTTGTTTATATAATAAAATATTCCTTTTGAGATCTCTATTGATACAAGAAATTAATAATAATAATAATAATAATAATAATAATAATAATAATAATAATAATAATAACTAAAACCATTAAAGAACATTTGTTACTGCACGTTCATATTAATTAACTCAATTCAATTTATTTTCTTCTCTCATTTGAATTTTAAAGTTCCCATTTACATATATCTATTAAAAAAAAAAATTATTATCTTTATTTTCTACATTTTTCGTTTGCTGTAAATGCATTTCTTCTAGATGACGACTCCGGAGAAAAATCAGTTTCGGTATTGTTGAGTGGTGAAGAATCGGAATTGATATTTATTGATCATCCTTATGCCGAAATGACTGTATGTTATACAATTAAAAATAAATATACAATTAGAAATAATTATTAATTTTTATCTTTCAACTCAGCCTGATGATTGTCTTAGCAGTTATGATCCTCATGGTTATTGTGTCATATACTCTGCTTCTGATCGCAGCAGTTTCAGTGTAGCCGAGCATATATTACAAGTGTTATGGACCAATCAAAATATTGCGCAAAAAGCTGTCATTCTAGTAGCAAATAAAGCCGATTTGGCACGTAGTCGTTTAGTGAGTGCCGAAGGTGAGTTATTTTTATATATTTAAAATTGCAAAGTTTTTACTGAATTGCATTGAATAGTACAAACCGATTTAAGAAAAGTCGTAATTACATACATACATACTCGTAATATATATATTTGTGCAAATTCAGAACGCTACAGTCCTACTCATTTCCATACATATATTATTTCAGAGGGTAAAGCCATGGCCACGGCATATGATTGCAAATTTATTGAAACGTCAGTAGGTATAAATCATAATGTAGATGAGTTGCTAGTGGGCTTGTTGTCACAAATACGTCTTAAGCTGGAGAATCCGGAAAAATCGAGGTAAAACAAACAAACAAAAATATAATAAATAGTTAACAATTTTAATGTGATTTTTATATGAATTTATTATTTAATAGGGATATGTTTAGAAAACGTTCTATAAGAAAATCAAAAAGGAGAGCTTGTTCTCCGTTAAGTGGAGCATGTTTAACAGGCGGCACCAATCCTAATACTCCCTTGGGCGCCATACACAACATTATAACTGATGTGAACTCGCCGCCTGGCAGTGCTCACAGCAGGTATAAATAAACTATATAAATAACTTTTAATATACACTCTTTATACTAAAAACAATATTTATTTATTTGTAGCCCTCGGAAATATCGTGGCTCCCGAACTTCTACTAGCTTAAAAGTTAAAGGCTTATTGGGTCGTGTCTGGGCCCGAGATTCTAAATCGAAAAGCTGTGAAAACTTGCACGTTTTGTAAAAAGTATTGCAAAACTTCGCCCTAAACTAACGCAGCAACGTCGAAATTGAATGCGTTAAACTGCAATACATTTTTTATTTGTTTCAAAAATGTTTATACAGATAATAAGTATTATTTTTAAACGATCTTTAATAATTGAATTTCTTTTTAAAATTTATTTTTATAAGCGACTTAAACGAGATGTTTGTTGAGGTCAAACAAACAATTATTTTAAGCGATTAAATATTATTTGCAATTGAAAAGTGAATTTAAACAGCAACATCCTTTTTAAAAATGGGTCCACATTAGAATGATTAGGGTAAAATACCATATAAATTTAAAATATATACATATAAAACTTATGCATATATACATTAAACTTTTTTTATATATAAATAGATGTTTAAAAAATGTTTGTTGCAAACAAGATAATTCCATTTTTTAAGAAATCAAATCAACCATACAGTATTTATACTTGCGAGGCGAAATTTCCATTCAGACGATTTGTAACATTTCAATTGCACTTAAATTATGAACTGTCTCCATCATGCAATCAATCAATAAATAATCTAAAATTTATGTGTTACAAATAGCTTTCGACTCTATAAAGGTATTCGCCAACATT
Source organism: Linnaemya vulpina (assembly GCA_963675445.1). Lineage (NCBI taxonomy): Eukaryota > Metazoa > Arthropoda > Insecta > Diptera > Tachinidae > Linnaemya > Linnaemya vulpina. The sequence goes on from OY776279.1 coordinate 4,500,968, forward strand.
ACAAGGCTATTAATATATTATATATGTTCTCGTATGTATGTAACAGCAATTTTAAAACTATTAGCACATACACACACGCCCTTTTGAGTACCTTTAATGTTTAAATACTCTATGAAATGAACTAACATCCTTATATACATGTTATTTGTATTTTCAAAAATCTAAATGTTGTTTGTGAATGTGAAATTTGTAATATTCCCCTCCAGTTTTCCCTCCTCTTTAAAAATAATTAAATAACATAAAAGACATTATAAGACAAATATTTAAAAAATGTTTGTTTATTTATAAAACTAAGAAATTTATTTAAAAAATATTAAGAAAAAGCAACAAGTTTTAAAACCTGAGTATGTATTTAAGAATGGCAAAAAGCAATATTTAAAATTCCAATTCAATTGTTGTAAAAGGTTTAATTGAAATCAAATCGTATAAATATATTTCATGTAATTGAATATTAAACGGAAATTACACTGAATAATTAAAATTACTAAAAATTAATATATGTATATTTATGTATATTTTTATAATTGTTGAAGCCGTTATATCATGTATCGCACATTAAAATGCATTTAATATTAAAATTTTGAATATTTTATTATAATCATATGTTTAGAAAGAAATGGTGTAAATTCTGCTTTGTGTAATTTTATATGCTAATAATTCAAGGAGAATATTACATAGTACATACATAGCACGTATGCAATATATGTTTGTATGCACAGGAATAATTCAGAATGTCTCCATTTGGATGAACCGATTTTCAAATACTTTCTGTTTAATACCAGATGTGGTGACGGATGACTTCCAAAGATATCTTTTCAATAATTTTTCCAATGGTTGACGTATAATTACGTTGTATATGCACAACTTTCTAAAAATTTAGGCTCGCAAAGCGGGTTTTTTGGTTCGAGATAAAATTTAGTACCTAACTTTAAATAACTAATCTTATAATATTATTATATGAGTACTAGTCCAGTTTGAAGTTTTTAAGTGGAACCTCGGAATCTCGTAAAATTGCTGTACGGAGTAGTAATAAATTAACTAACTAAAAAAAGATACCATAATAGCAGAAGTTTCGAACCTCAAACACACATATATACTAAAATTTAAAAAATTTTCTAAATTACGTTGCATTGTAATTCACGATATGTACACATATACATGCATAAAAACATATGTATATACATATTTGTTATGATGATGTTCAGTATGTTGTATATAAACCATATATTTTATATAAACAAAAATGTGTGTAAGTTTATATACTTATTATGACATGAAGTTAGTTTTGTTTGAACATGAATGCGCACCGACGTGAAAAGTGGAAAATTTAAAAATACCGCTGATGAGATGACGTAACGGTCTCGAAATCACTACCGCCCCGCTCTGCTAGTATCAGGATTATAATGAATGTTCTTAATAATTAAAAAAATAGCATTTTTTAAATTGAATCTGAATAATAATTATTCTTTGCTTAATATCAATTTTATTATTTATTTATTATTTTATATATTTTTTTTTGCAATATCAAAATCAGAAAAGGGACCACAAAAACAATTATTAAATGTGACACTAGTGACGGAAAGCTAAATATTTTGAACACCAAATGAAACAACAAAATAATGAAAACCTAAACTAACAAAAAATAGTTTGTTGGTCCAGTTATTAGATAGCAATTAAAATGGAAACACGTATATTTTGAATACGTTAAAACAAATAGGTAGTTCGTTTAGAATATTAAAATATAAGTTTAATTTTGAAATACATATATATAACGTGTAAGATATTTAAAGTTGCAGTTTATGTATGTTTAATCAATATAAACAGATTCAAGTTCTATTTCAATATTCAAGAATAAATATTTCTAATATGAAAATATAATACATAATGTTATAAAAGAACTTTTGAGTACAAAATATTTATTTTGATTTTTTTCATGTATGCATTTACAATTTTAATTAGGCTGGTTTGGTTATTTATATAAACAATATGTTTGCAGCAAAATTTCGTACATCGTTGAATCTCGTCAAATTTTTACGGTGGCTGTATATGAACACGTTTTCTTGCAATAAGTAAAAATTTAAAAATTTTATGCTGAATCTATTTAGAGAAGCTAGCGCGATATGTGATTTCCTACATATCTAAAGAAGAGGAAATTGAATATTGTGTAATTAGAATTTAAATTTTATTAATTATCTTAGACACAATCCTATTTGTCTGAAGGTACGCTGCTAACCATATTTTATGGAAAAACCTGTATCTTACGCTTACCTAAATTTGTAAAATTAATACAACAAAATCAAATAATTTATATTAAAAATTTTGTATTGATTGATTATGGTTTAATATCTCGAAAATTTTAAGCGTCGATGTTAAAATCGTATTAAGATAATAACACAATTTCAATACATGCTGCACAATGGAATTTCAATAAAAAAAATATATATAATAATTAAATCAAACTAAATTCACTAAATCTCACTAAATTTAAAGTTTAAATAAAATGGTAAATCTAATATCTGTACTACCTTCAATATGACAGGATAGATAACAAGCAAAAACAAACAAAAAATCAAATGAATTAATTTATATATACATACATAGTTAAAAAATGAGCATAACTGGAATATTAAAACGTAATTTTTCAATGTTTTTTAATACGAAAATATAAAATTAATGGCAATTGTAGAACTAAAATGTTTTTTTATTTTCTTAATTAGAGTCCAGTATTCTCATGGTTATTAATCATTATATTTATTATTAATGTAATTAACGTTATATTTAAAATTTTTTTGGATACTTGTAGTAATAAATATACACAAAAATTTATTTACAAAAATATTTAAATTAAAATTATAAAGTTGTGTTTTACGAAATAAAAAAATTAATTCAAGAGGTAAGTTCATACAAATTAAAAATTAAATTTTTATCATCTTTTTTTTAAATATATGACAATATAATTAATTCCCAAAGTTATTTAAAGGTATTTATATTATAATTCAATGTTAAAAAACTTAGATTTCTGATAACTTCTCAATCAAGTTAAAGAAGTTTATCATCTAGGCTTGTAAATGGCATTTTGGGTGTGAAAGTTGAAAATACACGAATGAATTCGCATTACCACCAACGAAATGCTGGCGCAGAGCAAATTGTTTTATTATTACTGCTTAGTTTGTTAGCTTACATTTTATGAGAATAAGAGATTCATAATTTCACGCTTGATATGTTTTTTCTTATTTTCATCCATACGCTTTAGCATAGCCGACACCAGTTCTCCAAATATTACATCCTCACAGCGTTCTGCAATTAAAGGCCTCGATTTTGTATACAATTCCCCTGTACAATTCTCGATGCTCTTCTCATTCTCTTTATTATCAGCTTTCACAATTTTTTCTTCAACGTTTGTGATGACACCAATCGGAACGCAACTCTCTTTTGAATTAGATATTTTAATATCTTCGTTCTGCTTCGCATATGGTTTAGTTGAAATATTAGACTCTTCGATTTCATTTGCCGCAGCAGATTCGCTTTCATTTTTGTTTTTATACTCCTTGTTCGGTTTTTCTATTTTTACGGAAGTGTTTTTGTAGGAGCATTCATGATCTTTGGAGGATTTAATGACTTTAGAATTGTTTTCCTCTTCATCCGTATCTAAGAAAACAAACTGTTCCTGCTCTTCTGGATTATCGTCCTTCAAATATTCCTCAGTTATAATAAATTCCGGCCAATTTTCTTTATTATTTCTTACGGTATTACGACTTATGAAATTCATGTAGTTGGCATATTCAAAATTAGGATCATTTCGATATCCTTGCATCAGACTATGCCAACGAATTTTTAGAAATTGTTCTGCAAAGTAATAAAACATAATAAATATAAATTAGTGTCCAGTTTAATTATTTACATATACCGGGCATTTTCAACTTCTCGGCCAATTGCACCCAAGCATCACATCGTTCATATAAGTTACCATTATTATCGTGCAATAATGGAAGCTGTTTAACTCCTTCAATAATTTTAATGTTCAAACTCCTGGAAGTAAAGTCCATTTTGACTTGAAAACCTAAAATATTGTTTACATTGAATTTCTTTTGTATCAACAAGACGAATGCAGTTATCGTCTTGTTTATTTTCAAGTAGTTGTAGGGATGTATAAATATTAAGCGAGTACCCTTGAATGCGGTATTCCCGACAATCGGTACGAAGATATTTCTACACTCTGCCGTAATAGCTCAATAGGCTACGAACCTCTCTCAGTGTATAGCTTTATACATACATATGTATATTAACAGGGCTTATATAGGACATATATGATCGGATGTTGGAACACATATTCAAGTCCAGGAATATACCATTTAACACGCAATTCATATTTCTGGCATCACTGTGCTTTGTAGTGGAAGCCATATACATGATTTTGACAACTTGTTTTAAAAAGACGAAGAAGCATCAAAGAAAGAATTTGGAAAACGATAAGAAAAAATACCAATTAACGCCTTACATTTTATTAAACAATAAATTGGAATTGAACTGTAATAGATACATAATTAATTAAGGCCCTAAATATTGTCAGTCCTAATATGGTAAGTTTTACATTAAAAAAAACTACATAAAAATCAAGAATCTATAGGAAAATGTAAATTATAAAACTTGATCCCACATTCTTTTACATCTAATAAAAATAAATATTTGGAACAACGTATCACAACAGATTCATTGAAAACGGAATTTATAGCCACAATTTTGAGTTTGAATTGACAAATCACAATATAAAAAAGGAGCGATATGTATCCTTGGAGTTCCGCAAATTATTCACCGGTTGCAGGTGGTGGTCCAATGGTAAATGTTCCTTAAGTTTTTGGGGCTTTTCTTATTTAATTTTAATGCTTTTTTCAACGTTACTTCTGCGGTTTTGGTAAATCAATCTATTCCCACTCTACCATAAAGCAAATGCATTTCGAACGCAGGCTGCTCATAGCATTTGCACTTATGTTTTTTGTTATATGCATACACACATATGTACAGTGTACACTCATACCTCGAACAAGCCCAAGTTAAAATACTGTCAGAAATAAAATTGCACTTAAAACACACATTAGCACATTGGTTTAAATTGGTATAACATTTAATAATAGGAAAAATCATTGTTATTGTATATTTTCATAATGGCATATGTATGATGATTCTATGTACTTAAAATAATTATTACGATTGCATATTCAAACGTTTATTCATTCAATATTTTATAGACAATGCAGAATAGTATTGACGATCAGGAAAAACTTTTGGCGGAAGCCATTAGCTCTGCTCGTAAACAAGCATTTCAAATGAATCATTTCTTAGATAAAGAGCGTATGCTGGATGCTTTAAAATGTGCTAGCGCTATGTTAAGTGAATTACGTACTTCAACATTATCGCCTAAAAGTTACTATGAATTGTGTAAGTTTTCTTTGAGACTTTAGAAAAAGTGGCTCTAATGAACATATATTCCAGATATGGTTATCACGGATGAGTTATGTCATCTGGAATTGTACTTGAGCGAAAAAGCTTCTACGGAAACGGATCTTTACGAGCTAGTTCAGTATTCGCATACCATTGTACCACGTTTATATTTACTTATTACTGTCGGTATTGTTTACATCAAAAACGATCGGTCTTTGAAACGTAGTATACTGAAAGATTTGGTCGAAATGTGTCGCGGTGTTCAACATCCCCTACGTGGTCTATTCTTACGAAATTATTTGTTGCAATGCACTCGCAATATATTGCCAGATATTTTAGTTCCGGATAACGAACATGAAGGCAATGTGTATGATGCCATTGACTTTGTATTGACTAACTTTGCCGAAATGAACAAGCTATGGGTTCGCATGCAGCATCAAGGACATTCGAGTGAAAAGACGCGTCGTGAAAAAGAGCGAGAAGAATTGAAAATTCTGGTCGGAACCAATTTGGTGCGTTTGTCGCAATTAGAATCAGCGTCTTTAGAAATATATCAGCGCCTAATTTTACCTGGTATCTTGGAGCAAGTTGTTAGTTGTCGCGATGCTATTGCTCAGGAATATTTAATGGAATGTATTATACAAGTCTTTCCAGATGAATTTCATTTACAGACTCTAGATCCATTTTTAAAGTCCTGTGCACAACTCCAAACTGGAGTAAACGTTAAAAATATTATAATATGCTTAATCGATCGTTTGGCAATTTACAACCAAAGAAGCGGAAAGGTGAGAGAGATAATTTATTATAAAAATAAAAAACAAGCTAATTTTTGATATATTAGAACAATGGCACTGATATTGAATCTATTATACCTCCTGAAGTAGAACTATTTGAAGTGTTCAGTGTTCAAGTGGCCAACATTGTTCAGGTAAAGCCCAATTGCATTAATTATCAATTTATTATTTTAATATAAAATACTCTTTAAAGACTCGCTCTGACATGCCCCTGGAAGACACAATATCATTGCAAGTCGCATTATTGAGCCTCGCTCAAAAAGTTTATCCGGAACGTGTCGATTATGTTGACAAAGTGTTGGGTACAACCACAAAGATTTTAGAATGTTTGGAAATGAATAAGTGAGCAATACCATATGCATACTTAAATAATATTAATACTTTATTTCAATTGCTAGTATATCGCATCTATTGTCCGTTAATCAAGAACTATCGCGCCTATTGCGTATATGTATTGATTTCTACAACAATGTTTTGACTGTTATACAATTAAGCAACTTTTGCCCTCTTCTTGAGAAATTTGATTACACTTCTCGCAAGACATTGGCTTTATATTTGCTTATGAATGTCTTGGAATATGAAACATTGATACCCACAGCAGAACAAGCTGATGCTGTGTTGAATATAATAAGTCCTTTAATAAAAGATGACGAGACAGTAGCAAATAAAGTTGGTCAGGAGGCACAAATAGACCCCGATGATTTTGCTGAAGAACAAGGCATAGTAGCACGTTTTATACACTTGCTAAAATCTGATGACCCAGATATGCAATTTAAGATACTTCAAACCGCTCGTAAGCATTTAGGTTCTGGTGGGGCACAACGTATTAAACATGTTTTACCACCTCTCGTGTTTTCTGCTTATCAGCTGGTCTACAAATATAAAGCCAAGGCTGAAGAAGATGAGAACTGGGATAAGAAGTGTCAAAAAATCATACAATATTGTCATAGTACAATTTCAGCTTTAGCGAAAGCCGACTTGGCTGAATTGGCATTAAGATTGTATCTGCAAGGTGCTTTGGTTATTGGTGAAATTGGTTATACTAATCACGAGACTGTGGCCTACGAGTTTATGACACAAGCATTTTCTCTTTATGAAGATGAAATATCAGATTCCAAAGCACAATTGGCTGCAATTACCTTAATAATGTCCACATTCGAAGAAATGTCTTGCTTTGGCGAAGAAAACGCCGATCCATTAAGAACAAACTGTGCGTTAGCTGCTTCAAAGCTGCTTAAAAAGCCGGATCAATGCAGAGGTGTTGTGGCATGTGCGGCCCTATTTTGGAGTGGCAAGTATGTATCTGGGAGAATGATAGCTTATTTCTATTTGAAAATATATCTCATATACTTTAGGAAAAATGGCGTGGAAATGCGTGATGAAAAGAAGACTTTAGATTGTTTAAAGAAAGGAGCCCGTATTGCATCTCAATGCTTAGATATAGGAGTGCAAGTTCAACTTTATGTTGAACTATTAAATCACTATTTGTTTTACTATGAACGTGGAAATTCCTTAATAACAGTGGCCATGCTCAACCAGGTTAGCTTTGCATACATATATGTATATCATAATAATAACATTAATTTATAACATTATTTCCAATAAGTTAATTGCTAAAATCAATGAGGAACTTCCTAATTTGGAGCCCAGTGAAGAAACTAAGCAAATTGATATGCATTATAAAAATACCTTGGACCACATAAAAAGCCGCATGGAGTCAAATGAAGTGGGCTTAGAGGTTTCATTTGCAGGAATATCGATAAATTAGTCAAATAATGTTGAATTTTTTCGGCTGCAGTAAAAATTTTTTATACGTTGGCATTTTCAATCAGATTGGAAATTTATTTACATTTGGTTATTATTTTTACAGCAAAATTAAAATTTAATATATATAGTTTCAAGTAATGGAAAGAACGATCAAAAATTTTAAATTAAGAAAGGCAAGAAAAAAATTTTATTTTAATCAGCAGCCTGTAATGGAGTTTTATTTATTTTCGATCAAACTGATACTTTTATGGAAAAATTTTTAGAGCTATTTTGATTTATAAAATGTATTACACTACACACAATTAATACAGTTTATTTTAATGTTTATTTATAGCCAAAATGTTGCATATCTCTAAGTTTCGAGAAAAAATTCCGTGTATACTTTTTCATTTCCTTTGATAAATAAATGGGATAAGTGGCTACAAAAAGGATATAAAATTAGTTTTGTCAACAAAAGTTCGAACAATTCTTTATACTTTTGAAATCAAGAATGAGGTCGCCATATTCTTTAGTTTCAAAGCAGCCTTTTGATTTCAAAGCTTCATTTTTGCATTTCGGAAGGCCTTCACCTGGAATAACTTTCGTATATCCGCGTATAACGACATCATTGACACATACTCGTAATTGTCGCTTGTCTAAACTGGTGATAAATAATTCAAACCCCGTCAGAGCCTGGCATAAATTAATTTCGAAAGTACACACCAAGTTATGAAAATTTTCTCTTCTAAATGTTTTATGCGGTTTGTCAACAATTATAAATATTATATCCGCAGGTATAGAAGTGGGTGAACGATCGCCTTCTTCTTTGAAACAATAGCGTGTGCCGGCAGTTACCCCGGGCTCAATGTCAAGCTTCAGAATTTTTTTTCTCTTTTTTGTGCATGTTTTTTCTTCATCTACAAATTCTTGGCGCCATACTTGCATTATTTTAACACAGCCTTTGTATACTTCTTCCAAAGTCAGTTCTACAGTCTTTTCAACTGCTTTGTCTTTGGTAAGTACACCTATTCCAAAACTCTGATTAGTAAACAAAGGAGGTGGTTCCGTTAAAGCATCAGTTATGTTGCCATATGGGGAATATGTTCCAAAAACACTTTGATATACGAGCATATTATTGCCGTGATATTGGTATGCTGGGAAGTATCCGTTAGGCAAAAGAACGCCTTGAAAAAGTCCAGCCTCCCCATAACGGTCATATACAGCACGACGCAAATCATCGCCTAGCATTAATTTATAAATAACTAAAAGAATAATTCCTGAGACATAAAACATTTTACCTAATATGTCGAAAGCCATGTTGATATAATTCCATTGGCGATTTGGTGGCATTGGTACCATGTGCGTCAACTGATTTTCTTGAGATAGAGGGACAAAATCTCTGTGATGCTTTGCATCTCGGAAGGGACAAAGACAAACCGCCAACTTTCTATAAGCCAGTGTTATTACTTCTTTACTGGCATCTCTCGGCACGTCCAAAATAGCGTAATAATCAAGTTCAGTAATATTCATGTGATATGTTTTAAGTAAATATATGTATATAACTATTTTCAAATTTATAAGTAGACGTTTACAAAATGTATACAAATTGAATATAATTATGTACATACTTAAACAAGATAACTAGATCATGCATACAAAATATGTAATTGCTACAAATGTAACAAAAACCCAGTTTTTAAATTTTTTAGGAACGCGACTAGTGTACGTCGTGTAGGTAATGCAGTGGTCTATTGCAAAGTAAGTACTAAAAATGATAATAGTATTACATTCTCCATACCTGGCACAGGTATGTATATAAAAACATTCGTCTGTAAAAGGTAATTATTTAGACATTACAAATATTACTCGTCTCAAAATGATAAATTAAAGGTCTTTATTCTTGCGTATTAAGAAAAAGTTAATCCAAATTTATATAACTACTAGCAGCAAACTGCAGTGAAACCAAATAAAGTATTAAATTGACAAATTAGTAAACAAAGAAGAAAGTGGGTGGTGTCATTAAAGTTTTTTAATCTATAATCCAATTAAAAGTGAAAAAATTTTGTTACTCCTGAATAATAAAACAAAATGCATTTAAGTGCTGATATATCAAGTGCTTTACAGCAGATCGAAGCAGTGAAGAGAAGTATTGATGAAAGCGATGATATAAAGTTGCAGTCACAAGCTGGAGAAAGTATTAAGACAATTTTAGACATTCTAACAGATCCTGTGTTCAGAACAATTGTACATGTTCAAGATTCACTATCCGAATTGAATGCTCAATTAACGCAGCATCCATCCATGCTGCCCAATGATTTCGACATAGACATGGCCGGTAACTTGGTTTTAAGTGTCAATGGGGGCGATATAATGTATGAATTCGATGAACATCTTTCTACACCTCTGAACAGTGCTTCAGGTCCCAACAGTCCGGGTAGCAGTAACACAGCTGTAGATACAGTTGATCCCTCATTGGTGCAGCATGGAAAGATGCCATCTTTATCTGGAGTAGAACTATTTCCAACCGACTATGTGCAAATACAGGCAATAGAGTTGGTAAATGATGGCACCGGCCTGGGTTTCGGCATTATAGGTGCTAGGACATCTGGTGTGATTGTAAAAACAATTTTGCCAGGAGGTGTAGCCGACCGAGATGGTCGTTTACGTTCAGGTGATCATATATTACAAATTGGAGATGTAAATCTACAAGAAATGGTATCCGAGCAAGTAGCTACAGTTCTTCGTCAATCAGGAACTCACGTAAGATTGGTAGTCGGACGAGCTATTGAGCACTCGTCACCTATAGGACTCAATTTGGAACCAGGTAGCGCTGTTGTGCCTGCTCGAGTGCTAGTAGACAGAGCAGAGTTAGAGAGGTATTTAATTTCTACAGGATATCCAGAAATATTTGGCGAAAGCTCAAATGCTTCTACACCACAGACAACGACTGAGGATGAACGGTTTGTATACCGAGGAAAGCAAGCCATAATTGATTTACTGGAGTTGCCTGAAACAGAAAAGTTACAAGTTGAATTAACTAAAGATGCAAATGGGTTAGGAATAACCATTGCGGGCTACGTATGTGAAAAAGAAGAATTGTCTGGTATTTTCGTAAAAAGTGTTTCTCCAGGGTCAGCGGCTGATCTCAATGGGCGTATACGTGTCAATGATCGTATTATAGAGGTTGATGGTCAGTCGCTTCAAGGCTTTTCCAACCATCAGGCTGTGGAGCTTCTCAAGCAATCGGGTCAAGTGGTAAACCTACGACTAGAGAGGTATTTACGAGGACCGAAATATGAGCAGTTACAACAAGCTATTGCTGCAAATGATAAAATTCCATCAGTTCCCTCCACACCTTCTCGAAGTACAACCGTACATTTGCCGTCCACGTCTATAACTCCACTGCGGTCGTCTACTGCAACTACGGACTTGTCCTTCTTATCTGGACGCGAAACGTTGCCTACGAATGAAATGAATATATATCCTACTGAGGCAGATAGCTTTACGTTGACGTCGGGAAATACAAGTAGCACCATTACCACGACTGCAAATTTATCTACATTTGGAGTTGATAAAAATATTATATCATTACACGACGAACCGGAACCTAAAATAATAACATCTGATATATTGTCGGCCCCCGAATCAGAACAATATGACTTAATGGTAAGATAAACCAAACTAAGATGTACAAGCTAATTTTATTTCTATTTTTATATCAGGAACCACTACATGCAAAAAATAATATTCTTCTTACACGTCAAAAGTATTACACAGACCCGGATCTAACACCCGAACTCGAACAGGAGATTATACGTAAGTGGAAAAATATTGTTGTGCCAGAAGTTGATGTCATTGTGGCTCAAATCAAAAAATTCCCTGTTGGAGGATTGGGAATTTCTTTAGAAGGCACCGTAGATGTCGAAGGAGGTCGTGAAGTAAGACCGCATCATTACATCCGTTCGATCTTAGCTGACGGTCCAGTAGGAGTCAATGGAAAGTTAAGGGCTGGTGACGAATTATTAGAAGTAAATGGGCAGCGACTATTTGGCATGAATCATTTGGAAGTCGTAGCTATACTGAAGGAACTGCCACAAGATGTTCGTATGGTTTGTGGGCGCAGCAAAACTGAGTTGATGTCATTTTCGGACGATACTCTACAGAAATTGAGCAATAATTTTGAAAATCTAGTGCCAACTTCTGACCGCTTGGTAAAAGCGAAATCAGATGGCAACTTGGCAACATCTTCGCCTACAACTGATGACTCTTTTAAACTAAAATCTAGATCATTGGAACCCCTGACGGGTCTGGCTATGTGGTCATCAGAGCCTCAGATAATTGAGCTTATTAAGGGTGACCGTGGCTTAGGTTTTTCGATTTTAGACTACCAAGACCCTATGGATTCGAATGACTGCTTAATAGTTATACGATCATTGGTACCAGGTGGAGTAGCTCAACTAGATGGTCGTTTAATACCAGGCGATCGTTTGTTGTTTGTGAATAACATCAACTTGGAGAATGCCACTTTAGATCAAGCAGTTCAAGCTCTAAAGGGCGCTGCAAAAGGTATCGTGCGCATTGGAGTTGCAAAACCTTTGCCAATGACAGATACCTCTTTAAAAACAAACTCAACAAATACGAATCCAGTTGGTGGCGAACTTGATAGTGAACATAACATCAAAGCAAAAGAATTCAAAAGCTTGCCAAGTACAACCAATGGAATGGGAAAGAATGAACCAGATTTAATTTCAAATTGGCGAAAGTAATGAAGATTTGTCATTGGCATGATGCATGTGCAGTATGTAAGCGGGAGTACTTATTAGAGAAGCTACCTAACCATTCCATATTCTGAAGAAGAAATAAAAAAAGCCTAATATTATGAGCCAAAAAGAGTATTGCAAATTTTGCTTTTGGTCAATTTTTATAATACACATATCTACAGTTCTTTAGTATTAAAATTTCTGAAAGGATGGTCTGTAATGCCTTATATTTTGTGTTTCAAAGAAAGTGGTTTTAAGGGATAGTAAGCAAAAATCAAGTAGAGGAGAAGTGCCTTTGGTTTTTTAAAGAATTCGTTTTAATTCCAAATAAGTAAATTACCGTAACTTAAACACATTTATTATAAATCACAAAAGAAACACGAATTCGTGGTATATTTATGGCAATTTTTTAATAATTATTTTTCGTTAAAATTCTTAATACTTATTAAGCAATTAAAAGTTAGTTTGCTGCACTTAAAACAATACAGGAATCTCAAAGAAGCTGTTACAGTGTCGCAAGTCAACATCAACTAACGATTCAACTAACTGTTAGTACTCCTTGAGCATCCCTTATTTTGTTTTTAGGTAATATAAGATTATCAGTATATATTTTAATTTATTATTTTAAATAGTTATCAATATTAATGAAAATAACTGATGTAGTTTACATGGAATTACAAATAAACTGTGTTATGCTTTAATCGATAAATAATTCTCATATTCGCATTCGTTAATGAACAAACGTATGGTGACGGAAATCAATGTATTTTAAATCTGGTGCCCCACATACTGCATATTACAAAAGTACTTCTAGAAGTATAATTCCATTATTTTTGGTAGTATTTATTAAAATAAAATACATTGTATTGGGTTTGTTTCCTTATAGGTAATCTACATATTATCACAAGTTTTATATAACAATTGCAAATCAAAGTCGTATTTAGATGGAATAGCTTATATTTCTAAATTAATGGCGTCTTGATTTCATGTTACATCACACGATTTAGCTGCCTTTCCAATTTTTGATGTGTTCTTCTCGACAGAATACGGTCCCTGGTATAGGAAACCAAATAACTGATGAATCCAATTACAAAACACCAAACTTCAAATTGAATGAAATGTTTCTGATCGATTAAAGCCACACGATCACAACTTTTCGTTACAATCTCGCCACTTTTACATCTAAGAACTTCTTTGTACTTCGTGTGTATGCAAACACCTAAAGTTCTACTCACAATATCAAAGTCTGAACATTTGTGACATTCTTGTATCACTGTGTACTCTTCACGTTTCCAGCAAGTAGAGTTATTCTCGATAACAAATTGTTGTGATTTTCCTCGGTGCATCGGACCAGTGGTAGCCAAGCGGGACTCCAGAACAAGTACTACAATCGTTGTTGTAACTAGAAGGGCAAGCCCAAGCAACATGTGTTTTTTCTGGCAAAATTCTAGCATTGTTTGGTCTTCTTTCACTGATGGAAATTTCAATGAATTCAGTTCAGGTAATGATATATTTTTATTATCACATACAAACGATCTTTGTTTATTATACCTCCGCCTATCTTAACCAATGTTTATTATGAGCAGTGTTTATTACACCACAGTATCTATTTGTTTTGGAAAGATATTAAGCGGTGCTGCCAGACTAGACGATTTATTGAAACAACAATACTTCCAAATTGACGAGCTTTCATCGTGTGAAAGCAATCATTTGTGTAATAGACCGTATTTATTTTAATCTGACGCACTTAAAAATATATACTGTTATTTTTTCTTACCATATGGCAACATTAAATGTAATCATCCTTAACTATGTATATGTGAATCCATATGACATATGGATGGTACAATTATACCAATTATTGTACCATGACATATGGTGTGCATGAATGTACTTCAACCAAATACATATGTATTCGTAAGTGCATTCATCGTTTGTACCTTGAAGCGCGGCTTAACGGTAACTATACAGAAGTTAAAAGATAATAAAACATCTGACTGATTTTCTAATCAAGAAACAGTTTTTATTTTTTCGATAACATTATACACGTTACTACATGCCTGTTTTTGAACTACATATAAACAATTTCAATTGAGATTTTATATTGAAAACAGAAAAAAAACAATTGCTTTTATTTTTTCGATACAATTTCTCAACGAATATATTTATCTTATTTACAAAAACAGGTAGTAAAATTACATATAAATAATTACATACATACATACATTTCATTATTTTTCTTACATATATCACACTTTAAACTCTCAATATATACTTACATACATATACATGTTTCTATTTTACATATTTACCAAATCGTATTTACTTCTTTTCAAATAGAGTTTTAGTAGCAATGTGTTCGTACGAAGCCTGCAGAAGGAACGTTGTGTTAGGAGAAATAAATAAATTGGCAAACGGGTTAAAACTTACTTTTAGTGTAGTGTAACAATAGCCACGAATGCCATTCATTTCCAATTGAAAATTTGTACAGTCCGTTAAGTCATCCAACAACGCCAGCTCAGCACCAAGATGAGGTATTGCAGCGCGTAGCAATAATATTAAACACAAAGGCATTATTATGTCAGCATTTAAACTCACTTTGCATTCTATAAATATACGAGCGTTTATGTATGTACATTATGTAAGGATATAAGATAGGACGTTGTTCGTAAGTATGTTTGCAAAATGTTTATTTACCATTGGATATAGTCTGATATGCGTGTGTAATTTTTTCGATGCAGTTCTCTATCACAGTTAACATGGCCATTGGAGTATACTTTTCTTTGAGTTCTTTCAACAAGGTAATGGCTTCTAAAAATGTATCAGTAGTTGCCACAGACAGGATATTGCTGTAATTCAATACAAGAATATACATATGCTTAGAATTCTTTACGGAACATTTGTTTTCTATTACCTATCGAATTCTAAATACTGCATTAAATCATTGTCATTTAGTTTTTCGGCTTGCAAAAGATTCTGCCGGTAAACTTCATCCTTATGACTGTATTTATTAGCATACAGTACAAACATCGTAGAATAAATTCCCTCCGATAGTAAAATGGGATAGAGAAGAGTAATGTGAGAGACAACTTCACGGCTTTCGCCCACAGTAGAATATTCTTCTGGCAATGCAGGAAATAGACGACATACAAATTTATAAACTCTCTGTGAAATAGACTCCCACTCACACATGGCCTGTTTGGCCAACAACGGATTTGGCTTCAATTTCCAACACCCATAAGAACGATAGAAGCAATTTGTTATGCGTTCACTTAAATGTTTAAAAGGATGAAAGCGACAACGAAAAGCATCACGCAGGTAAGCTTTGATAGCAACTATTTCTTTATCATTTAAATCGTTCATGCCGAATTGGGGAATCAAATCCATTTCCGCTTGTATGGAATCACTACAGTAAATTTAAGAATACGAAAATATCCGTTGAAATGCTTACTATCAACATTGTATGTATGAAACTGTCGGAGCTTACCAATTTTCGTTTGAATAATTGTTACTTGAGGCGCTGTCATTGAAAGAACCTACGGTCATATTATTGAAATTTTCCATGACATCCATTAGAGTAGAGTAAGTATGACTAATGCCGCTATCCTCTGCGGTGAAATGCGTTAACTTACTAAACGTGCTAAGAATATCCAAGCTGCTAAAGTCTAAACCATTCAATGTGTCTTCGGAATGTGAGTGATTGCGGCTTAGTTCAAGTTTTTCAAAGCTTAACATTGACGAATTAAGGCTTAACTTGTCGAAATCTAATGTAAGGCTTTGCGTGGGTAAAAATGCCTTCTTATTGTTTAGTTTAGTAGCATTAGAGGTGGATATATTCGCGATATCTAGTTCACGTGGTATAAACTTTTCACTTTCTATTTCTTGTTGTTTGTTTATAAAAGCGATAACCCTATTCCATAAAGCAAATGTTAAGGGCTTACTTTTAGTTGCAACGTTTGCTAAATCGCCAAATAGTTCGTTTTCAAAGTCGTTAAAGAGAGAACTCCATTTTTGAGAATTATCAATTGCATGAGTACCAAAAGAGCTATAGAATAACAATGTGTTGTAGATGCGACTATATTAATATTTCGCTACTTACCTGGGGTATTTGGAAAATTTACGATTCGTTTCCATTAATCCTGAATGAATACGTATACATTCCCAAGTCCCAGCCAATTGACCACTCAATATATTACCAGTTATTTCCGGGGTCAGCGATATATCTGCATTCTAAAAGATTTAAAATATATATATGCTTACCTTTAAACGGAGCTTTACTTTTAAACTCACGTCTTCATAATGGTTGTTATCTACTATGGACATATAATATTTGCCCAGACCATTAGGACCATGCAAAACAGATTCGCCTTCAAAATAAAAACCATTTGCGAAAATTGCAATACATTTTCCAGTTAATTCGTCGTTAGCAAATGTACCCTCAAAATAGTTGCCTTCCGAAGATATACAAATGCCACTGCCGACTCTTTTATTGTCTGCAAATAAGCCTAAATATTTCTCCCCCACTAAAGTACGATCTAGTACTCCATATCCACATTTATGATTGTCCACAAATTCACCAATATAAATGTAATCACTATGGTGCAAATGGCCATGGCCATTGAACAGTCCATTACGAAAATTGCCTTCGTAAAGCTCATTTTCATTAATGATCAAGGTACCACGACCCCAGAATTTGCCATTCTTAAAATTTCCTTTATATAGGCCAACTTTAGGTAAAAACATTCTACCATATCCCTCTATTACGCCGTGTATAACCTCGCCTGAATACATTTTGCCACCGGGATATTCCAAACGACATTTGCCATGCATAACACCATTAGAAAAATTTCCCTTCACATGGACACCACCATAAATTGAATGATTGGAAGAATATTGGTATTCAATCATACGAACTTCAGGAATTTTGGATGTTTCGCTAAGCATAAGTACTTTTTTGACGGTGCTCTCAAGTTGATCAAACCACAACTCTATGTCATGTTCATTTTTTGATATCAATAAAAAATTCTTTTCAGGAGTTATAACTCTTATACCAATGTCGTCCTTCTTTAGCCACATTGCGTTTAAAGGCATTATCGTTAAATGATTACTGTATTGACATAAAAAGTCTGAGAATAATATAAATGTAGTCGTAATTAATCCCATACTATTTGATAGCTTTATAGGTACAGATGTGGAGGTGAGTACTACTCTCCTTTCATTTGTTTTAAAATGTAATATTTTTGAGTTCTTTACGTTGAAACGCCAAAAGTCCCTTGTAGATTCTGCCAATTCTAAATCAATGCGATTGCGCCGGGAAAATTCATTCCATGCAAGAAGCTCCTCTCTGCAATTATTTTCGAGTTTATGTATGCGTTCTAATAATTGTATAATATAAGGAAATATCAAAAACGGTTGTTGGAACATTTTAACAAGATCTTGATTTTCATCGCCGGCTGAAGTAGTGGATGGATACGAGTGGTTAAACAACTTGTGGGCTTCAACAAACCCATCTACAGAATAAGTATCACAGTAAGTTTTTGAGTATAACTCAAAGATTTGTATGCATTCCCGGTAGTATTTAATGACCACTAGATCTGTAGATTGATCATAGTCTCCCCGATAGAACTGTTCCAATGTGTGTAGTATAATTATGACTAAATACAAAACATTTTCCCAATGTTTGTGCACTGCATGTAGACCCTTTAGAATCTTTTCCACTAATTGATTTAGTTTGAGAAATTTCTTACGAAAATACATCATTTGTTTTAATTGATTTTGTATCTGATGCAATAAAGAGAGGTATTGACGTTTAAAATTACGACGATTATAAATAGTCAACTGATAGCTGGCTAAAAGAAGGGGATATGATTGTTGATTTATGTCCTTCATTTGTAATGTCAAAAAATCTTTCTCTTGAATATATGTCCGATCTGATCCTACTTCGTAGATATCACCTTGAGTTCTCAATAAAACTGTACGGTAATCACCACAGCATGTTTCCAATATATGAGCGCGCGGTGCATCCAAATCAGAAGAATCGAAACTTAATTCCGTTGGACTACTAATTTCATAGATTTCATCATTATTTGTCAATTGTTTTTTATCATTAAATCCCCAATGATATAAGCGGCCATCGACAGTACGCACGACTGTGTGATATTTGCCAGTCGCTAAACTGCAAACACCAACTTCCTTAAGTTTTTGGATATTGTATAAAGATTCTCGTTTCATATGATCTGCTGTGCCGAGTAAACCTTGATTAGTTGAGCCCATGCTAAAAATTTGAGTATGTAAAAGAGCGCATCCTTTTTGTAAAATATATTGTATGCTAGAATCCATGTTCGTATTTTCACTCGATCTGTTGCAAATAGAAATAGAGGAGGAATGCGTTGAAGGTGATTTATCATTATTAGAGTTTTCTGAACGTAAAAGATCAGGAAGATCACCTAAAAAATTGATTTGAAATTAATTACTCATTAAAATATATGTGCAAGTGAGCAATCTTACAATAATCTTGGCAAGCTTCAGATTTTTTGTGTTCTCTCTTTGTTAGAAAAACGAAGAAATTTGCTCCCGCGGATATATCAAGAATTTCTACGTCATTTTTAAATAGTCGTAGTAGCTTGGGTTGTTCATATTCTACTGAAAAATGCATGCCACAATTACCCAGAGCGTATATATCGCCTGTTATGGAGAGGAACAATATTGCTTCTGAGGAACTGCAAATACGTTTAATTTTTACACCGTCTTCAGACAATTCCAAAGGATCAAACAACACTGGCACCCAATGATTCTCTAACGGTTCTGCATTTTCTATTGTATATTTTTTCACTACCGAGCCATCCTCTAACACTAGAAATACTAGTTTTGTAGCTGGACAATATTGAACATCAATTACATTATGTTTAATGCAATTCATATGTATGACATAATTCTCATTGTCAAATTTTGCTTCATAAAGAGTTTTATTTTGACAAAGAATTAAGAAAAGTTTTGGGCTTAAGGAACACAATCTCAAAATTGGCGAAAACTGCGGTGTATCACTATACCATGCAATCGCAACGCGACATCCATTAAAAAATACATAAAATGCTTCATCATTACTGTTACTGTTAATGGCTGAGTTAATCGTTGGGTGGTCACTTAAGTTCATCTTTACATTTGATAAATTACACAGGTCAAATTGTTATCTCGTTGACTGGTTAAGCACATAATTGATAGCATTTAGTTTGTTTATCTACATTAACATAAAATAAAACTAGCAAATAAATTTTTCTTTTTTAAGGTATTAAATTCATTTTTGCATGTAATATACATATAAGTTTTAAAAGCACAACTTTGTTTTTTAATATTTTGTTTCAAGGAACTGTAGAAATATCTAAACAAATGATTAATATAAACAATTTTAGCTAAGTTGGCTTTTACTCGCAATCATGAATTAAATAAACAGGGTGACTCCTTTAACTCAACTTGGATCAAAAATCGCCAAGTAGAGCTACTTGTGCGATACCATATATACTCGCTCTCTGTTTTAAAAGAATTATAGTTGTCCTAGTTTCTAATTAAAAAGTCTGTGGTACTGGCGATTTCGAGTTGCGTGTACAAAAATTAGAGATATGTCATCACAATAGTAGTGTCCTAGGCACCCTTAGAACTCCTTCCTGCATCCATTAACGGATTGTGTAATATGTAGCAATATAACAGAGTCCATCGCTCGACTATATGTATATTCGTCAAGATGTTACTGGTTGCGCCTGCAGCTATGGAGCTTCTTTGATTATATATCAATAACACATATGTATGGAAGCGCGGATAAGGTTTAAAAAGCTGTCAATTTGATAAACAAGAAAGAAACTTTAATGAGCTGGCAGCACCACTATATGTCAAAGGCAAAAAATGGCGATTTTTCACGACTTCTGTGCTGTTTCGCCATAGTGTATTTAATCCTTTGTAGTTTTCTTATAAATTAACACATAGAAATTAATTAGTTTTAACAATAACTTGATATCAACTAATGCATTTAACAAGTTATCTAAAGCTTTAATGGTTAATGTAATAATTACTGCAAAAAAAGTTGATTAAAAAAGTGGAAAAAAATATTTTGGACCACCAAAAACTGGTTGAAATAAAAAGCTTAAGCGAATACGGTGGATCATTTATGTATAAGCGAAAAAAAGTGAAATAAAACGATTACGTTTAATTAATTACAATATTTTTTCGACAATTTCCCTATTTTAAAGCATATTTCGTATGGAAAATTTGGTGATAAGTAACAATGGTTGGTTGTAAAACTGCCGACCCTTCACCCTTAACTACTACAAAACACCAACTATTAAAAGAACAACAAAGGCAGCAAAAGCAACAACAACAGCACATCTGAACATAACAAATGCAAGAGTTTAAACACAATATCAATAGAGTTTAGAATCAAAAATAATTACACAAGATCTATAGTCTAATAAATGACTTATTGTAAGAAACGAAAGTGATAAATGCAATAAAGAATGAGAGCCAGATAAAGATTATTAACTTTTGCTGCGTCCTATCGTGCTTATGCAAGCTAAATCTCCTGATGATGTCTTACAGAATCCTACTCATTTCAATGATATCATGTATCATTCTTCAATTGGCTCTCAATAATTCTATAAACCATATTTTATTTTGATAAGTACTATTATTGCGATCTTAAAGAAGAAATTTCGAACAAAAAATGCATACTCTGTTTAAAAATATATACGTTAAAAATGCTCATATATTCCATAATATACGAACTTTATTTAATACATTGTTTACTTCACAAATCTCAGCGCTACTTTATATTTCAGTGTGTTGTTTAATTATAGAAGCAATAAGCTTAGTACACGGTAAGATGATTTCTGTTTTGTCGGAAATATTAAAACCTTTTAAATATATCTGTTTACTTTGCAGCTGTACCTTTAAACACCCATCCTTCATCGGGAGATAACTCACCAGTTAACAATTATAATAAATTATCTAATAATATAAGTGGTAATCATTTCAACATCTCCGTAACAACAAATACATCAGCAATCACTTTTGCTTCTACTGTAAAACCGTATGCTGTTGTAAATGATTCCCTGCCAATGATGCTCGTCTCACAAGTTACACCAGTGTCGACGCAGACAAAACCAAAAATTAAGCCTCGTGATCGTAAGTCGGTTTCTTTTATCAATTTCTATTATTCAATGGAATTAAGGTTTTGGAAAATTAATGAATAAGTATACCAATAAGTATCAAGTTGCTCAAGATTTTATTGGAATAATTTTATAAAAATTAATTTGTTTTCAATATTTTCGTTTTCTTTACATACAACTTAATTTTTATTTAAACTTAAATTAAACGATATATTTGCAATAAAATGTTTATATATCAAACGCATACAAACGTTCAAAAGATCCATACTTCAACATACAACTTTTTGGATACCTAAATAACTTATTTTTGCCTCAAGTTAAGTGATTATTTCATCTTTCTCTAGGTCTTTTAAAATGCCATTGTGATATTTGCAAAGATAACAACAATATATGTGAAACAGATGGCTATTGTTTTACGTCAGTACAAAAGGAAACATCAGGAGCATTAATATTCAGTTACAGGCAAGTTGATGTTTCTTTATTTTTCTTACTTGATTTCAATAACGTTTTCAAAGACAGCTAAACTTTTTTTTATTCACAAAACAAACGTATAAATATAACTTTTATTTAATTTGATCTATTTTGTTAAAATCTCAATATAAATATAATAAATACACCGTTACCGAAAACATTTTACTTCGACCAACGATCAACAACGAACAACATCATTGACGGTACCAAAACATATATATTTCTAAATGATTAGATGTCTTAATATGTCACAAAGTTTTCCACCCGGTCGTTTTATATGGTGCAACGATGGTAGAAATGGTGGTCCAACAGCCAGACCAGCTGCCAAACATGGCGGCCATGCTTGTTGCAAAAGCTATGATTTATGCAATTTAAATTTAAAACCGACCATTCGTTATTATGATTCCCTTAATCGACTACAACTAAACGACTCAACAAAAGGTGGGCTGCTATACCAAAAGCCACCGCTTATACGTTTGTTTATTTTATATATTCTTAAATACTGCCCCCTTTTTGATATTATCCTAAAGGGCAATGCAAGTATGCCCTAGAAGTGTTAATTAAACATTTACTTCTTCATATTCAGTACGTACGTTCGTTACCAAAATAACCATAACAAAAATAACCATTTATTACTCGTATGATGGAAATAAAATTGAGCAACACAAAAAAAAAAGAACATAAAACTAAACACCCAAATTAATTTTTAAATTAATTAAAAAAAGAAGAACATTACAATGAACTAACAACAGCTTTTGCGTTTTGTATGGACGAATTTGAATGTGATTAAAAATAAAATCTGAATTTGTATATACATAGTTTTGAGTTTCTTAATATGTATAATTAATTTTTTTTATTTACATATACTACTAACATAAATAAGCCTTATAATTTACAATTTCTTTGACGGCCTCTTCGGCAGCAGAAATATGAACCGATTTCTCTATACATATTTTTTTCGTTTAATCTAACATGTTTGTTAATTATGTAATCACCTAATACCCACTAAATTCTTTGAATGCTCCATATTTTGTTTCGTTAGGTGCCTTGATAAAAAGTACGATCTCCAACGAGAGCCGCTTGAATGTTTGACGAGCAAACAAAAACAGAATATTTATAAAGTTCAATGTTGTCATGAGGATTTCTGCAATAAAAATGAACTTTTAAAACTCAGTTTTTCTGAAGGTATTTGCGTAATTAAACCAAAAATTATAAAAAAAAAAATAAAAATTTCCAACTCTAACAAATTATCACTATAATATTTTTTATAAAATATCAATCCTACTACTTCTATATAGAAAACAAACCAACAAACAGTATCAAACATTAAATAGTTTAGTTTTAGTATTTAAATTTTTATTTGCTGTTGTATTTTGAAGGAAATATTTGTAACAGGTTAAATGGCAAAAAAGCAACAAACAAAAAAAAAAAAAAAAAAGAAGACGTGTGATCCATTCCTATAAAATGTAATTACACGTTTTGGCTAAATAGCTTATGTTCGAAAAATAAAATTCACTATATTGGTGTTTAAATAAATGTTGTCACGTTAGAAAAACTTTTCGTAATTGAATTACACACAATTCAAAAGCTATTGAATTACAAGGGAACAGTTTCACATTTTATTGTGATTACTTTCAGCGGATATAGCCAAACGATCAGAACTTGTCGTGTGATTCGCGCGCCATTAAGATTTGAAAATTAAAGTATATTTTCGAATAATAATATTCACGAAACTGTTAATTGGAAACTCCAAACCGTTTGTAAATGAAAAATATTATTTGAATCAATAACAATGTGCACTATATACTTACTGTGCATACGTGTGTACAATTTTATGAAATTATGAAAATAAATTCAAAACATACAAGAACGTTACAATTTCGAAATTGTACCGTTAATCACCAAAAATTGCTTTACTATAATTGCATACAGTGATACCCACAAAGAAGCTTTAAACAGCAAAAAGCACATGCTAATAATGAGCTGTACACAAAATTTATACATAATAATCTTTATTATGTATGTCGTAGTCGAATTCGCGAGTGCAACAAATTGTAATTAATAATGGGAACTTCTACAGTATTTTTGTTCTACGCAATTTTTCGTACGACTGCAACGTACGCAATACGAATGAGTTACAGATTTTGACACATGGATGTGCAAATTAATTGCTGTTTGGAAACACTGGCTTATAGGGCTGCTTTTGCCATTTCCACTTCATAACCCTGTTATAATTATTTTCGAGCAACTATTTATGAATAATACAGCCTAATATTTTGAGTACAATAATTTTTCGGGTTTTCCCTTAATATCGAAAGTTTATTTTACACTTTTTCTGTCCTAATTATTATTCAATACCCTACCACACACTCTACACACTTTTATATACTTGCACATTGGTTTCTGGCCAACAAAAGCCTCTTGCTAATTTCTAACTCAATTTGACTAATTTGTTTGGAATTATTTGTTATAATTAGTACATCACACACACCATACATACTTATTTTCCTTACCGAAATGCCATTAATAAATATTCCTTCAGTTCGATTTTTATCAACTGTATTATTATAATTTTGTTGTGCTTTTTTCTCTAAATATTTGCACTGCTCTAGTTTTGACAAAGCCGATGCGTATTAATTATATCTAGTAACAAATGTTATATCGTAGTGTAGCATATTTACTTTAATTATTTTTAATAATCACTCGATACAATGAAAATGTTTAATGCATGAAAAAAAAAATCAAAACAAGTCACAAACATTTGACTGCAATAAAGTATGAATGCCTGTTTCACAACTACAATTTTAAAATGACTTTTTTCAATAGGTTCTTTCAATTATAATTAAAATATTAGAAATAGTAATTGTTCGAAATCCAGGTCCCAAATCATTAATTGTTTCTTTGCTTTTTTTTAAATTTTTTTCCGACATTTTCTTAAAATCGAAATTTTTTAAATATATGTATATTTTTTTTATTTCAAAACATACATACATAGTAACAATTTATATATTTTTCAAAAAAAGATATATTAATTAAAAACGTTTACTGCTGTTAGCAAAATATGTCTAAACAAAAACAATTTCTAAAATTTTTTTAAAAGTATTTTGTTTAAAAGTATTTTGTCTACAGGACGATATCGGATAGCATCGTGGGACAGGCAGTTAGTTATTCCTTCATAAATTGAATTTTTTTTGCCATATGAAATAATTTTTATTAAAGATGATATTTTGATTATATATACGAATTTGGTAGTAAAGATCACGTTTTCTTTTTAGGTCCATTTATTATTCCATATATTATTAGCAGCTGTTAACTAAGAAATACTAAAAGGATAGAATTTGTTATTACATATTTAAATATAGATTTTCGCTATATTCTTACTTAGGCGTTGATAATAAAAACTTTTCACAAACTTCTCTAAATCTCAGAGTTCTGGAAAAGTATAAGGATTAAGGTTATGTTAGTGGACTGGAACAGAATGTAACTGTAATGAAAGGAAACATGACTTTCTCAGTTTCGCTCCCTTATAAAAAATCAAACCGCAATTTCGATGTAGAGAAATGTAGGTCAAGGAGTTTGCGTTAACGACCACTCTAGGACATTACTACTTTGATCTAGTCTACTCTCGATATTCTATTGTTTAGTAATAGACATATTTAAATCTACGATAGGCACTGGCCTGTCAAAGAGTATTTTGTACTCTCGATTTCCTATTCACATTTACAATTGAATTCATTCTAATTTTACTTATATGAAATTCTTTCTAAGAAAAGAATTAGGCTTTCTGAAATTCAACAGATTTTGCAAGTGAAAAAAGTGAATTAAAAAAATTTTGGTTGTTTCTTAAGCAAATTCGTAACGCTTTTGAGATAACATGTATGTATAGAAGAAAATTGTATGTAAAGTAAATCTATATAATAATTTCTTTTAAATTATATTCCTTTTAATATAAACGACTCGCGTGTTTTTGAATATTGACATAAAAGTACATTTCAAATCATATACGATTTATCAACGTTGGCGGACGTGAACGTACTTGAAAGTCATTTGGTTTATATATATATATATATATATATATATATATATGTGTGTTGGGAATTATCTGAGATAGTCCGTTATATGTGAGATTTATATTTTATTGGTTTTATATAAAAACCATTCATTTTTATTAAGCTTCATTATATATTTTAAAATAATTTGTTGTCGGTAACTAAAATAAAAGAAAGCAGTTGAAGTTTTATAGAACTAGTGACTAATTTTTCGCTACTGTCGTCGATCTCTTATTATGGCATTTCAGTCATACATATTGAGTTTTAACATTTGTCTGTCTATAGCATAAGTTGTAAACTTATCAATGTATATATTTATAAAGTCTCTTATAAACTGAAAATCTTCACTATGATCGGGGTCTTTTAAGAAAAATTAAAAGAGAATTAATGGAACTCAGATGTGATTGGTTTTGAATATCTACTATAAGGAATCTAATAAGAACAAAAAAAATTGATTCCAAAGCCAACATTATAAATATGGTGTATATAATAATTGAAAAATAAATTTACGTAATTGGTTTTGGCGCAGCATCTTATACTCTGCTAGAATGAAATATTTCTTCCAATTTATTAAATAAAGTATTTAATTTATTTCAATACGTAATGCGAAACAATTATAATATGACGTTATTTATGTGTACATATTTGCGACTTTAATTAGATGCATGTCCATAGAAAACCACATACCACCAGATGATCCTGCCTGGTGTCACGAAAGTACCTCAGAATCCTCTATTCAATGTTGCCAAGAAGATTTTTGTAATACAAGACAAAATTATGCGGGTAACTTGCCAGGTGAGACAAATGAAAATAAGTCCAAAATTTTCATTAAACAATAAAAAAAAAAATTGCTACTACAACATCAAATGCAACAAAATTAAATTAAATCAAAAAAATTGAAATCAGGATAAAAGGAATTCCAAATACAGCTGTTAGCACTCATTTCAAAATCACATCTATATATTTTTAATATATAAATAAATATGTATTAATTGTCCATCATTTATAATTTAAATAAGAGAAAAAAATCGGTACAAACAAATTTCAGTCATTTCCATTGTATTCGTATTTAAGAATCACTCTCAACTCTCATTGGCAATACAACGGCGAAAAGTTTACGGAAACGCTTTAATGTTATTCATTTCTAAAATTATTCTGTTTGTAAATTGTTGCCAGGATGCATACATAATATTCGTTTACATATATCCTTTAAATGTTTGTTTTAATGATGTCTTTCTTATGTTGTCGTTTTCTCTTTTAATTTTTAATTTTTTAAGGATTGCGACGAATGATAGTACTTTTCCCATTGTGCAACGTCGTTTGTTTATTTATTGTTTGTAAAAGGGTTTCATCCAAATCGGCTGGAGTAATATAAATGTTTTGCCAATTATTTTCGTTTTAAATATCTAGCGGACTTATTTATCTTTATCTTATAGAAGAATGAATATCTTAATCGGCAAGCAAGTTAGTTAATATTATAATATTTTGTAAAGAAATTTGAATGCTTGGTAATCATTTTTATTTGGGAAAAAGTTAAGAGCAAAGTTTGGTTATGTTTGCGCTAATAGTTGAATTTAAATGGTTATTGAATGAAATTAGGTATAACATAGAGATTATAATAATATAAATACATATATAGTTCATTGAAAAGCAGTACGTTTTAAATGTTATCACAAAATATTAATCGCTAATAATTCAATAGAACTATACTATATCTGACGTACAATTCTTAAGCAAAATCACTCAGCTGAAATTGCAGTAGAACCTAAATAGCATTTATATATCATCCACATTGAATACATCATCCTCCACTTAATGGCCAACTTTCAGCTGAAAATATTCTTAAATAAATAATTTTGCATTTTATGTCCTCTTAGTATAAATTAATTTAAAAATTTAACTTTTGTTATACTAAAATTTCAATAGAAGTGACATTAAAATAGTCATAAAGTGTTGAAAATAACATGTTATAAAATATTAGGCATGCTATAAAAAAACTATACAACCTTTTAAAATATTAAATTCATACATACATATAGTCAGATAAAATACAAAAGGCCGTAAATTCAAAATGTCCAGACCTTATGAAAACTACGTTGTAAAAAGCGGAGAGAAAATGAAAATATTTAGCAACGTATTCACATCACATTCAGCCTTATATATCTTCGATACAGAAGCTCAACATACATATAATAGGATTGTTACTTTTGAAAATTATAGACATAAAAATTATAAATAAAGTATCAATTAAATCTAAATCAATTTAAACGTACAATCAACTTAAAACGTACTGTGTATCTATAACAAAAAAGTGCGATTGAGATTGCGTGACGTTTACATGTGACATTATTTATAAACAAATTCTGTATATAAAAACATATGTGTTCATAGATTATAGCTCCGGGGTAAATGCTTTATTATAACCTTTGAGTATCAGTCCTCCATACATGCTTCCTTCCATTAATTCATTTTTATTTAATAATATTGGCTTTTTAATTTATTGTTTCGGCACTTTGAATTAACTGTTACTAACCATTAATTGCACTGGCACGTTAATTCTTTTTTGGCTTTTTATTTTTTGCATTTTTTGCAACATTCATAAATAAGTGTTTTGTTAAAAATTTTGCATGAGTTCTAATGTTAATGGCTTGAAAAAAAAATATTGTGGTGGCTTTAAAAGAAAACAAAATTGTAAAAAATCATTGAAAAAAAAGTAATAAAAACATTAAAAAATAAAAAATAAATCACAAATATGCAGATTATTTACCGGAGGAAAGTATAAACACTTGGGTGCTGGTCGCCATTATATTTGGAGCAACATTAGCTGCCTGTATTTCAGTGTTTTTATCATGGTGCTACTGGCAAAAACGTAAACAGGGTAGTCGGGCACGACCTTTTGCACCGGAAGACTCAGTTTATGATCCCATACTGAATGGCAACACATTACAGGACATAATAGAAATGACCACATCGGGCTCCGGCTCAGGTTTGTTTAAAAGTTGAAGTTTTATACACACTGATGTCAATAAAAATAATGAAAATTTTATTTTATGAAATGCATAGCGGGATTGCCTTTACTTGTACAACGTTCTATAGCCAGGCAGATACAATTGTGTCATGTCATAGGTAAAGGACGTTTTGGCGAAGTATGGCGTGGTCGCTGGCGTGGTGAAAATGTAGCAGTAAAAATATTTTCCAGCCGGGAAGAATGCTCTTGGTTTCGTGAGGCAGAAATTTATCAGACTGTCATGTTAAGACATGAAAATATTCTAGGTTTCATAGCAGCAGATAACAAAGGTAAGGGACGCAGGAAATATAAAATAATTAAAGCAAAATGTTTGTCTTATAGATAATGGCACTTGGACACAACTCTGGCTGGTCACCGACTATCATGAAAATGGGTCGCTATTCGATTATTTAACCTCTCATACTGTTGACACCAAAACCATGCTAAGCATGGCTCTTTCCATAGCCACTGGCTTGGCCCATCTACATATGGACATTGTAGGTACACGCGGCAAACCTGCCATTGCTCATCGTGATTTGAAATCTAAAAATATTCTGGTCAAAACTAATCTCACTTGTGCTATTGGCGATTTGGGTTTGGCTGTGAGACATGTAGAGAAAAACGATTCCGTAGATATACCCTCTACGCATCGGGTGGGTACAAAACGTTACATGGCACCTGAAGTCTTGGATGAGACCATGAATGCCCAACATTTTGATGCTTACAAGCGGGCAGATGTTTATGCATTTGGTTTGATATTGTGGGAAATCGCGAGACGCTGTAATATGGGCATGATATATGATGAATATCAATTGCCATATTATGATGCAGTACAACCTGATCCTAGCATAGAAGAAATGAAGAAGGTGGGTAGTAATCAAGATAATTTATAAAAAATTATATATAAATATATTTGCTGTATTATACTTTGTGTGTTTTGAAAGGTTCATATAAAACTGATAAAAAGTTTTAATAGGCGTGATAACGATTTAGTTGGAACTCGAAGCCAAAAATTGTTTTTTTTTCGCCGAAATCTATCACTTGGTTTTAAAATTATGTAATTAGTTAAATGGAAAGGCAACCAAATGATACTTTTTTTATCCCCACAATTCGCAAAAAAATTTTAAAAATATTCAGTATTTTTCTAATATATTCCAAGCGCAGATAATATTTTAGACCACATAAGTAATCAAGATGCTTTGAAATTTTTTCTGTTGTATGCTTGCGACTCGAACAGCAGATCGTAGGTTTGAAATTATCAATAAATATTTTTAAATTCTCTGGTTCCTTCGTAATATGTATGTTTTAGTAAATTCTTTAATAACGAAATAGTTAAGACGTTTATTATTATTATTTTTTTTTTTGTTTTGAAAGAAACGAGGATACAATTTTTCAAAAAATTTTATTATCAACTGTTTATAATTGTAATAATTTTCTTTCTGTACAAGTTTGGTTTTTAAACTGCAAAAAAGGTCATAATCGGATAAACTTTGACTTCAATATTAGGAAAACCAGGAAAAAAAAAAGGGAAAAAAGCTCTAAATTAAGCTCAACAGTACCACTTTAAACGATGTATTAATTTGTATCAAAATAGGACTACCGGTTTAGATTCTTTTCAACTAGGTTACGTTTTCTTTCGCGGACAGATATTTGGTTTTCCGCGTGCCCACCCTTTTGGGAATTTTCGCGTTGAAATATATTTGTCTGGAACCAAATATTTTTTAAATAGTAGTGTAAAACGCCTTCAACAAAATATAACTAATAATATAAATAATTAAAAATTTTCCAGGTGGTCTGCATTGATAAAATGCGTCCTAATATTCCTAATCGTTGGCATGCGTCCGAAGTACTGCACAGTATGGCCAAAGTAATGAAAGAATGCTGGTATCCCAATCCAGTTGCACGTTTGACTGCTCTTAGAATAAAAAAGACATTGTCTAATATAAGTGTAGAAGATAAAGTTAAGAACTGATTGTCAATCAACAATCTAATGACCATTAATTCACTAACACAAACGTCATCTATAGCTCCCATTAATCCTATTAGAATCTTATAATAACTACAATAGACAACATTCTTACTCACTTCCATTCCATTAAACAATCACTTTCACATGCGCACCAAACCTACTAAATGTATAATAATTGATTTAGCATTGCATTATAATTGTTTTTTGTTTGTTATTTTTTACATACATTTTTCTGTTGAGTTCTGAAATTATTAGAAATCCAATGATTTGTATGTATATAATGGAGTATGTATGAACATTACAGTGAAATTATAACTAATTATTTGTTTACATTTAAAATGTTTGATTTATATGCAAGTGTGTACTATATATTTAATAAGGCAGCTAAATTTAAAATTAGATGTGTAAATTTTTATATAATTAGTAAGCAAAAACGTTAATCTTTAAGATTACGAAAATCATACAAGTAAAAAAGAAATCCTACAAAAACTAAAAGAAATTATGTGTATTCTTAAGTTTTAACTTATTTGTAGGTGTACCTAATTATTATTTTAAACCAAGTAACATTAGTTGTAAATAAGATAAAAAATAAAATTAAAAGAAAAAAAAATCCTTTAATATATGGAAAGTTTCATATCAGAGCAATTTTTGGTTTTATTATAAAAAAAGTAAACAGTTTTGAAAGCTGTGAACCAAAAGTTTTTCTTTGAATCGGAACATCTTTGACGATGAGAATTGTGGTTAATGAAATTAAGAAAAAAGTATCTGAAAAATTTAAACAAAACTAAATTTAAGCAAAACACCTGATTGTGTAAAATCCTCTTTATGTATATAAAAAACAAATTTATAATATTTAATAAAGAAGAAAAGATCATATACTTTACTATTATACTTAGTGTAAGTTATCAATTTAAGACTCTCTTAAAAGAAATTAGTTTAGCATTTTGTTCATCATTTTTCCTATTTTGTAAACCGAAATCTGTATATTATATTATACACCTTCCTAACACACACACACACAATACATAATTTTTATAAAAAACATTTTTACTTTTTACATAAAAAAATCCCTTTTCCTTTATGCATTTAAAAGAGTTTTTAACCCATTTTTTTATGATTTTTTTTTTATAGTTTTGAAACATGCAAGACTGCCATAAACTAAGTTTTTGTTGAGATTTTTATTTTCAGTTTAAAACTTCAAGCAAATTCTATAAAAAAAATAAATATCATCTGTTAATAAATTGGATCGTCTATAATTCTTTTTATTTAAATACGTTGCCGTTGATTTTATTGAATATTTAATGTAAATTATTTTCCAACAAAAAAAAATGTATTATTCTTTTTTTAAGCAAAGAAATAAATTTTTAATTTATATATTTAAATGTTTGGACAATTGTTGTTTTACTTTTCACCACGTTGAAAAAAGCCTAGCAGACCGAAATATTTGCGCAATTCACAAGTGCTGTTGTATCATGTAAAGTTGTATTTGATAACACAATTTCAAACAGAAGCTATTTGTAAAATAATTTTGTTTTAAATAAAACTTTAAATGATGACACAAGGCTTTTGAACTGAGCAATTGCTTTGAATTATTTATTAAGGTACGAATTATTATTTGGGTCCAAGTTCAATGTCGCGTATTTGGAAATAACTTTTAATTCTTATCAGCAAAACAATTGAAATTTTCAAATTTAAAGATTCGCAATAACTATTAATTTTACAAAATTTAAACATTTTAGAACTCTTAGTTTCGTGCACACACGTATTTATGACGAAAGGAAAAGAAAAAAAAAACACTTACCACAGGGAATCTTAAATTTATTTATTAAAATCACAAAACGGTTCATTAATTAATTTTTTTATTTTACAATTCGTTATTATATATGTTTTTTATATAAATGTTTTTTCAATTTTCTCTTTCAGCAACAATTTAAAAAAATTTCAACAATCAATTCGATAACATATTTGACAGAGATTGTCGGGTAAGTTTAACTTTTTTAAAGGCATTGATTTTTGTTCAATAATAATTTTCCTAACGCTTAATGATTTAACTACGATATAAACAATAAATAAAAATTAACTAAAATCAATAAATATCAAAGTTAAATAAATACATTAAATTAAATTAAATAGAAAATAAATAATTAAAAATAAGTAAACAAAATATCCAGTACAAATATTTTATAATTAAACTACTTATGCAACTAATTAACTAAATTTCATAATTATTTATGTTAGAAAATGCCCCACTTTTGAATTTTTATTATTCCTGTTCGTTATTATGCTAAACCAAACACCCTAATTTGTGTAATTTTTATTATAAATATATCTTGGGATATTTCGTTTATTGTTCGTGGGCAAACATATGCCCCGGGTTAGTTAGTTCGTGGTATTGAATAGATGGATTTAATTATATTTTCTTATAAAACCTGGAGAGGAGAGTACAGAAAGGGCGTTTTTAGCGGTGAAGATATTATTTCACTCCTGTTATACTTCTTAACCAGGGTTTGTAGAATGTTGTGCGCATGTAGACACCGGGTAAATAGGGAGCGGCACATTTGATGCCGTGCGATACTGTACCGGCCAACTCGTAGCGACCGTCGGAACGTTGTAATACTAAAGGACCACCACTGTCACCCTGGGGGAAATATTTTTAAATTTAATTTGTTTAATATAATCTTAAATATTTTTCTCAATTATATCAACTCACCTCACATGAATCCTTTTGCCCATTAGCATAGCCGGCACATAAGAAGGAATTCAAAATTCTCTTGTTGTGTCCAGCCGTATGGAACATTTCCTGGCACACACTGTTTTCAATGACGGGAACCTTAAAAGAAAAAAGAAATGATTAATACAGCGCAAGCGGGCAGGCATTCCATTCTCTTAAATTGCTATATCATGAAATAAAATTTCTTAATTTAAACCTACACTTTTAAGTATTTTGTGGTCCACCAATATTAATGAAGCTTATATGGTTCAAAAGGTATTTTTGTGCACATCTACACAATAGTTATAATATTTCTAGTTGAAAAGGATTTATTCTCCATTAATTCCGAAATAGTATTATGTCTGTATGTATTGTATTAGTATTATGTATGTATATTTTGATGTGTTTTTGCAATAAAATGTCTTGGGCAGAATACTACTTGTCCCAACTTGCAAACATACTTCCTATTTATAAATACGCCACATATATTTTTGTGGTACACTTTTAAGTGTCTTATAGTGCAAAAATATATATGAAACTTGTACGGTTCAAAAGGTCTTTTTTTGTAGATGTGCTCAATAGAAATAATTTGTCCTGATTATGAGTATAAAAAATTTTAAAGCTTTTTAAAGTTTAAATTTGCTTGAAAAGTGAGAAAAATGATTCTGTAAAAAAACCTGCATAATTTTTGCCGCTGTTGTTGTCTGTTGAAACAAGCAGATATTTCAAACAAAAATCTTTTTAGAAGTAGTGGGAAATTCTCAATAACGATATCTGAAGTGCAGTTCGTTTTTTATAGCAGGGTTTGGGTTAAATATTCTCTAGATTTTCCGGGATTAGCTGCTATTCTCAAAATTTAATTAAATTGTTTGGCGGAATAACATTCAAATGACAAGAGTGCTTCCAGCATCTCGAAATTAAATTGCCCCAACGATTAAGCAGGTTGGTGAACTGCTGGACTTAGTACTTGATGATGAGTTTAATAAACTCATCCAAAAAATCTTTTATATTTTACGCAGCGATCGCAAACTCTTATTTATATCATTTTTTAAAAAGGCTGAAAGTGTTTAAAGCTTTCCTGCTCCACATACCTGTACTTCTTGTAGTACTGACGGCACGCCACCTCCATACTTCAAGCGACCCCAACCAGTTACAGTGGCCATGCGACCAGTAAAGTCAGCAGCATCCGAAGGCATGCAAATCGGAACTGTAAAGATTGTAAATTGAATATCAGCGAGTGCTTGCCGCAAGCAATCACTTACCGATATGGGTGTCAAAGGTGACTGGATTATCAAGTTCCAACAGGGCGATATCATTTTCAAAAGTAGCTGGATCGTATTGACGATGAACAATGACACGTTTCACATTTTTGGTGACAGCACGTTTGCTCTCCAAGTCGCCGGATATATCAAACTCTCCCATAACAGCAACCAAAGAAGCCAAAAAGCTTAACGATTAAAAAAATAAATTAATAAATAAATTGATGAATTTCAATTGAGTGCAATTAAATATTTCAAAAGCATACCCTGGCTGACAATGAGCCGCTGTAATAACATAACGATTTGTTATTAAGACGCCACCGCATTTGTTTTTCGTAAACAGTCCCAGCCAGGTGGATTCGCGTACTAACACTTGCCAAGGATAAGCACCGAAGTTGGCACCTTTGCCACCAACTATACGGCCTGACTTGGCATGTGGTCTCATGCCGCATTCTGTTGATGTGGAGTGAAATGTTTAGGTTAGGAGAAAGGGAAAGTAGTACAGCAAGAACAAAGATGTGATTTTAAAAGTGTAAAGGATGGGAGTGGAAAGTAGCGGCGGAAAAGAGGAATTGAGACGGGAGTTTGAGGTAAATAGAAATCTGGAAGGGAGACTACAGTATGGCTACTAGATGAGTTAGCAGTTGTACTATTTATGGTTGGGTGGAAGTGAGAGCGGAAAGTTGTAAATGAAATAGTGGTTGAAGTGAAATGGGGAGCGGGGGGCGGGACAGTGCATTTTAATTGTTTCGTTTTAGTGTTAGTTTTGAATTGGATGATTTAAGAAGAAAAGAAATTTTCCAATTTGCCAATCTAACCATCTTGTTCACTTGAATTATAATTTGTATATCGCATTTCACACTTACGTATTTTGCGACCACTTCCGCCATAAGACTCCTCTTCGACGATTTCATTGTCACTGGGATTGACGTCTTCCTCGTCTTCTTCGTCAACCAGATCGTCTTCGATTGGTGCTTTTGTGGTTGTAGCGGGCTTGCGGGCTGGTTTGCGACTCACTGGCTTTTTTGTGGTGGTTGTGGTACGTCTTATTACTGGACGTTTGGTGGTTGATTCTGGTTTACGGGTAGTGCCGGGCTTTTTGGTTGATACTCTGGTAATTGGCTTTTTCGTAGTTGCTTTAGGTTTGGCAGTTGTTACTTTTGTAACGGGCTTGCGTGTGGGCTTTTTGGTTCCTGCTGCTGCTGCAGAATCCAAAGCAGAGGCTTGATACGTGTGAATGGCTGCTGTGCTGTTGTTGTCATCTATCATGTCCGCCAAAGCCTCAAAGTTTCCTTGCAGGGATTCAACAATTTTGCTCACAAGAGTATTCATTTTATTTTTCAGTATCATGTCTTCCACAAAGGCGGGTGTAGAGAAATCCAAATCGCTTGTTACAGAGCTGGAGGTGGCGGACATATTTAGATTGGGATTACGCACGGGAGGGAAGTTGATAAAGTCGTTGGGCGAGGTATAGACTTGTTCTTCAATGGGTGAATCCAGTTTTTCTCCAGGAACTGGGAAGGCGGGGTAAGTAGGTGTGGGCCCGTAATAGCCGGGGAAGGCAGGCTTGTCGTCAGTGGGCGCTGGATAAACACCCTCCGTGGAACCAGCGACATAAAGTGGTCTGCTGGGTTTTGAGTGGTCCACTGAACCATAATAGCCAGGATCATCAAAGTCATTGGAGTTGACCGTGCTAAGGCCCATGTAATCTCCAGCGCTGTTTTCTATAAAGTCTTCTGGTTTCCTGGTTACCAAAGAGTTGTACACAAACGAAGTGCTGTCGTAGCCGGGTACCGCAGCTGTTGTATGCTGAGATGTGGTAAAGCTGCCGGCTGTTGTTTGCAAACTAGTGGACGTGGTGGGGGCTGTTGGTCTTTGTGCGGGCGGAACTTTAACGAAGCCAGGCTTTTTGTGTGTATTGTATTGTGGTCTTTGATTTTGAGGTTGTGGCCCTGCCGCAATAATTATAGGCGGCTCATAAGACAACGATTCTTGAGTTGGAGTAACTGCAGCTAAACTTTCAGCTGTACTAAGAACGAAAGAATCCAACTTATCATCGGCTTGTATAACTGGAACCTCCTGATTATATTGGAACTGGGGAGTAGCTAAAGGTCTTGGGGTTGTGGGTCCGGTTATATAACTAGTCGATGCAGGCTTGGGATTTTGTTTTTTTGTCGGTCTGCGCGTTACAATTGGTTTGGGCGTGGAGGCTAAACTGATGATGTAGTCTTGCTGATTGCCGGGGTTATATGATCCTGGTGGTGGTTGAGAGTATAAATTCTCCGGTGGTGTGGGGGTCTTTGTTTCGGTGGGCGTTGTAGGGTAATAGTGTTGAGTTGAAATGCTGTTAGTGCTGGCATATGAATATGTTGGGACATGTTGGCTGCTGGCTTTAGTGGGGATTTTAGTGTTCGGCTTCTTGGTCACAAGAGTGGGACGTTTTGTGTATAAAGTAGTGCTGGCTGGTTGATGCTTCACTGGTTTTGTAGTCGTCTTATAAGATGTCGTTATGATTTGATTCGTTGTTATAATCGGCTTATACTCTGTTGAAACTTCGGCATCTTCCTCGACTTTGGTGGTGTGCGAAGAAACGAACACATCATCGGGCAAAGGCTGAGGTTTGTAGTTTTGCGAGGTGACTACTCCTACATAGGACGCTATGGGTCTTTGATGGGTTTCCACCACATAGTTTGAGGCGGACTGAGCTTGAGCTAAATTGTCTTCATCATTTTGCGTGGAATGGTTATTCAAATAGTTTGTTTGGGGATGCTGTTGTTGTTGCTGGTGTTTGTGTTGTTCTTGTGTACTCGTGTATGTGTCCTGAACAATTTGTTGTTGCTGATGTTGGTTATCCGACGAGGGAATTTTCGTGTCTTGCTGTTGCTGGTTCGTGTAAGTATTTTGGATATGCTGTTGTTGTTCCTCTTGCTGGTCCTCCTCCAAATTGCCTCCGTCCTCTACGTAAGACATGTCCACTGGATAGGCTATTCCAATGGCGGGCATTTTGTTGAAGCTGGATGTAGGATGCTTGGAGGGTTGGAAATCGTTGTAGTTGGGATCAGGCATAGTGTGATCCTCAAGAACAATTTCGTCGCCATAAGCAGCATCCGTTGTGGATTCCCCAGCCGAAGACGATTGTGAGGCTGAGGAAGAAGATGTTTGGCCATACAAATTAGCAACGTTTTGTTTATTATTGTAGTCTATTTCATTGTAGGACGCTGGGGCTACTGGGCTATGCTTTGTGTCTTCTTCCTCTTCGTATGGAGTAGGTTTTTTGGTAGAAAACTCCACCTCATTGTTTTCATAAATCGATGATGGCTGATGGTGTTGTTGATGATCGTGATGATTGATCACGCTGTAGGAGGGACCCGCATTGCTGTCATTATTATTCAGTTGTTGTATTATTGTTTCTATGGAATCTACATGAGTCGTAATTGATGAGGAAGAGGTAGTTTCATCGAGTGCATTCGAAGTATGTTTGATGGCCTCATGGCCATATGATTCATTGGGCTTGGAGGGAGCTGGCAAAAACACTGGTTGGGGTCCATAACCAGTTGAAAATTGTAAATCATCTTCTATTAGATCCGTTTCAGCTCCCGGATGAGTTATATCGCTGTGAGTAAAGCTGACTCCTCCAAACAACTCTTCCGGATCGGAATCGTGCTGTACTGATTCGGTTTGATGTTCGTATTGTTGTTGCAAAGCTGGTTCAGTATTATGATTTTGCATGGATTGAATGTTCTGTTGCTGCTGCTGAACTGATTGAGACTGTTGCTGTGCAGCAGATTGTGTGTTTGGAGCAGTTTGAGGTTTCTTTTGCAAAGGATTTTTAGTTGTTGCCGTCGGCTCCTCTTCAAATGAATTGGACTCGGAACTGCTGTGCTCGCTTAAACTGGCGCCAATTTTTGTAGGTATTTCAGTATTGAAAGTGACAATATTGTTGCTGTCTCCCGGCGGTAGAGTATTTAAAACTTGCATTACAAAATCGTCGTGTTGTGGCCGTTGGGAGGTGGAGGACATTTTTACGGAATTCTTGTTAACATTCACTGTTGGTGGTTGACGTGGTCTGTTGGTTGGTGTTTGCCCTGCTGTACTAGATTGACTAGTGGAACTAGTTTGCACTCTGGTACTTGTAACGGCACTTTGAATGGAAGCAACGGTACTGCTGGCAATCGCCTTAATTTGATCGGACACCTCCTGTTTGTGAATGTCTACATTGTCCATATTGTAAAGATCAGCTGTTGTCCCTCCATATCCAGTGTCTTGGGAATGACTGTTGTCCAAATATTGCTGTTGTTGTGCTGAGTTCTCTGCAAACGATTCATAAGCTTGTGATACAATTTTATTGGTTTCCGTTTCCTGTTGTTGTAGCTTTTGATTCTGGTACTGGTGGAAGTACGTATTTTGAGCGTCATTTATTAGAGTATTTTGTGGCAGCTGATTGTTGGGTATTTGGCAACAGGCTCCGAATAAGAAACCATCCATACAAGCTCCAACCACTTCGCCATTGCGCTGGGCACATTCATGATTAAACATGCATATCGTGGGACCCTTAGCTCTGGGGTCTGTGCTGGGCAGCGTTTTAGTGGCTCGACATTGTTTGGGTGTGATGCGGTAGCCGCCAAATAACTTGCGACTTTCTGTAAAGAAAAATTAAAGCGACGAGCAGTGGTTAATACAACTTTCAAGAGTGCAATGGTTGATGTTAAAGAAAAGTTTTTTAATTTTTTTTTTTAATTTTGAAGCCCTTTTTATTAGAAGTTTTCTCTGCGTGACTCATGTTTGGGTCAGTCGTGGGTTTGGTGTGACTGATTGGCAGTATCATTTAGTAAAGAGCGCATTACTGCACCCTCCTTCATCTCGATACTGAAGCGAAAATTTATAAAAAATAAATATCGCAAAAAGTAATTCCTTCTCTTGTCGTCTTTCTTGGTCTGTCTCCTACTTATAGCTTGTCCTAAGAGTTACTCAAATCATGTTTAGAGAGCCTCAGTAGTTGTGGTTTTGCAGATGTAAAAAAAATAAAATTCCCAAGGCAAAAAAGAAAATCAACATCAATTTAACTATCCAATTTACACAGCGGAGCATAACAGCTGTTTTCGAATGCCGCTACACTGTCATCATCAGTACCGCCTCACATTAAGACACTTAGTTATTAGATTGCATGGTAGTACCCGGCTTCCAGGTTGTTCTAACTTGAAATTATTAACTACTTCGTATGGAGGGTACTCATCTTCCTCTTTCTATACTTCCAAGATTCTAATTCATATTGAATTTGAAGGCCCTAATCTGTTGCAGTTGTGAAAACATAAATTGAACCATAAGAAAAAGCTCTTAAGCCCACTGCACCTCGCAGGAAATAAATCTTTGATTGAAAAGTTTTTAAACGAAAAAAAATATATTTTTATAATAGAAGTAAATCGAGTGTTCACCATCCAGCATGTTGCGCTGTGCCCCGCTCCGTTTCCATTTTTAATAGTTGCTTTCTTCTCAAACATTTTTATTGTTATAGTGTTCAGTTTTGTTCCCAACTACTTAAAAGTATTTCATTTGCATTCAGCTTTATGCTCAATCCAAATGGCGTAAGAGATTTATGAGATTTCGATTAAAGAAAAATTAGGCAAAACGAAGATATCATATTGCCGATTGCTCAAGTTGCTGATAATGATATAAAAAGAAAACTTTAAAATAAAAATATTATGTATTTAAAAAACCCAGAAAAAAAACTTAATTTAGTTTCTGATTTTATTACATATTTTCGTCGGTGTTTCTTTTTCTTTTTTCAATCCACAGTAAAAGACCAGCAACAGTGACAAATGACAAAACAAAAACAAAAATGAAAGTTCTCATTTACATAATTTCTCATTTCGAGCGGTTTCACTTTCTTTGAAATTTATTTATTTGTTGTACTTGTAATAACAAAAAAAAAAAAGGAAAAGAAAAGATAAATAAAAATCTTTGCGGTTTTTCATGGGTGACACTGGGAAAATAGCGTTCATAAATATGACAACGTCATGTTGGTTACAGTTTTTCTGTTTGCTTGCGTAGCTGGTGTAAACCGCCAATGATCAGCCGCGCATGATCTTTGCAACATTGTTTTACTTTTTCATGACGTTAATGGCGTTTGTAATGGCCAACAGTTTTATTAAAATTCTTTTAACGATTTTCTTTTGTATTTTTTAATATGTTTTACCACAAACCAAATGCTGGCCGAAATAAATCAATTTCAAAGCAAGAATGTTATGATCGTTTGTCATTTTCTTATCTTTTCCATATCGAGATCACGCGTCCCTTTTCGGCACATGCCTGGAATTTTAAATTAAGTATTGCTGGGCTGCTAAAATGTGGCTGATAAATAAGTAAAAATGGAAAGTACATATTAATTTTACTTTTATTTATTTTACGCTGCCATAAATTTTTTTGTTTGTAAATAATTCATCGTGAAAGAATTCGAAAAGAAAATACGGTTCATTGCACCCACTATTTTCAAAATACTAGATTAATTTTATTGTTTAAGGCTTTCGCTATTTTAAAGTTGGTTTTATGAAATTAATATTTATTTTTTTAATAATTTCTTGTGGAACACAACTTTCGAGTTATGGGATATTCATTAATAATATAAACGAAATTTAAATGTGATATGACACTCACTAGGAATTAAGTTTTTAGTGATCTCGTTAGCCATCATTGTGCTACTCTTATAGAAAAGGGAGCTAATCTTGGAGAGAGAGAGAGAGAACGATTTTTCTGTTTTGCGGAGAAGGGTGTTGTAATCTACTCTTTAATGCATAATAGTGTCAATCCCTGTCAGATCTTCTAAATGATCAGTGAATGTTAAATAGAATTTATGACTTCCAGCTTCGTAGTCTACGTATTAACAACTCCTAGCAATATTATGTTTAGACGAAATTAAGCTCTACTTCAAAATGAAGAAATCGGAACATGTTTTAAAATTAAAGAGAGAAAAATTAATCTCTCTTCGCGACCAAGCACTTGCAAATATGACAAAATTTTAACAAAATATTTAAATGTGACATAAAAGATGATCTTTAAATCCCAAAAAAGTAAATAAAATGCCTTTTTAAAGTAAAAAAGTGAAATAAAAAAGTGGAAAATAAAATATGCACCGATGCCAAAATTCATAAAAAGTTCTTAAACAGGCAAACAACTCTCTCTCGCCTGCTCTCCATGTAACACTATTGAAAAATATGCAGCTGCATGTTTGTGGATTCATTCACAATAGCCAACATAATGATTTTCAAAACTTTGGGTTTGGAAATCTTTAATTTATATTTTCGTGCTGATTTTTTTTTTTCCCACAAGTTGGACATTAAAATTCAAAGTGACCAATTGAGGATCAATAGGAAATCTTTAATTGAGTCGATAAAACGATCTATATAACTAAATATGGAAAAATGATTTGGGTCCTATTTTGGTTTAGTCTCTCCGACATATCGGCAATATTGGCTTCCAGTGCGGCAACCTTTGCGGGCTCGTTGCTATACCCATGAGCCTTAACACAGCCCTACAAAAAATTGTCTAAAGACGTAAAGTCGCACGATCTGTGCGTCCATAAAAAAGTCAGTAAATTGTACTAAATGAGTAACTTTTGTACCATGGTACTTTTCAGCATGGACTTGTACCCAAAAAAGGACAAACATAGCAATTTTTCGACCCTGCTGTGTTCCCTTACCCATTGAATGAATTTCCGGGGTTTTTCATGGCCGAATGCTGGTTTCACATATGACAGCTGTCAATTTTCAGAGTTGCCACTTCCAAAAAAAAAAAAAAAACGATCACCAAATTAAAAGAGTGGATTCTTGCTGAGTCTGCCTTAATAAATAAAAATTAGACTTCTATTATTTTCATAACAGCGAGTGGATTAAATATGCTGTTAACATTTTCAATCAATGCGTGTTGTTTTTAGAAAATTTTATTTATATCTTTTTCCAAAGAAATTATATTTTCATTATTACTTTTTTATTTTGATGTACACGTATTTGTATATAAATTTTTTCATTTAGAAACCTGATTCGCTTCTATTACTTTTGCATATATTAGAATTTCTCGTGAAAAACAAAATTTTCTGCAAAATGCCCAGCAGTTCTGATATCTGAATTTCTGTAGGAAATTTTTATGATCTATATATTTGATTTTTTAATGAGTGGATGCTTTAATATTTCTTTTGCAGCAGGGTAACAACGCAGCATTGTTTCATGCATTCCCGGAGTTTTAGTAATTTTGGCTTTGATGGGTTTCCCCATAAGAAAAACTGCTGCCACTTGCAGGCGTACATAATTGAAGATGTTGAAGGAGCTTAAGAGAAAACAGAAAAAATCACGCAGAATATAAGAAATTTCTAAAACTTGGTTGAGAAGTGGTCAGAAATATTCGTTAGCGCTATAAGAACTACTGGTAGTCAAAATGAAAATAAATAATAACAGAAGAAGGAAAAAAAACTAGACTTAAAATTGTTGCAAATACGAGTATAATTTCCAGTTCATTTAAACGCAAGTTTATGGTTGTGTGTTGTTGCATGCATGCACGAGGCATCAACAACATTTAGTTTACTTTTTTTTCTTATATGCATTAATATTCATTAAATTAGTTGAATTATTTTTTCATACTTATTTGTTCCTCATTTTACTCTCTTCTTTTGCGCGAATAAACCCAATGCCAATTGGGTTAAACCAAACAAACTACAATTTTTGAAAAGCAAATTGTGCATATTTGGCAAAAATGCTAACAAACACTCGCACCATTCAATTATTCGAACACACGACTGGAAAAATTGAAATTGCAATACCTTTTCTTCTGGCCTAATAAATAAAATACAATAAAGCTTTTGTAATTTTTATAGTAAAAACAAAATTTACAAAAATTAATAAGAAATGCAGTAGCATCTCTTTCAAATGGTACTTTTATTGTTACAAGCTTTTCAACTGCATTGAGCTTCAAAAAAGTTCCCATATACTCTGCAAGTATTCGTTGGAATTAAGTAAAACGAAAATTCAGATTAGATGGAACATGAAGACAATAATCAAGCAAATGATTACTTTGGGTTGACACCACCAGTCAAGCAATTGATGAAATTCTCTCATAAAATGTTTATTAACAAAAACTGTTGCCACGTGCAGCTCAGCGGCAACAAGTCAACAAATAATGCTCTGTATTCTGTAACTAGTTGTCAGCATCACGCCAAGACAATACAAAAAAATTAAATGAAAAGTAGGACACTTCTGTACCCCTTTTCTTCACCAATTGATGATTTCCAACGG
Source organism: Linnaemya vulpina (assembly GCA_963675445.1). NCBI lineage: Eukaryota > Metazoa > Arthropoda > Insecta > Diptera > Tachinidae > Linnaemya > Linnaemya vulpina. The sequence continues at coordinate 4,545,605 of OY776279.1, forward strand.
CCTCTTGCGATATTCAAGACCTTGGAAAGTTCTCGCAGACTGTCCGAAGTATCGAGTGTTTTTTATAGAGTGATACAAGTTTAAATCATAATAAAACATAATAATATATTTTGATATCAATGAAACGGTGTTTATTGGATAGAAAATTTTGTGACATTAATGTTTAAATATGACTGCGGCCATGTGGCCGCCATGGCTGCTGCGTACAAGGCGCCATCTGGAACACCAATTTTCACAAACAGTAACATTCTGACCATCATCGTTTTTGAAGACATGTGGGCCAATGACTCCGCCAGCTCATAAAGCGCACCAAACAGTAATTTTCTGTGGATGTAATGGTGTTTCGACAAAAGCTTATGGAGTCTCCTCACTCCAAATGCGACAGTTTATTTACGTACCCATTCAATAAAAAATGGGCTTCATCGGAAAATAAAATTTTGATTGAACGAAGTGCACGATAAGTTTGACGAACATAACCATTATTTTTATTAAAAATTTCCACAATTTGCACACGTTGCTCTGGTGCAAGTTGATCCATAATGATATGTCAAAGCAAACTAAACAAAAAGCAACTATCAGCTATTAAATGGGTGGTCAAATAAAGCAGTGATGCTAACTCAAAGTTGTATCACTCTATAAGAAACACCCGATAGCTAATTTTTGTCCACGAAAAGTTTATCTGTCCTGTTTTAGATATTTTAGAATTTTCTTTTGCAAAACTCAAAAAGAAAACACCAGGGCTAAATCACCTGATCCGATATGGATTAAAACTTCATTACAATTTAAATACAAATTCTGTTTGGTTTTGAAGGCCTCAATTTACAGCCTGACATGCCCGAAACCGGTCTGTTTACAAACCTGAAGTGACCAGCAATCAACGAAAATCATTTTCAAATCAGAGAAAAAATACACGAATCGAAATTCTCACCCTCCCTATGGCCAGTATGTGGCAGTTTTATAAAATATTTCTTTCTTTCATTTATTTTTCGTTTTATATACTTATGAAAAAATATTTTGACTTTTATAAATTACACTCATCAGCAGCCCGCCAGATAGAAAAGAACACAGGAATTAATTCTTTACACTCCAGCAATTACTTTGAAACATTATAAATTTGTTTTTACATGTATTAATTATTTTCCGCTTTATTTATTTAATAATTTTTTGAGCATCACAAATTATATTCAGCAGCAATTTCGGTCGCTTAAAGTTGATTTCTTTTCTACAAAAGAGTGCAACATTTCTTGCACTTTTTAATAAAAAATGCTAATATTATTCTATCATGTGGAAATAAAGAATTTATTAGAAATCAATCCGACCACGTTTACAAAAAAATAATTCCTTTCTTAAAACTCCTCTCAACTGTCACTTTTTACAAAAAAAAAAAGTGAAAAAGTGTTATACGTTTTCCAGAAAAGAAAACGCCTTAATTCCATCCATTTGCTCTGAAGATTAAAAAAAATTATATTTTAATTAGAATTTGTAAAATTTTTTTTTTCTGCGAAAATCTGATTAATTATAGGCTTTTAATAATAAGATTTTTAATAATAAGAATTTTAATTAATGGCGTTTTCTTTTCTAGAAAACATGTAACATTTTTTCACTTATTTAAAAAAAATTGGCGGTTCAGAAAATAATTTCAAACAGAAATTATTTTTCGTAAATGATGTTGAATTCATTTCTAATAAATTCCTTATTTTGGAATGGCAAAATGTTGCCATTTTCTGTCAAAAAGTGTGAAAAATGTTGCATTATTTTGTAGAAAAGAAATCGACATAAATATATGAGCGATTAATGATCATCAGTGAATGAATCAGGAGATTATTTAGAAAATTATGATTATTTTATTCGAATAAAATAATCGACAATTTCGTGTGCAACAATTTCGTGTGCTAAATTGATAAGTTTTATTGGTTCTTCCAACGATATGGAACAAACCAAATCGCCTAATTGAATGATTTTTACTGGAATGACAACTCCAAAGCGTAGTTGCTTTAAAGTCGTCATTCCAATAAAAACTTAATGACGTTTTTATTAATTTTAGTTATTCTATTTTTAGCCGCCATTTCCTTGATCTAATATTTTTCATACTCGTAAACTCTTAAAGTCCGTCCACTCGCTCACACGAAAACTTAATTGTGAACATCTCCCGAGTAGCACACAAATATAAGACAAATTATTTAAATTCTATTAAATGACGTGCATGTGGCCTAATTCATTCGATCAGCAAGTTGATAATTATTTGACTTAATTGAATTTTTACCAACGATTCTTACATCAAGAAATTCTTTTTCAATTTGCGCACAATTAATGCATCAATAAATCATGTAGACGACGGAACAGTAGTCAAATGATTAATAGTCATGAAGAGTGGTGGGCTGCACCAGTTCGTGTAACATATTAAATAAGTACAAGTTTGAGATTCGGTTTAGACACACGACACCACCTGCTTCAGTAGCATCATTACGTTTCTAGTCAGGGATGGGCAAAAGTTAATTGTTGCGTGCCATTCACGCATGATTATGAGTGGGTATTTAAATGATTACAAGTTTTGTTTCATTGTTTCACGATTTAAATATATCGGCTTTAAATATTTTATGGGTTTTTTAAAATGATTTGTTTCTTGCTCATATAATTCTCGAATAGTTTTTGGAAGTTTGTGCATAAACTTAGAGGTTTTTGAAAGTTTTCAAACAACTTTGCGAGTGTGTCGGCATTCAGAAACGTTTGAATTCGTTGAAGAGAAAATATACCGGAATTTCCCTTTATGAGAGATTTTCAATTAATCAAATTTCGGATAAATAAATTCTGTCCTTTTGGAATTATTTAATAAAAGCAAAATATGCCATTACAAATAAAGCAGAGGTGATTCATGATATCCCAATCTTTTTAAAAATAATAAAGAGTTCATAGTATTTAATTAAAAATAAAATTGAATCAGAACTATTTCCGAAATATGCTTTCAAACTGTAAATATATTGGATTCCATACAATACGTAAATTAATTTTTGTTGTTCTTGTAGTATCTGTTTTGATATTCCATAATTACTTTTTGGTCCACAATTCGAATGGATCCAATTTACATCCAATAATTCGTTTACTTAATCAAATTTCTGGCTGCCTTTAACTCTGTAACACTTCTCTGTTAACTGCTTAACATTTTAAGTGTGTAACATGGCTCTGTTAAAAGAAACTAATATTAAGGTTTGTGTCTCCACTAATAAAATAGGAATTATATGGCCGGCCCCCTACTACATTTGACGTTTTGATAATCGTAATAACACGACTCCAATATTAAATTTAGGGCAAGCATTGTCACATGTTATCGATTTCATCGCAAATACGACAACCATAATAAGGCTGCTTAATTTTATTTCACTGTCAATATCTTCAAATTTAAGATTCAAATGATATGGCATAAAATATAAAATAATAAAACTATCAAATAACTCTGCTCTGGACATTATAATTATTAAAGAAAACAAATAGTTTGCATAATTAGTACATTTTCGATCATGACTGCGCATGACTGAGAGTGAAAAATTACTCACGATCTCCTCTCCAATTGTAATATTAAGTTAACTGTTCGCTAGTAGTAAGTATACCGGTCTCTAAACAAGCAACTAATCACTATCAAGAAATTCGCTTAATTTGGGTTACTGTTACATTTTTGATTACCGCAACCGTTTACACAAATACACACACACACACACATACAAGCTCCCATGTTTTCATTAGTGCCAGTTTGAAGATACTCGTTGAGCGTGCGCATGCTTGGCTTCAGTCTGGGAATATCAATAAACTTTTTAACAGCAAGCAAAGTAACCCTCTCTCACACTGTTTATTATGTTCCTAATTTGTATAAACGATCAGGCAAATAAACAAACTAACAATTTGATAAAAATTACAAGTGCATGAACAAAAACGTTTTATTTGGCTTTAAATGTTTTTTGAAGAAATTTAACGAAAACATTAAATTTGTTTAATTTTAAAAATCGAAAACTTGTTAATTTTTCATATTCCAATTAACTGACAAAATAACCTAAAATATAGTTTTCTTTCATAACACTGTGCTACACTAAAAGTAAACAGTTCTGTTTTATTAATGTCGTTTTCTTTCCTTTTTTTTTAAATAGCGGCATTTCGGAGGAGTTGTAAAACAAAAGCAATATTTTGTAAGAGATGGTGGAATAATTTCCAATAAATTCTTTATTGTTAAATGACCGTTGTGTTACCATTTTCTAATAAAAAGTGTAAAAAATTTAGCATTATTTGTTAGAAAAGAAAACAGCTTTACTCCGCAATTTGTTAGCTGATTTTCAAGAAACGTTGTTTATACGAGGGCTGCTATAAATAATAAGAGAAATTTTAAAAATTCGTACGGGTGGACTGTTTGCTGGTGGTAGAAGAGAGAGAGAGAGAGAGAGAGAGAGTTCTAGCCTATTACATGCTGCCTTTGAATAAAAGGATCAAAGGATTCGCATAAAATTTTTTCCAAAAAATTAAATTAAATGCTTAAGTGAATTGTTGACCGTGGCATAGGGTGATTTTTACAAGGGGTCTAATATTTTAAGAATTTTTAAACGCTGCAGTACATGGACAACCGATTGAAACATCATAAAAGTGAAGAAATTTGTTAGGGAGAAACGTGGAATTGCCTTTAGAAAAATTGGCGAGGATTTCGGCATGTTTATTAGGTCTTGCCGAACATTTTTTATGTGACAGCTTTTTTATAAAGACATTTCGTTGAAAGAAACCGTGGTATTTTAGCCATAAATAAACGTTATGCCTGCGTACTCAACAAATTGGCCCTGCGAATATTTTTCTCTTCCCAGGAATGAGGAAAATCATGAAAGGACGACGGCTTAAAGCCATTGAAAACATAAAAAACAAATTAATGACAGAAAGAGAGAGAAAGTGAGAGAGAGGGAGGGATCAAGGATATACTGAAGAGTGCATGTCAGAAATGCTTCGAGAATTAGAAAAAAAGCTTCTGAGGACGAGTATTCTGAAGGACACAAATTAGAAATTGATAAACAACAAAATATTTTTTGATAAAAATTAAAATTCAGCTTATTTTTCTAACAGCTCTCATTATATATCAACTATCTTGTTCCTTGAAACAAGGCAGCGGTGAATGCTCAAAAATTAAAAAGGTTTCTTTTTAAATGCATTTAAAGTTATAAAATCATTTTAAAATGTCACACAGAAAAATTAAGGATATTCGTCCTCTATGGTCCTCTAGCAAAATAGAGATGTGATATGAGCAGCCTTAAAAAATTTTAATTCTTAATTTTTTGTCACACTTTAACTACTGCACGTCTCTCTAGTTAACAATTGTCAGTTATTTTTCATAAAAAAAGGGCGTACCCAAAGTGTCTAAATGACATTTGGGCACATATTCAATTACATATCCATCACATCGCTGTAAATGTTGCACTTCGTCAATGAGATTTCTAACACCGTTCGATATAAGAAACGATGAGTTAAATATTAATTAACTGGAAAAAATAGATTTATGTTAAATTTGGCTCTTTAAGGCTTTTCACTGCTCTAAAGTATTGAATTTGCAATGCACAGTGGGACTTATTGGACAGAAAACGGCAGCGAGAAGGTAAAAAATATTAAAACTTAAACCTGAGCAACTCTTTTTCGATTTACGTTTCAAGTTAGTTTGAAATGGTAACACGCTAAGATTATTAGCCTTATTATGGTTGTCGTAGTCGTTAGGAAACTGATAAAGTATGGCAACACTTGCCATGTGTTTAACTTTGGAGTCGTTTTATTTTGATCACGCGTGCGACAATCGTGAAAAGGCTGTATAATGAAAGAGACTCGAAGCGTTACAGACATGGGCAGGTCTGTGCATCATCGCAATGTGTGCACTTCCATTCCCTTCATATGTAGCGACCATGCCCTAACTCCTGGCCCTACCGGAAAAAATTTCACAATTTGACGATGTCAATTGCTCCGCAAGATCATGTGATTTTACGCCGTTAGATTTTTTTTCAAACAACGTGCTGTACGTCAAACATTGGAAATCCAACATTCTGCAAATTGTCACTCAGATACCGCCCGATAATATGGTCGATAAACTATTCGAAAGTATCTCAGAGGATCAACTGCTGCAACCAATTTGGTCATATTAATGACACTGAAGTTCGTCTATAATGACAAGGCCATAGTGTTATTACTTTAATTGTGAAACCGAAAAATTAATTACCATTTATTATGAATGGCTCCACTGTGCACATGGAAATTTCATTATTTTTGTATTCAATAAACGGCGATGCATGAATGAATGTTAATGTCTCCCAAATTATTCAAACCATTTAAGATAATCATTATTTTTGTGCCTGTTAACGCCACTGTGTCTTAACCATTTACGGCGCGCATAAAAAGTCACATACGACTACGACTTGAAGTACTTTCTATGCCTGTGCTATTGTTGTCGTTGTTGCAGCTGAAGTTAAGCACGTTTTTGAAATGAGTGAGTGTCTGCTGTATCTGTAGAATACGCCAAAGTACTTGTTGGTAATTTTTATTGTTTTTTTTTCTCTCCAGTTTTTATTTTCAGTACTGCTTTTATGGTTTTTATATTCTTCTACAAATTACTTTCACTCTCTTGCAAACAAAAACAAAAATAAAGCCAAAAAACAAAAACGTTGAGTATGAGTCGCCTGTAAGAGTATTGAAATTTTTTTTGGAGGCTACCAAATTTTTGTTTTGTGTTGACAAATAAAGAAAAATTGTTTTTGTATTGAATGCTATTAAATCGGGCTTAAGTTGTTTAAATAAAAAATTTGCTATTTAAAGGAGGATCCGATAATAGTTGGGCATAATGTAGGAGTTGCTGTTTTCGCTGGTCACTACACAATATCAGCAGCATTCATATTTTTTTCACATCCTTCTTGGGTTGCTGCATTTCGCTATAAATATATATTTTGTTGCAAAATTTTATATTTCCTTATTCAGGTTTTCATACCGTCCACGTCTATTAAGAGCGCAGTGAAACACTGGCTGAGGGATCAAAATTTGTCAGTAAATTTTGGAGGAGTCGTTCTCTGGGTATCAGTCTGCACTATCATGATGCAATGGCAAATTCGACAAAACCTTAAAAAGTGGCAGCTGTCGAAATATTGTAGATAACAAACAGTGTTGCCAGCTCAAGTTGCTATTTCTTAAAAAACAACAATTTATCGAAGATAATCAGGGCACTGTGATACAAAAGAGATTGAGAGACAAATAAATGGGAAGTACATTTTATTTTCTTGTAGTTGTTGTCCAGTGTAACATAAGAAATTATTTTTAAAATACTTGAAACAAGTAAAAAATCTTAAGTGACAGATAAACAACCGGTTATTCTTATCTCCATGCACTTAAAACTCAATAACTTCAGTCAGTACCGTCCGATTTTTAGTTTCCTAGCAGATTTGGAAAGAATAAACTTAGACCTTTCGATTGATATATAATTTGCTAAAGGAGATTTGGAAAATTCTTATGAATTTTGGCCGCCAACACATTTTTGTAGTTTTTTTTTTCATATTTTGAAAGCGAGATTTTTTTACACATATTTTTATATGGGAGCTTTAATAAAAACTGGAGTTATTTAAAAAGCTTATTTAACTGTGAATAGAAGGGATTAATATATTTTTAATCTCGCAAAAATTGGTGAAGTTATTCCAACTTTCGTTAAAGACAAGTTTTTTTTTCATGAATATCATTATTTTTCATTATTTTGCAAATATTTGCTCTAACCATTTGTTTTGGTATGATATTGGTTGTAAAACAAAGAACAACAACAGCAAACAATTGTTTTGATGTAAAAAAAATTACTTACAGTGTTGCCAACTTGGGTTTTTTTTGCACAAGACCTGCTAATTTAATATTTAAATTCATACTTTTTTTAGGGGAATTGTCGCTTTTAACGTTTTTCTTTTTAAATTAAAAAAGAAATTACGAGAAATCAATTATATAATAATAATAATAAAATAATAATAATAAAAATAATAATAATAAAAATTATAATAATTAAATTTATTATAAAGATGAAATTATTAACAATGAAAATAATAATAAAAACAATAAAAAAAATATTAAAAAATTATATTGATAAAGATAAAAATAAAATCTTTTCTTGGCTGATTCGCACATCCATACTGAATACAAAAAGAAAAATAAGTTTTTCGAAATATGCAATTTAAGGCTTTTCTGTTGGTTGGATGGCAGCGTTTCTTTAAACATAAAACACTTTTTCTATGGTCAGTTTCGAATGAGAGTTTGTTTGTTACAAAACATCACGTAGTAAAATTTAAATACAACCCAGTCATAGATATTCGTAAAAACGTACTAACTCACATGTACTCTCTAATATTTTAAGTACACACACCCATACACGCACACACACACACACACACACGCGCGCGTATAAAAAATGAAACAGCTAAACAAATATTCATAATTCATAATTATGGTTATTAACTTTCGTTAGTCGGGATAACAATCACGATGACGTTATTAAGCGATTTGGCAAATAAATACTTAAACACTATGCAAATACAACACACATACTTAAACAAACACATGAAGAAGAAGAAGAGGAAGCGAAAAAAAAAACTTTCACTGGCACTTTAAGTTTCTTTTGGCCAACACTTCTACTTTTGCCGTTACCAAGCGATTATTATTAAGAAAATGCAAGCCAACTTAAGAGCAGAGATGAAATTTAAGGAAAAAAAAAACAAAAACAATAAAAACAAAGCAAAGCCAAGCAGGCCGTCTTGCTGTTCTTTTATAAGGCCAAAAAACACACGCTGTTATCGTACATCCGCATTTGTCGATTTAAAGATTGTTGCGGTGGTCAAGTGTGTTTATTGCGGTTGGCTTTTTTTTACTCAGTTTTAATTCTTTTCATTTCAATCTCATGCTGATTGAAATCCATATAATTGCATGCTTAAATCTTTATTGGATGTAGACGTGGAAAGCAGTAGTTTTTATGATGTTTTAAATAATTTTCCATCTGCTTAAATACCCGCTTATAAGAAGGACAATGCCAAAAGTTTGATAGCGATCAACAAATTGTAGAGAAATCAATATAAATAATGATTACACTGAGCTACAGAATGTAATTGAGTACGTACGAGTGAGAATACCAAATCAGCTGTTTATGGTTTCAATGCCAAAAAAAAAAAAAAACACGATCGACAAAAAGTCTGGAAAATATTTGCTGGGACATTGTTTTTACACTGAGCTACAGAATGCAATTGGATACGTACGAGTGAGAACATCAAATCAGCTGTTTATGGTTGTAATGCCAAAAAACAGTGTTGGCAAAAAGTCGTGCAAATATTTGCTGGGATATTGTTTTACACTGAGCTACAGAATGCAGTTGAATACGTAGGAGTGAGAATACCAAATCAGCTGTTTATGGTTTCAATGCCAAAAAAAAAACACGATCGACAAAAAGTCTGGAAAATATTTGCTGGGACATTGTTTTACACTGAGCTACAGAATGCAATTGGATACGTACGAGTGAGAACACAAAATCAGCTGTTTATGGTTTCAATGCCAAAAAACAGTGTTGGCAAAAAGTCTTGAATATATTTGCTGGGACATTGTTTTACACAGAGCTACAGTATGTAGTTGATTACATACGAGTGAGAATATCAAATCAGCTGTTTATGGTTTCGATGTCTAAAAACAGTGTTTGCAAAAAGTCTTGAAAATATTTGCTGGGATATTGTTTTACACAGAGCTACAGTATGTAGTTGAATACATACGAGTGAGAATATCAAATCAGCTGTTTATGGTTCTAATACCAAAAAAAAAACACTGTTGACAAAAAGTCTTGAATATATATGCTGGGATATTGTTTTACACTGACCTACAGAATGCAATTGGATACGCACGAGTGAGAACACCAAATCAGCCGTTTATGGTTTCAATGCCAAAAAAAACACTGTTGACAAAATGTCTTGAATGTATTTGCTGGGACATTGTACACTGAGCTATAGAATGCAGTTGAATACGTACGAGTGAGCATACCAAATCAGCTGTTTACGGTTTTAATGCAAAAAAACACTGTTGACAAAAAGCCTTGAAAATATTTGCTGGGATATTGTCAAGCTGTTTTTTCCCCCTACTCGTGCTGTTATTTATTTGTATTTAGATAATTTTTTTATTTTTTTGGCAAATACTTAATGACTCACCCACGTACTCCAACTAACTGCAATAATTTTGTCATTCGCTGGAAGTAAATGCTCCCCTGCTTTGAGTCTAATTAAAGAGTAAAACCTTAAACATTTAAGGTTATGCACGATTTGACCTCTTTCGTTTTTAGTGGTTTTGTGAAACGCTTGTGCGAACCATGAACGGAATTTGCTAAAAAATAAAAATTCAAAACTTTTACTTTCGCTGTGCGAACAGCGTTTCCCATAAAGTTGTGTGTGTACGACCATAATGAGAAGCTGCCATCTGTCGCATAATCATGTTGCGATTATAATTGCGTAACGGCTGGTCATTAGATTTGGCAGTTGAAATTTGGTAACAGAAAATATCAATCGAAAAGAAAGTGTTGGATAATTTATTCAAACTGATTTAAAAGTGATCAAATTAGTTTTTCATACATTTCAAATCCCGTTGTGGTTTTGTCCGCCGACATTTAAAGCCCACTGTTGCAAGTCTGCTAGTGATTTTTTTTAATTTTAATTGTTTGTATTTACAAAACCCATACACTATTTAATTTGAATTGTTTATGTAAATTAATAATTTTCCGTTGTTAGTGGCTATTTTGCCCGTTTTGTTTTCCTTCTCATATCTCTCTCTGTTGCCATTATTATTGGGGTTGGTGGTGTTGTTGTTGTTGTTGTTGTTGTTGCTGTTGCTGCAAACTTGAAATAGTTGACTAAATGCCAGAAAAATGCTTAACAACTTGAAAATCACACACGATTTATATGTAAATTATTTGGTTTAAGTGTAAAAGAAAAAAAAGAGAAAAATCCACTTCTGCCAGAAATTCGAGTTTATTATTGTGGTAGAATTTCTTTTCTTTCTCCGTCACTTGCTGCTGTTGTTGTTGTTGCACACGTACACACGGACATGCCACTTTTGTTTGTCAGTGTGATGATGACACAAATATGAAAAAAATGTGTTGTAAAGAAGAGCTTTTGAATGTTTATAAAATAAAAATATCAAGACCGATTTGTGAAACTGCCTTTGAAAATAAAATGGCCATTTGCATGCTTGCATGAATTAAAAAATGAAATAAAAGAATAATAAAAACAAAAAACCTGAATAAAGTCTTAATAACAATTATCATTTTCTAGATTGTGTTACACTTTGTGCTCCACAACTCACTTGGCTTGACAGAAAACAAACAAGTTTTTCAAAGAAAAATTATGAAAAATTTATTGAAAGATTTTTATCATCATCAACTACAAACAATTTGCTGCAAAATAAAAATTAATTACAAATTTTAATTGCATGCATTTCAAAATGCTGACAATTCGATTTTATAACAATTTGATTTTCTCCCATAACCTCAAAACTTGTAGAACTTGAACAGCTTTTCTATGCAAAACATGTGCCAGCATTTCACATTTTCCCATGAAAAAAAATAGTTTTTATAACCGAATAGTTTCAAAGATTTTAAAAATATGACAACTTATTTATTTTTAATTTTTATTAACCAAACGAGAAGTTTTTGGACAAAATGGAATAAAACAACAACGTAATATAAAGATTTCCTTGTTGGTTCTGAATGAAAAATAATCCAATTTTTCAAAACTTTTACGTTGCTATATATTTTCTGCACATCTGCCTAGAAATACCTTTTGAATTATATATGTTTCATTAATATAAGTGCCCAATTAGATGCTCAAAAGTGTACCACAAAAACATGTGTTCCGTTTTTATATATTCGAGATGCGTTTGTGAGTTGCCACACTTAAAACTCGAACTAACATTTTTTTAAACTTCCCACTAAGAAAATTGAAAATCTTTAAAAATTGGAAAGTTATTGTTTGTAACACGTTTTCAAAAAATTGAGTTGTCATCAGATCTCCATGGTTTTAGGTCCTTTGGAAGCTTCTCTGACTAACTGTGGGAACCCGTCGCTATGGCTGTGTGTATATATGTGTATGTGTGTGTGTTATGTATGTTGGGTGTGTTATGTATGTTATATGTGTTGTGTGTGTGTAAGTATGTAATTCGTTTATAAATTTTACTAGGCTGAGGCTTTTAAATTGGTGGTGTTCTGAAGAGCATTCCTGAACTTAGATTTCCTCTGAATTTGAACCGATTCGAACCGGTAAATATCAAAATATCTCCAAAAATATTAGAAAAGTAGAATTTTTTAACTGCATCACTGATCCATTCCACGAGCTAATCAGCTCTTAAGATTTAAAAATCAAGTCGGTCAGTGCAAATCGGTTCAAAATTTTTTAATCCCTTCATGAGAAAAAATTATTTTATATTTAAAAACTCCGAAATTATTTATCAGATCATTTAGTGTTTTCGATTCTCTTATACCGAACACTAAATGAAACGCAGCTTATCACGTAGGAATCGGTTGATTTGCAAATTAAAATAATACTGTTTTAGATCGAAGAGCTCAAAAGCATGGAATAGGGCAAAGCGGTTAAAGTTATCGAAAAATGTAGAGATGGTCCTTACAGTCAATCGTTTTCCATATTTTTTCATGACATGACACACTGACTTTAAGAAAAAAAACAATAATAAAAAAACAGCTGGACCTATCACAACTTCGGAATTGGCATAGACAAAACGCTTATTAACTTGTTTTATTATAAATATTTCGAAATATTATTTTTATTGTGCACATCTTTATAAAAGTACCTTTCAAACTATATAAATTTCATCAAAATTTGTGGACTGTAGGATATTTTAAAGTGCACCACAAAAATATGTGTGGCGTATTTTGTATAAAATGATGTTTAATTAAAATTTATTTCGTTATTGGATGTAATTTATTAGCTACTGGCCAATAGAAAGAAAATTTGGCCATCTAAATATTATAACTAAAATTTATTTCATTTATAATCCCTTAAATTTATTGCGCCCAATAATCGGCCCCTTATTTGCAAACGCTAAGTATTAAAAAGTCACCCTACAATTCACAATAGCGAACTCCTATTTTGGGGGAATAAGAATTTCATTGATAATTTTTTTAAATTATCCATTTTCTGTACAACAGGAAATAGTTCAGATTTTATTTTCAATAGGATTAAATATTTATTTTCTTTTCAAATATTCCGATCGCTTTCTTTTATGTATAATTAAACTATTTTTGAACCCTTAATAAATTGTAAATAAATTTTTTCTAAAGTTATATTTTCAATATTTCTTTAAGCTTCGGTTAACTTCTTTAGGAAATCCTATATTTAATTTGTTGTTTTTTCTTTATTTGCTTTCAATCAAAAAACTTTTTGTCACTATTCTAAAAAAAAGATATGTGACATAAAATTTATAAAATTTTGCGAGATTAAATTAAAAAATAGTTCAATATTTTTGTTAAAAATCATATGCACTGCAATTGTCTTCTTTATCACAATATGGACTGGAAGTGTATTTTCAAACATAAATTTTATAAAAAACTTATTTAAACTCCACATAAGTTTTTATGAATGTGGGTGTCATCTGCAACTGGCTGTTCAATAATTATTTAGAAAAAAAGGAAATACAATTTTTTCATTTGGAAACAATTTGTGCTATTGTTTGTATTGAATAAAACCAACTTTGAAAAGAGTTTTAATAAGAGTTTTAGTAAATTTTTTATTCTAGGCAAAGCGAGTTGTGAACATAAATTTCACTTTAAAAATATTTGCAAAAAATTTAGAACTTAATTGCTTTTCGTTGTGGTTTTTTTCTTCTTGGTTCAGTTGTTGTTGTTGTTGTTGTTGAGGTTGTTATTATAGTTGGTGGTGATTGTGGTTTTACTGGTATTTATTAAACTGAAAATATTTCATATACATTGTGCACTGGAAGGAAGAAACACTTGAATAATTATAGAAAATTGGCGACAACGTATGAAAAACCATTAACACTCGGCAACAGGCAGCATAGAAAACAAGATCAGACATTCAAACAAGCGAAATCAGGCGATTATAGAAAGACTGGATATCGTTTATAACATAATTGTTATTGAGGATTATTTGCTCAATTTATAAGTGTTGTGGTAGCGTTTAAAGTTGTATGTGGAAACACAAATTTTATATTAAAATAAACTCTTTTAAAACAAAATTATTTTATACACAATTTATTTGTGTTGAAATTGTCTATTCTAATGCAACGATAAACGATACAATTGTTGTTAATTGAGCAATTAATTTTATAATTGTATGTACAATAAAGAAAACTATTTTATAACAGATTTTCTAATTCTCTTCACTCAAAACTGAAGTGGAAAATGTTGCTGAATATTATCTGGGGAACCTTTCGACAGGTTTCAGTCATATCAGTTTATAATTAAAAAAAGAAAGAAAAAAAAAATATCAAGAACAGAAGCCCTGTTGCCATAAACTTTTTGTTGTTGTTGTTGTTTTAATATTTAACCGTCTGCAAGTGAAGAAATTAAACCGCCCCAAACCATAAACATTTTCGAAACAAGTTTAACATGCCTGGTTTATTCTTGATATAGTTTTCGTAAGTGTACGCATGTGTGTGTGTGTGTGAGTTTGTATATGTGTGTAGTGTGAAATAGTGTTAAATTCGAAGCGTTAAAAAAGATGTTAATCTGCCATTAAATGGCCTGAACTGTGCACAGAGAACACAGAATAAAAAAAAACAGTTGACGAAATGTCATCAAATGGGTTTATTGTCGTCTTGTTAAATGTTTGTTATTGTTGTTGTTGTTTTTTTTTTTATTACAAAAACAAGTGTTTTTGTTACAATCAGGTGAATGTGGCTGGAAGTACATTTAATTTGGTACGTGAGTGTAAATCGGACAAACACATCCGTTTCATTATTGAGTGATTAATTTTATGACATCCGGTTGCTGCTGATTGGCTCCTTTTTTATTGCTCTATAGAAATAGGAGTTCCACATAAAAGAGATTTGAAGTAAAAAAATAATTTAAATCGAAAATTTAAAGCCTGTTTTGATAACTTTTAATAAAAAAATTGCAAATTCTTGTTCTAGAATAGTAGAAAATACAGGCTGGCGCCTGCGCATGAAATAAAAAGGGACTACTGCGGCAAATAGGGATTGTTGAATAAGTACTTTTTGTTTGTTTTATTTTTGAACCGCCCTCGTACTCTTAAAAAATGTTTATCAACAAATTTACAAGCCAAAATCGTTTAAAGTGTAAACCATGACCCTAAAAAATTTGTTTTATTGCCACAAGTTGGCAATAAAAAATTGCAAGAAATTTATTCAAACTCCAAATTTTGTTGCAACTCTCCTCTTCTACACGAAAAGATTTACTTTCGAAGGTCTGTGAAATTCACTTAACACTTGACAGTGGAGTCAGCCAGAGAGCCGGTGAGCATTTAACGAATATGAAGTTACTTTTTCCCAATTATGGCATTTCCTAACAAAAGGAACTCCACACACAAGTTTTAGAGGCAGAACTGAAGTGTATCAGGGCATATTTTAAATAAAAAAAAAAAGTAAAATAAAAATAAAAAAAACGTTTAATAGAAAAGCAAGACCTACTTGTGACCAGCCAGCAATTGTTTAATGAAATATTGTACAAAACAAGTGCGTGTGTGGTTGTGTGTAAATGCAAGTGTTGCATTGGTGTGAGTGTAGTGGTGAGTGGCTTTTTTATAACTCGACTGTGACTTTTCTTTGCAGCCGTTGTAAAACTTGTAGTGTTTGTTGTGCAAATTGTTTATATTTTTGTTGGCACTGTTGTCATTGTTGTGTCCTCATTGATGGCTCGAGCATGTTGCTGGTAACTACAACTATAACAGCAGCAGCAGCAGCAGCGGCAGCAGCGGCAGCAACATATAACAAACAGCCAGCAGTAGTGAAAGCTTTTTTCACAATTTACTTGTTTATGTACTCGAATATGTGCACTTCTATATACACGTACATAAATCTTTATGTACAAGATTTGCTTTGCTATTTCAGGCTTGTGGATTGCACGGAGGCATGCGTAAATGCCACATTTGTGGAAGCGGAAATGAAGCAGATGCGGCAGGGGGAAATTGTTATTGAGGAGAATTCAGATTAATAAAATTTGGGTTAATAAAAAACGAGTTTATTGTTTCACTTCACAAAATTTATTGAGTATCAAAAAGGCTGCTTTTAATCCGTCTTGTGTGAATTATGTTGCCACTGATTGGCGGCGTATTGGCAGGCTTAAACACTGAAAACAATTGGCACAACAGTTTTTTGCTTGTTTGTCAAGAAAGTCAGGAAAACAACTTTTACTGGATTTTATAAGCGCAGATGAATGAGATAATCTAAGAAAAAAAAAAACAATTTTCTCAAATTGTGTGCAAAAGAAATTTCTGGATTTTGTTGCTTTTTTATGAAAAAAATATCTCCTTCTCCTTTTCACTTTAAAATAAAAATGCGACGAATGCTGTAAGACTCGCCAATGTCACAGTGACACATTAATAAAGTGGGGGAAATTGCAAATAAAATTTTTATTGATAAAAAAAAAATATATGTTAAACGTGTGTACTTAATACCTAAATGCGTACGAGGGTTGTTTGATAAGTCTGTAGCCATTTGAATAATATTTACTTTCCCCGCAAACAACCGTTTTATGTTTCTACATCGAGATCGAGAAATTTAATCATCTAATTTTTTAAATTTATTTGTTCCTTCCAAATAATAGATTTTCTCAAGGCCCTCAAAATAGGCGCTTGTTTCTTAGCTGTCCAATTGACCCGATTCTTTTACCAACCAGCCATGTCTTTAGTTTTCGAGAAAGAAAATAGTCGCAAGGAATGGATCTCGATAGGGCAACAGTTCGTAGGACAATTTATAGATTTTCGCTGCACTAGATGCACACGAGTGCTCTCGGGCATTGTCTGGAAATATACTAGGGTGTGAAACACAAACTAAATGACGCGGTACGATCAAAATTATACAGCGGTATGTTATTAGATGGGTGGTGGCAGCAGTGTTGCATTTGAAGTTACTGGCAGGGAAATTTAAAAAGTCACCAAGTTATCCAACGGCCCTCGTATAAGCACTATAATTAATCTATAAATTATATATAATTTCTCTCAACAAAACTTTGCAAATCTTGTAAACAAACACGCTTCACGTAGTTTGTCGTACACTTTTGCGCATGTTGAGGTCCACCGATATGGATGAATTACATGTGATATGATAGATATATTTCTGCACCTTTGCACAATATAAATATTTATCTGAAATTTTTCATAAAAAGAAGTAAAACGATGTTGCAGATAAGAAGTATTAATAGATGGATATTTCCTGCTTGTCAGTGAGTTGTTGTTAATTTAAGTCACAAGTAACAAAACTCAAGTGGAATATTTTCAGTTACACGGTAAGGAAATTCAAAGTTTTCAAAAATCGGGAAGTAACTGGATCTATTCCGTTCTACAAAAATCGAGCTCTAATTAGGTTCCGACGTTCAGAGTTACTAAGAAGTTTCCATTATTACTAAAACGGTGTCATTACTTCATTATATAAATGTGTGTATATATGTGTGTGCGTTTGTATGTGTGTATGTCTGTGTGTGTGTGTGTGTGCTTAAATATGTGAACCTCTTCCAACTTTTGGACGTCTTGACCGAATAGAAACCGATCTATTGTCATTCCAAAGATTTCCTGTGTATTAAAATCGATTCCGGTAGATTTTCGAGAAATCTCAAAATCACAAAAAAAAAGTTTTTCGAACGTGTTTTTTCCCGCTAAAAAGTTTAAGATAAAAAAATCCAAAAAGCTAATGTTTTACCCCGTTTTGGAAAAATTTAGTTCTCATGAGATCTTCACGTTTTGAGGTCCGCTGAATAATTCTGAGAGCCCGTCACTATGCCCGTATATGTGTGTTTCGAATGGCTAAACTGAAGGTGTTCTGCAAAGCATTCCCTGTAAATTTGAACCGACTCGAATCGGTCAATTTCAAAATATCTCAAAAAAAAAACTTAGAAAAATATAATATTTAAAAAATTTTTTTAAAATAACTTTTCAACTACGTCACTGATCGATCTCACGAACCGATCGACTCTTAACAGTTAAAAATCACATCCTGGCAAATCTGGTCAAAATCGGTTTATCCATTCGGGATACGAAAAAATTGCAAAAATTTTATTTTATTTTAGAACCTTCAAAATTATGTTCTCGATTCTTTTAGAGGACTCGAGAAGCTGCATAAATAATGAGTACATCAAACTGATCACGTGAGAACCACTTGATTCATCCCGAAGTTGTTGCAAATAGTATTTTTTTTAAATATAACGATCTGGTTCGTAGCTGCTTTTCAAATATGCGCTGGAGAAAAATAGTCGGATGTTTTATTATAATTTTTTTTATATTCAATATTTTTTAATGTATATTTTTGTTTGTTCGCTTTTCGGCTTGAGGTCTTTTTTAATAATAAAATAAAATTAAAACTTTTCTTTTAATATATTTTTATTCCAATACTTCGACCAACTCTGTTGGTCATCTTCAGGGAATTACAATTGTATTTTATAGTCCTGGAATAGTCACTTGTTTATACTTGGAACAGTAGGTAACAAAAATTTTAATACAAAAATTTTACAAAAGATTTAAAACTGTTTAAAAGAGAGTTTCTATTTAAACGAATGACGCTGAGAAGCGAAACAAAATAATTTACTTATTTCATAATAATTTATTTGAAAATATCCAACGGTTTTATTTGATGGAATTCCGTTAAAAATTATTTGATTGCGGTTTTGACACCCAACTTAGACTCCGATGCATTTCGCTACAACGATTGAACAACGTCTTTTTTCTTATTATTATTAATTAATTAACTCGCGATATAATTTGCAATTGTCTTTGCAACTCCTGATCAACAAATTTAAAATCATTTCGTGCAGAAATAATGAAAAGATCTGCAGACAACTTACCAGCATTGGAAGGCTTAAATCCATGTGATTGATTTATGAAGAAGGCACTAACAACTAACGTGGTCAAGATGATGACTTTTAGCCATCGTATGGCAAATGAACAGGACGATAGTGCAAACGCTCGTTTGTTAAGTGAATTATTTGTCACACGCACAGTCATTTTGTGTTAATTATTTAAAATAATTCTTTTATTTCCGATTAATATTCTATGCAAATTGAGATTTTGGCGATAGACGATTCGCAAATGTAACACGTCAAGTAACGGTGCAATTTTAAACGGTTGTTTTATTGTTTGGTTTGATTTGATTTGATTTGAGATTCTTTTTGTTTTACTCCATTTGACACGAAAGACTTGGGCAACAAACTTGTTTCTATTCTACTTTATATGCGCTGGTATTGATTGCACTGGTGTTAGTGTGTTAGTGTTTTGTATTTTGTATTTGTTGTTTTTATTGTTATTATTTTTGTTATGCTTATTTTTTTCTAGGCATTAAACTTTTATTAGCGTTTTGTGTTCTTTTTTCCTCCGCTTCTATTCTACACGCACAATTATCGTGTTGTTGTTGTGCTGTTGCATTCGTTGTTGCATTGCAATTTTAATGCAGGAGAAATTCTTTGATAAAAAACATAATTAGTTTTCTTTTCATCACCTTATTTATTGCGCTTTGTTGTGTTGCTTTTTTGCCAACGATTTTTCCCACTTTATTTGCTTGTCGTTTTGTGTTTTTTATTTTTTTATATTGTTATTTTCTAATTCTATTTTATGTTGCCAACAAGTTCTTTTGGTTGTCTTTGAAATGAGTAGAACACTTGCTTTGAAAGACACTATTAAATTTAATGTTTATTTTATGAATTAAATAATTTGTTGGGGAATTAATTAAGTGATTGATTGTTGTGGTCCACGCACGCTTAGTTTGCTTTGAGACAAACAACAGCTAAGAATGGTGTCAACTGGTTGTTTAAGGTGTAGCGTAATAAAGTGCTGAATGCTGACTTCGACCACCAGCTTAAAATAAGAAATTCGTTGTCGTGTTGTTTCAATTTACATGCACCTGTTGGTTGGTTGTTTTCTTTTGTGACCGCTAAACTACGAAAAAGTTTTTTTTGCTTTTTGTTGTCTATTTGTCTAGCCAGTGGTAGCTGACGGTATTGTTTGAGCCAATCGTTTGTTTTGCCGAAAGTGTGTGAAAATACGTCCGCACGCTTGGACGTTACAATACGAAGTGTTTAAACGTTGACCAAGTTTGTGAAAAATTCTTGTCTTCAAAAAGATAACGGACTTTGAATTTATGCTTAACATAAACTTTCACTTTAGCATGGAGCACAAGACAGCGGCAGCAGTGCTCGTAACATAATATTCGAACTGCCACCAACAACCAACCAGTCAATAAAGACAGTCGTTAAGCCAGTCAGCCAGAGAGTGTTTGTTGAGCAGATTTATGAATCAGTAGCTCAAGCGGGTTTCTTATTGTTGCTGCCAGTGATGGATGCTGCTGCTGTTGCTGCCTACAAAATTTGTTGGCCTAAACTCTCTGCAACAGTTCGGCTCAATTTGTAAAAATCACTAAAATTGAATTGATGTTTTTCATACAAGATCGATGGCTGCTATTGAGGCATTTTTATTTCATTTCATTTAAAATTTTTTCCTCCTCTAAAATGTTGCCATTTATTTTTCCTTGTTTGTTGTTGGCTTCTATGAATTTTTCTTAACCGTTAACGTTTTGTTTTACAGGTGCTTAAAATGTGTAACTAAAAAAGAAAACAAAAACCAAACCGAGTATCCGCGTTTTCGTATTATTTATGGAAGAGAAAGCACGTCCGTTGTGTCTGATGTTTGTATCATCACTGAATCTCTGCTCTTCGGTTTGGCTGTATTTTTAGTTGAAAATATAATTAATTTCTTTGAAATTTCTTCTTTCTTTTGGGCAAGAAGAGTCATCAACTGTTAAATTGGCATTGATGTTATGCTCTCACTGCTGGCTAACAGTGCTGTTAGTGTTAACAGCGCTTCAAGACTGCATTGAATCTTAACATTTTCCAATTGCCATTAAGATAAACACGATGATGACGTTTTGTGGTAATTCTTGATTCAGTTTTTATTTATTTCTGCTTCTTCTTCTTCTTTTTCTTCTTCTTACACTGAAGCGTCGAACAGGTGAACAGATTTGCTTCAGATAATGTTTTTATTTATGTAATTGCGGGTAATGAGCAGCAGTGCTGCTACTTTTGCACACACTTTGATGGACATGGGAGATCGCGATAAGATCTGTTAAAGTGCTTTGGAAATTAGATTTGAAAGGATGTTGTGGAATATAATCGCATTGTTTTTAAAACCGTAGAAATTCAGTTGTTGTCAAGATTAATTTTTATTTATTCATAATTGTATTTCTTTTTTTTTTTTCTTCTTAATATTTGAAGATGAAAAAGCTTAAGTTTTGAAGTATACAAATTTATTTGTACGAATTGTAACACAATTTTCGTCTATTCGTTGATTGTTACACATTTTCGACTTAATATTTTTGGTGCAGATACCGACGAAGCATTCGATAGGACTTGAAATTCCTGTTTAAATTGTATTGAAATTTCAATCGACATTGAGTGCCGTAATTTGCACAAGGAGCTCTTTCGAGGTTTGGGAAAAAACGGTGGTTCAAGTGTATTAGAAATTTTGGGCCAACACTCAGCAAAATTTGTTATTCAAAGAATAGATTTTGTAGATGTCCGATTTGAGTTTCTTCAAGTTATTAAATTTAAGGGGAACTATTTTAAAGGAGACAGAAAAGAAATTGACTCAGAAATAACTAATAATTTTGAACAGACGGCGTATGAATAAGAAACAGTTTTACCAGATTCCAAAGATACTTTAAGCCTTTTGGGCAGGTCTTTAAATTGTGCTGGATTTGCGTTAATAAAATTTATAGGACATCAACGACAAATTTGTTTAAAAAAAACTTAAAAATTTCTGTTTGTTTTGCACACAATTTATTCGCCGAATCAACGCAGAGAAAAACATGCGTTTTGCCGAACCAACGCAAAGAAAAACATGCGCCGCTTTGGCCTTTCAAAACGTTTAAAATCTGTATAAAAGGTGCCGGCGAAGTGAGTAAAAGAAAGAGAGTAACAATTGGTAATAAACAAACATACACGCGAGTACTGTTGATGAAAGTGTAGCGGACTTCGAAAACAGCTGTTCTGCTCTGCTGTGTAAGTTGGATATATACAACTGATGTTGACTTTCCCTTGTGCTTTGGAATAGTTATCATGTCTTTTTGAATTGAAAACTGATGATGAGAGTGTAGCGGCTTTCGAAAACATCTGATCTGCTGTGCTGTGTCAGTTGAATATATAAAACTGATGTGGACTTTCCCTCGTGCTTCTGAATATTTATCATGTCTTTGTAAATTGAAAACTGATGATGAGAGTGTAGCGGCTTTCGAAAACTGCTGTTCTGCTCTGCTGTGTCAGCTGAATATGTAAAAGTAATGTTGACGTTCCCTTGTGCTTTGGAATAATTATCATGTCTTTTTGAATTGGAAATTGATAATGAAAGTGTAGCGGCTTTCGAAAACATCTGATCTGCTCTGCTGTGTTAGTTGAATATATAAAACTGATGTGGACTTCCCCTCGTGCTTCTAAATATTTATCATGTCTTTTTAAATTGAAAACTGATGATGAGAGTGTAGCGGCTTTCGAAAACAGCCTTTCTGCTCTGCTGTGTCAGTTGAATATATAAAACAGATGTCGATTTTCCCTTTGGAATGTTTTTCATGCCTTTCTGAATTAAAAACACTTCTCGAACAATTATCCCATAAAATTGAATTCAATATTTGAAATTTCCATTTCATGTTGCTACAAACTTCACCAACACCAAGTGATTTACAAAATTAGTGCTTAAAATAAAAAAAATTCATGTTTCAAATTAACGCAAAAATTAAGTTTCGAATTTAGTTGTGCAACTGAATTTCTGATATTAAAAAATACTATTTTACTTTCGTTGCTTGTGAAACTTCAATTGATTATCTGCTGCATTTGAATAATAAACCCATAATTTTCGGCCGTCTCAATTAACTCTTGTCTACAGAATGTCATCATTAAAGGCAGACTAAATATTTTTAAAACAAAGACTTTTTCCAAAATTTGTGTGCCTTGAAACCGCTTTGTTTTCAATCGAAAGTGAAGCCGCTTTTTGTGTAAATTTATTGTTTTTGTTTCTTTAATTAAAACTTAAAGATGTGAAACGGTATTTTAATTTATTATTATCGTTGTTATTTTATTAAGCAGATGCATTTTATTAATTAATAAAACCCTATTGTCATATTGAATAGAAACTAGTTTGAAACTCCCTGCTGGATGTTGTACTTTTAAAGAAAATTTTTTTATATTAAAAACTTTATTACGTTAAATTGAATTAAAGTATTTATAATACGAGTGAAATAATTTTAAAGTTAATCGAATATATAATAATTCTTGTGCCGGATGTGCGCACACACTCCCTGTTTTGTATAGGGTATTTTTTATAGAGTGATACAACTTTGAGTTGGCATCACTGTTTTATTTGACCACCCATTTAACAGCTGCTGTTGCTTTTTGTTTAGTTTGCTTTGACATTTCATTATAGATCAACTTATACCAGAGCAACGCGTGCAAATTGTGGAAATTTTTAATAAAAATAATGGTTCTGTTCGTCAAACTTATCGTGCACTTCGTCCATTCAAAATTTTATTTTCCGATGAAGCCCTTTTTTGGTGGAATGGGTACATAAATATTGTCGCAGTTGGTGTGAGGAGAATCCACAAGCTTTTGTCGAAACGTCATTCACCATCCACAGAAATTTACTGTTTGGTGCGCTTTATGGGCTGGCGGAGTCATTGGCCCATGTGTCTTCAAAAACGATGATGGTCAGAATGTTACTGTTTGTGAAAATTGGTGTTCCAGATGGTGCCTTGTACGCGCCAGCCGTGGCGGCCACATGGCCGAAATCATATTTAAACATTAATGTCATAAAATTATCTATCCAACAAAGACCGTTTCATTGATATCAAAAATATAATACTATGTTTTATTATGATTTAAACTTGTATCACTCTATAAAAAACACCCTTGATTTTTATGTTCGTTTGTGTATTCAGTGGGAACTTTAATGAAAGTGAAAACAGAAAAATATTTCTTTTTCGTTGAAAATTAATAGAAATATAATATTTATATTTTTGTCAATAAATTTTGTCAATATAAAATTTTAGGGCCCTTTACGTGTGGACTGTGTAGGATAGTGCTTAGATTACTGCTAAACGCCAATTACAAGGGAGGGAATTTGCAGTAGCATTTTTAATTTCTTTTATATATTTTCATTTCTATTGGAAACTTTTAGTTATTATGAAAATAATTGTTTTCTTTTATTACATGATTGTGCCAACAGTTGTCAGCACTGTTTAGTGGCCAGTGCTGTCAATTCATTTGTAAACAGGCCGACAACAATCAACAAAATCAAACCCTAAAGCAAATCAGACAAATTCTATCCCATATTCATGACTGAGTGC
The DNA here is from genome assembly GCA_963675445.1 of Linnaemya vulpina. Lineage (NCBI taxonomy): Eukaryota > Metazoa > Arthropoda > Insecta > Diptera > Tachinidae > Linnaemya > Linnaemya vulpina. Next base: position 4,570,175 of record OY776279.1, read on the forward strand.
GGGACGGAAATCACGATCTTCTGCTGTTTCTTCTTCTTATTTTTAAAATTAATTTTAATGTTCGACAATTTTCTTGATTTCTTTATAAAAAATAGTTTTAAAAGAAATATTTCCTAAATTTCTTATTTCATTTTTAATAGAAGAAGTACTTTTGGATTTTATTTGTGAAATTGTTAATGATTTCAAAACGTTTTTATAAAAATACTTGCAACAAAAACATTTACTTCGTTGCTGGCTTTTCATTTTTAAATGATACTTAAAATCTATTTATTCATGATCTTTTTATTATGATTTTCAGTTAGTTAAAAGAGATGGTACGATCGAAGTTAAATTCAATTTCACTTTTAACAAATTGTTGTGCTTTTTAATATTATTTTTATCGCAGTTTTCGTTTACACAAAATAAATTTCTTATTTTAGAAATTATTTGTTAAAATAAAATCTACAACCAAAAAAAAAAAAAAGAAAAAAAAGAAAAAAAAGAAAAAAAAGAAACAACAACGAAAGAAATGTGCAAAATGAAAGTAAATTTGACAAAACGAAAATCGTACATAAACGACAGTGTAACGATCATGTTTATGACTCAAAACAACACGCTCGCATGGACGGTGTCATCTGTAAACTTTAATGATGTCTCTTTAAATAACTCCAAAAATAAGAAAATAAAAACTCTGAAAATACATTATTAAGCATTTAGAAAGAAATTTGCATTTAATGCTGGACTTTTAACTGGCAGCTGAATAAAAATCTACACGAATAAACTGGGGAGGGGGAAAAAAATGCAAATAATTAAAAGTATTTCTTAGTACACGATTTAAAAGCAAAATAAATTAAGAACAACAAGTTTGTAACAATTTTAAAATTTGATCAATTAATTTAGTGATTAAAAAAGAAATAAAAACATTTTCATGAAGTCGAACGTGACCGCCATTCTTATAAAAAGCCAAGAAAAGCTCCACATGGAGGGGGAATTCATTTTGGCAATTTATAGGTTAAGTTAATTGTGTCCAGCCTGTTTCAATGACGAAGGCATAGCTGAACCTAGCCGACAGGGATTGACACCACCATGTTATAAAAAGCAGAACTCAGCACCCTCCTTCGTCGGTACCTGTAGCAAAAAGTTTACCGACGCAACAAAAATAGCTGCAACTTAATTCTCTATCTTCTTTTTTGCCTTAGTATTATGTTTATGGTGTTTCTGAAGCACTTTTTTCATACAAAAAGCTGCCAGTGTTGCCATATTGATTGTTGTTAACCAAAAATCCCTATATTTTATAAAGTGATCCACTACAACATACGTTGTCAGCGTTGCCGCAACAAAAAAAAAAGATTTGTAAACAAAATATAAAGAAAAAGTAACAAATGTTGGTTAAAAATAATCAATATGGCAATACTGGCAACATGAGCAGCTTTTTGTATGAAAAAAAAGTGGTCCAGAAAGACCATAAACATACTACTTGTCTTCCTCTTTCCCGTAATTTCTAGATCCGGCTCAATGCACTGCATATGCAGGGGTCGTCCCCTGAAGGCTAAATTCAAGGCAAAAAAAAAAATTAATAAAAATAATAATAATTAAAAAATTTAAATAAAATATAAAATAAAAATTTCTAGAAATTACCACCAAGAAAAATAATCAAACGGGAATAAAGAGACTTAACAAAAGTGGTTTGATCCACTTCTCGTATTCTATTTCACAATAAAATCTTTTGTAAATAGAACTTTTACCACATAAAACTGAGCCAACTGACAACTGGCAAGAAACAAAAATACACCAGAGGAGTGTTAATGACAGTGTAGCGGCTGTCGAAAACAGCTGTTCTGCTCTCCAGTGTAAGTTGAGTGTATACAACTGATCTCGACTTTTTCTCATGCTTTGGAATATTTAACACGTCTCTCTGAATTAAAAATACTCTTCGAACAATTTACAGGCCAACAAATATTCCGATACAAATTATTTACAATTGAAAAATCAATTGTTTTATATTTTTAATTTAATTATGAACCCATTATTTTCACTCTTTTTCAATAAATAACTCTTATTTTTTTGTTTCAGGCATCATCAATAACACATCAAAGCATGCGGGTGTAAATTGGTAAGTGATTTCTTCTTCTTCCTCTTTTATTATTAAAAATAATTATAATTTCTATCTAAACAAAAATCTCTTTCACAACAATTAATCATTCTCATAAGTGTTACATAAATTGAGGTACTTAAAGTTTCATAAGATCAATAAAAATCGTAACGTTACGGCTGGAGTTGATCTTTTGTAACGTTTTCATTTTTGACTTTCTTGTGCGTCCGAAAGTGTTGCAACTTTTAAATGGAAACTTCCGCATGTCGATGGGTGTTAAATATGAAATCAGTTTGTTTAGTCGAGCCAATTTGAAAGGCATCTTAAATCGTTTACACCGAAGTAATAAATTTTTTTCTTCTTGTGTATTGAAGTTTGCTCCGGCTTTAAAACGCGATCGCATTATCATCATCATAATTGTTGTTGAAAATCATATTGTTTGTTGGCTTTATGGGTTGGGGCCGTTCTTTTGTTATGGAAAAGATTTCAAATGGTTTTTCATAATTTAGTTGGTAACAAGCAGAGAAAATATATACACTGTGCAACAAAGAATTTTTTTTTTGAAGAATTCGAAAATATATATTGACGTGGTTTTATTGTTTTGTAGCTATAAAAATTTTACATTTTCTTAATATCTCCGATATGTTTATTTTATAGTATCTGATTTTTCAGATTCAGAAGTTCCCACTTTATATATTTTTAATTAAAAGACTTAGAAAGTCTCACACAAAATCAGGGTATTATTATATAAATTCAGGGTATTATTTTGTTATTTATTTAGCATTATTTTGTTGATTTAATGCAATGAGACTTGTTTGTAAGATCCGCACAATTCCCAAAGAAAATTTTAAGAATCCCAAATAAGGGATTTTTAAAAATTTTAAAAGAATATAACAAGGGACGAATTACGTTACTTGATATGGATCGAAAAACATATATCTGAATCAAAATATTTTTCTTTTGTGGTTACACTTTTTTTGTCAAATATTTGACAAGTGTGACAGTAACTTAAGTTTATTGTGAATTGTTGCAGTTCCTTCATGAGCATTTTGAAAGAATTGTTTTGTAAGGAGTGGCTTAATAGTATTACCTATTAAATAAGTATAAATATCAGGCAGGCATTTTTGAGAGACTTAAAAAAATTGGAAGTTTTTTATTAAAAAAATCAAAAAAAAACTTTGAAAAGTTAAAGATATTTTTAAATTAAAAGAAACTTCATAAAAAATATAAAATATTAAAAAATAAATAAAATATAAATAAATAAAAAAAAAATATATATATATATATATATATATATATATATATTAAGAGAAGTAAAAAAAAATTTCAAGAGGAAGAATTAAAAAAAATTTTGGTTGTTTCCAATTTGTAAAAATAGTATTAAAATATCGCAAATTTAATTAAAATTTCTTGCGATATATTCTAAAATTATGGGACAAGCCATTGGCAAGATAAACTAATTAAAACATAATTTCTTTTTAATGATCGTGTTGTTGTTGCTCTTCTGTAAATGCACAGTGAACGCAGCTGTTGATAGAAGTAGTTAACGCGTACACTACGAAACCGAAGATCCCGGGCTCAGTCACAAATGTGGTATCGAACATTTCTGATCTGCTTAATTGGTTTAATTGCTGTTGGCCATATTCAATGGCGAACTGTAGCAAAAATTCGCTACAACAAATTCTCTATCCTCTCGGTTTTCCTCCTTTGCCCTCACAGCGCTATTGCCTGCTTCCATAGTTCCAGCATAATCTGAGTGACGGTCCAAGTAAAGAAAAAAATTTAATAAAAATAATAAAAGCACAAACGAATTATAGCGAATATTCTGCTGTTCTTTTCTAAAAAATAATGCAACATTTTTAACACTTTTTAATGGAAAAAGACAACATTGTGGCATTTGAAAATTATGAAATTATTAGAACTTCCTGTAACATCACTTAAATGAAATTATTTTTGTCTTAAAACTCCCCCAAACCACCACTTTTTACAAGAGAAGTGAAGAAATGTTTTGACCACATGAAATTTCCAGTGTATTAAACACACATTTTGTTGCCCAGTGTATTAAAGTTACATATTTATGAGACCAGACCATCTCATGTATTGATATTTGAATTATTATTTATGATTGTAAAAGAAATATACGGGCAAAATACTTAATTAAATACGACAATACGACTAGACGACAACGTTGGTTGTTCATTTCCATGTTGCTTCAATGGGTCATTAACGGGGAATAAATTGTTAAACGGTTTTACTGCAAATTTCTCTATATTTTTATAAATACATTTTCCATATAAAAAACAAAACTTTTGTACTAAACAAAAAGTATTTAATTAAATTATGAAATATGAAGAGGATTTGTCTGTTGTTCATCGCTTTAGATGAAATCTTTGGAGGCCAAATAAACGTTTTGTTAGCAAAAATATTAGATTTCCATGTCGAGACAATTTAGAAAGGCCGGAGTGTGAACAGTGGAAATATTTCACTGCACACTTTCATATTTTGAGGTTGCAGCGGGTTTTATAAAATATATTTTAGAGAAAACAACTGAATTTTGTAATATTGACTCAAGTGAAATATTTTGTATTGAAAGTCAGGTATTTTTAGACTTGTTGCTTTTCCCATTGTTGTTGTTACATAATTAACAATCATTTAAATAAATAAATTTAAAATTGTGATTTATTAACCTGCTTTTTGTTTGGGAATTTATATAGAAAATACGACTCAAATTTGTTATTGTTTTCTATGTAAAATTTTTAAATTTCATATATTTAGAAAAACTATAACGGAAGGAAACTAGAATTACGTTCCACTACATCTATAACAGTTCTAACTAATTTCTCAATAACAGTTACGTTCCATTACAGTCGACTAACAGAGACTGTAGAACTGTTATTGTGATGTAATAAAACGTAATAACAGTTCCGTCTTAAGGGTCATTCAGCTTAAGTGGCTAAAATATTATTTTCGTTTTAAATGCACTTCTTCTTTGGAACGGTATCGGGAAACTTTGTGGGCCAGGCAGCATAAAATCAAAACTTAAAATTATAAGAAAAGGATCATTCCCCGTGGTGAATAACTAGGAAATTGTTGTTGTTGTTGTTGGTTCCATGAATTTTTTATTCTCTTCTAAGTAAAAAAATTAATCGCTTATTCCCCGCTAAGACTTTCTTCTCTTCCCAAAACATCCAGTTTAATGCGAGTACAGTGAACGGAAAAAAGAACGGCTTAACAATTTTTTTAAGTAGAAAAAAAAAACAATTCGACTCAAAAAATCAGATTTACAAATGGAACTTAAATTTTGCTGAGAATAAAAAAAATAAAACAGAAAAGTATTGAACGCCAAAACTTGAGCGATACCTGCGAATGACTGAGGTGAAAATGCAATAATTGAGGGAAATTCAATTTGAATAACAGAAATATGTTAAAGAAGTAGGTATTGTAATATAATGAATCATAAAACTGTGTGACGCACGCTACAAAATACTTAAGCAACTTTGAAAGTTGAAGTGTAATTTAGAAATTTCTTACAAATTCGGCATGATAAGATATAGAAAATTTTATTTTCAAAAGGAATTTGTGTATAAGAGAATTCTTAGATTCTTTGTGACGCACGTTACATGTTTTGATATGAGCAACTATGAAATTTAAAGTGCAATTAATGAATTTTGTACATATTCCTCATTTTAAAATATAGAAAATTATATTTTCAAAAGGAATTTGTGTATAAGAGAATTCTTAAATCCTCTGTGACGCACGTTACATGTTTTGAAATTCCTTAAACAACTCAGTAATTGACTCCTTCGCACGGCTAAGGATTATGTGCTTATTATCTAATTTTTAAAATTTACATTCAGTAAGTTTTTGGATCTGGTTGTGTTTTTTTTTTGCCACACTGTACTGATAGATAACCCTTGTGTTATTTGATTAATAAGGAATACAAATTTTATACTTGAGAAGAAACATGTTCTCATGTTCTCATTTAAAGTTTGAAGTTATAATTTGATGATTTAATATTTCAATTTTATATAAAAAATATTAATAAACTAATTTTTTTTGACATATTGTCATTGTACTATTATAATATGAAATTTATTTGTTGGGTGGTTAAGCAATGTCTATATGCATTTCATTGGCGCTTCTTACCAAATCGTCAGTAGACTTCAACCACAGTTTTGCAAAGTTTCAAACTTCTCAACTTATTAAAAGACTTCCAAAAACCATCTGAGAATTATGTTAAATAACTTAACTATAAAAATTCACAAACAATTTCAAAAAAATCACATTATAATAAGTGTAGCAGGCTATGAAACTTATACAAACCAAACCCAACAAACAACTTTTATTCGATACGACTCTATTTTATTTTTCTATACCTTTATTTAACATAATTCTCAGATGGTTTTTGGAAGTCTTTTAATAAGTTGAGAAGTTTGAAACTTTGCAAAACTGTGGTTGAAGTCTACTGACGATTTGGTAAGAAGCGCCAATGAAATGCATATAGACATTGCTTAACCACCCAACAAATAAATTTCATATTAAAAAATATTAATTTCACATCTATCAAATATTTGACGAAATATTTAAAATATAAATTATCATGCATCTGTTTGATAAAATATTCAATATTCAATGGCGTCTTTAATCGTTTCATAGACACGAAATATTAAAGAATCGTCTGTCAACAAAAAGGGGTTACGATTATTTCATCAAATATTTGGTAGATGTGAACGTGACTTACGAATTAAATTTTTTTTTTAAATAATTAATTACAGGGCATAGACATTCCATTATTTTAGTGTTAAAAAAAATAATTTTTATTGCCAAAGCTTATTGGGATAACCCTCGTTTCAATTTCACTTTCTTGGATTATAAAAATTGAACTGTTTCCAAACGTATTGAATTAATTTAAAAACAAATTTTCCCACTGAGTTTTTTTTGTTGTTGTTGTTGTTTAGAAATACAAACTATTTTGTGAAAATATTTGTACTCTTGTCTAGTTACGATTGAACATCTTTTTTAATTGAAAAAACTAAAAAAATAACTTTCGTTTTTAATATTTGAATGACTTTTTCTTTATTTTTACAAGTACCCCGGCCCGAGAGATCTCTTTCAATGAAATTCCTTAACTTTTCCTCTTGTCTCGAACAGTACAAACAACTTCAAGTTGTGAGTTTTCATCTCATTATTTTAACGAACTTTTAATTATGACGTTTTTCTTTATTGTTTTTGCCCTGTTCTTATGTAAGACTGCAGGCATTTTAATGCCTTAAAATTTTATTAGACGAACATGTTTAATGGTTTTTATGGTTTGGAAACGCATTTTATTGTGTGAATTTTCAGCTGGAAAATTTTCAATTATAACGAACACAATTGGATGGGAAATTTAGCCAATTGAAGATGTTTCAGTTGAATTAGATTTTAGGGAAATTTTCATTTAATAAAATAATATTTCAAATGATAAAGTTTTCTTAATTAAAATTATATTTCAGTCGAATAGAAAAGTTTACCAGTAATTAAAACTGATTTCAATTAATATATTAATTAAACTAATTAACCGAATTGCTTAGCAACGTTTTTAAAGATCAAGAACCGTAAATAGCAACCCTCGTATGCAAACATTTCTATTGATTTCCGAATGCAAGTTTTGGCTCCTTCCAAACATATTCCAGGCATTATGTCATAACATATATTTCTGTCCACCCTTCTACACCTCTTCGCACACTTCTTGTGCACACATTCACAACATTAAAGATTATAATTATCGTGTTGGTATTTGTTAACTCGCCGACAGCACTTTCGTTTTCGTCAATGTTTTTATCTGCTGTTTATTTTCTTTGAATTTTTTTTCTCTTAACAAATTAAGTGCCGAAAGGTTAAAGAAACGTTTGTTGAGTTTTTTCAATTACAAAAAACAACAAAAACAAATGTAATCCCAACAAACACTTATTAATCCAAAGTGCGTATTATCGTTAACATGTTGTTTCAAAATTTATCAATTTCGAGCTGGAAGTTGTTGAACAACACAAAAACACAAACGGAATTTCGCCAGTCACACACAAGAAGTATTTAATGAAAATGAAATTTTTGCTATTTTCTGTTAATAATTTGTTGCGTTTATTTTCTTTTTCTAAGGTTTTTAAATTAGTTTTTTTTTTTAAATGTTTATTTTGTTTAAAAGAAAGTGTTGGCCGGCTTTCATTTAGTGCCGCACAGGGTGTGTTTTATTGGCTTTCTGTTGTGTTCATTAACATGATTACGACGCCTCGCATGCCAACAACACTCTGATGATTATGATGTTGATGAATCAATCAAACAAATAAATTGTTGTGCTCAGAAATGCCAAACAAGTGTGGGAAAACATCTGAATTTTGAGGGTGCTTCTAAAATGATTTGGAATTTGGGAAATTATCAAAATTGATTTCAGTTTTATTTACATAACAAAACCCACGAAATGTGAGCTGTTGCATATTTCAAGTACAGAAATTCAATTCAATTCTGAAATTAAATTGAAAATAACAACAGCAGGGAGCCAGAAGTCAAATGCGATAACGATGGGAGTGGGAAAAACATGTTAAATTAAATGGTGAAATTTGATTATAAATTATTTTCCAAAAATTTCGTAACTTAATAAGCAGCAAAAATCATGTCAAAACATGTTCAGCATCACAATAATATGATTGAAAATTGAAAAGATAAACGAAAAAGTCATCCAAAGGAGTACCAAATAATAGGAAATATAAAGATTTTTACTAAAAATGCTATACAAATTTTTATAAACAATTTTTATAATAAATTGTTTTTTTTTCCAAAATTTTCTGTAAAAAATTTTATAGAAATTTTTGGTAAATTTTTTTTTAACAATTTCTTATAAACTATTTTAAAAAAATTGTATAACCATTTCTTATCATTTTTATAAAAAAAATTTATAAAAAAGTTTTATAAAAAATGTTTATAAATAGTTTTCCAAAAAAATTTATGTGAAAAGCTTTTAAGCTCAAAATAATAACTAATAAAATGATATCGAGAGGTCTTTAGTAAATAAAAATCAATAATTGATTTTAAATAAAATCCAAATTTATTTGTGTTAAGTAAATCACACTTTAAAGTGCTAATTAAAGTAGTTTTAATCGGCCCTGTTCTGCTTTTCACTCCATTCGAAAATAATGCAAATTATTTATTGTTATTTATTTACCATAAAACGTACAGCGCGAAGTGAAAGTTTCACGGCATTCAAAAGCAAAATAGCAAAAATTTCAAACATTTCGTTTGCTTCTAAACAAAATATGCCGTTTTTAGATTAGTCAGAGAGAGAGAGAGAGAGAGAGAGAGAGAGGGGAAAAGCTTTAAAGTTCTCACGTTTATTGAAACACCATATCAAGTGCGTGTGTGCGAGGCAAAAACAATTATTGAAAATTTGTTTTTGTTTTCAGGGGAAATTTGGTAGACCGGCATTATTTTATTAAATTCAGGTAACAAGCTGAACGGAACTATTCTATTAAGGTTTTTGCATGCGATAAATATCCAAGCAATTATTCTGAATGGTATGACATATTGTTGTTAGTGATAAATATATTGCACAGTGGGAAAGTTGAAAATAAAAACAATGTAAATAATTCTACAGATTTAAAGATGTCTTGCCAAGTTTAAGGTTTGGATTTTGTATCCAAAGACAGTGGAGTCAGGATGAAGAACTCAGGGCGACCCTTGAGGAAAAGAAAAGGAAATTAAAAAGCGGAAATTTGAAGTGTTTCGAGGATTTTATTAATTTCATAGAAATTGATTAATAAATAAATGTGGTTTGAAAAAAATCCCTTTTTTCCTTAAACAGACCTCGTACAGAAAATGGTAAAAATTATTATTCTGTCCAAAATTAGTTCAAGATAAAACATTTTCGGCGAAACAGTGCAGTATTTAATGTGTAGAAACTTGAGAGTTATTTTCATTTGTTTGAAAACTACCCACTGTGCATTACCACATCACTGTAGATTTGAAATTTAACAAGAAAAACAACTTCATTTCTTGTGATAATTACGAACTCCATGAAAAAAGCTAAGGAAACTCAGAAAAAGAAACTTTTGCAAGGAACAATAAATCAATTGACATGAAATCTCTCTTCTATTAGCAAACAAATTAATTGTTCAATTAAATAATTAATTTTTTTTTGCATGCTCATGCACGTTTCAGCCAACCTACTCACATGTGGCGGCGACTAAAAGTTGCAACTTTTGCATGTAAATGACCTTTAATTGCTATTTAATATAAATTTGCTGATATATGACGCGACAATTTGATATATATATATATATATATATATATATATATATATATATTTTTTTTTTTTCTTTTTTTTTCTTTTTTTTTTTTTCTTTTGTAAAACTCATGCTGAAAGTGAAAGTTATTAAATCGAATCAAATGCCATCGAATGATTCAAGTGCGAAGCGCATTAATATTCACATTTAAAGTTGAAACCTTTTGGTTTTTGCCAAACGAAAATTTCTTCTGTCATGATGAGCAGCAACAGCAGACACTTTTTTCGAGTGCTTTGAGTTTTTATGAAATAAAAATAATTATTTTAATTTGTTTAAAGGCAGTTAAATAAGAAAAAAAAAAATAGATTTGAATAGTCTGTTTAATGGCTTCTACATGATGGCGGTACATCAGAGATTTATTTAGTTGAAGTAAAGTGCGGTTTGCATGATCTTAAGATGATCGATCGACTTGAGCGACACAATTTGAAAGGATTCTTATAAAAATTTTATATTCAAACGGTACTCTTGAATGTTGGTCTTTTTTAATACCCGATTTTGGCTCATATTCTTAAATGGTTTTTATATCGCTGTTGTGTTTTATTATAAAAAGAAAAATATATCTAAATTTGATTGTAAAAAAGTAAGAATGCTTTTCATAAATATCTTTTAAAAAATAAATTATTTTTTGAAAAATGTATTCAAATAAATAATGCCCCACTGTGTGAGATTTTGAGAGAAAAAAAAAAACAAAAATTTAGCAGTTTCCAAATGGGTGCTCCAGATACATAGAAAATTTATTGAAGCTTTTAAAACCCGTTTACTGCCGTTAAATTTGTGGTAGGGATTTCCAAAGGAAGCGGGCCAAAATGGGTCGCCTCGAGGCTGTAAAAAAATGAAATCTATGCCAAACTTATAGTTTTGGTTTGATACAAAAAAATTTTTGGACTCGGATTTCCGTATCCAAGAGCTGAAAAAAATTTAGTTTGTGTTCCAATTTCCCCTTATAATTTAGTCGATATTCAAATTTAGAAACTCAAAAATATTATCCACATATTTGAAACTTTCCTCTTGCAGATTAATAACTAAATTTTCAATAAACGTATCGTCACACCATCAATCAAATGCTGAAATAAAATTTTTTAGCTTGTGCACAAATTTTCATAAACTAAATGAGAATTACAGAAGAAAAAGCATGACAGGCTTTTAAGAACACAACAAACAAATTTCGTTTGATATGAATCTGTTTAATTTCCGAGCTTCATACAAGCAAAATTATAAATTAAAAAAAAAAGTTGTTTGTCTTAAAAAAATTTATGTTAATTTTAATTAATTTTTGTGCCAAAATTGTATTTCGTTTTTGTAGAGGTAATTCTTGTAAATAGCGTAATTCGGTGAAAAAAAAAACAGGGGCACTCGTTGATTAAAACTTTTTCATGCACTTTTTGAGTCCAAAACTACATTTTTATATAGAATCAAATATGTCATGTATTTCGTGGTACACTTTTTACTATCTTACCACTTCCAATATTGTTAAAACTTGTGTTTTTTGAAAGTTATTTTCGAGGAGATGTGCACAATATAAATATTATTATATCTGTGAATAATATAATTTTTATTAGGTTGCAAGTATGTTAGCACTGATTTTTGTTGTATTTATTGTGCAATAATAGTTTGGTCATATGACATTTTCTTTCTTGAAGTTGTAAAAGAAAACTGCAAAATAAAAAGTCATGTTGTTTTTTGTTGTGTGAATAAAAACAAAAACAAAAGAAATGAGATTAAAACTGAGTTGCCAGCGTATATAAATTACAACGATAGACTAGGAGAAATCTAAAAAAAAAACAGTTGGTGTACTTTTGAGCCAGAAATTGTACCAAAAAAGTACCAACTTTTTGCAACCCTGATGCTTAAATACGTTTGAATATTTTTATTGGCTTGTAAGGGGTCTTCCAATATCAACTTCCAAACTCTGACAAGACGACAAGCTGCATCTTTTTGAAGCTGCAACTGTCAAATTAGTTGTCATTTACTCAATCTCTTTTGACAAACCAAAATTTCTTTGGTAGTTTCTGTAAATGTGGCATATAACGAATAAAGGAAAATATAAAAGTAGTTTTTCCTAAATTTTTGCAGGATTTAAAAGGATTTACATGTGCAAACAAGCAATGCGAATGATCACTTGGCGATCGTATTATAAAAAAAAACATTCCTAAAGATCAAACACATTTCTAAAGTTCTACATCTTAAAGAGAATTTTTACTATAAAAATTTTATATATCTTTCAAGGAGTGTGTCCTAGTCTAATAAAAATTACGAATGCAAGAACATATTTTAAATGTGAAGTTCATGTGGAGTGCCACGCGTATGCGTGCTTATTTTCAATTCCTTTCACAGCGTGACCATTCCAATAGTATTTCTGTGATAGAGTCAATCCTCGCAACGGAATTAGTCATTCTGATCCAACATTAAAAATTAATGCCATCATTCTGTTAAAATAATATATTCTTTTATTTTCTTAAACTACTCGTTTAAATAAATAAATTTACACTGATTCGTATTTCTTCGATTAAACTTTTCATCAAACTTACAACTAATTTAATAGTATTAAAAAAAAAAAAATTCTATGAAGTACATGATTCTTGAAATGCTATTGAATTCATATCGAGTAAAATAAATGACGTGCATTTTTACTAGTGCATTGCATTTTTGTCCAGTCGTTGCCTTGATTATACCTGCGAGTTCCCGGGAAACAGATCGGTGCGTATAACCAAAGAACAAGATGATGTCGTGAAATATGCTGAGCATAAATCAAACGTTCCAATAAATAAGAAATAATAAATCAAATTAAATTTAAATTAAATTACCCCAAATGAAAATTGTGAGAAATGAATAAAATATTGCAACAAAATTTTCTTACTACGAAACATATTCTCATAAATACTAAAATTATATTAAATTATAAATATAAAAATTGTTTAATAATTCTAAATAAATAACTGCGTGAATAGATTAAAATAGAAATTAAATAATATCGTGATATACAAAATACAAATACAAATAACTATAGATACAACATTTCTCTTTAAGCTAAAAATTAAAAATAGAAAAAATTCACTCCGGCCCACTGTGGCCCAATTTAACTGCACTAGAATTGCAAAATCTGATTAATCCAGTCTCTGAATTCGGAAATTCTTGTATAAACTCCCGGCTGATTCGCTTCCGCACAGCCAATGCCCCATGAAATAACGCCACCCAACTGGAAACGTTTATCGGATTCGCGTTGCAACACCATGGGACCGCCTGAATCACCTGCAGTTAAAAAAATTTTAAATATATTTATTTTTGAAAATAAAAATCTTCATACTCGTTTCCAAATAAGTTAAAGAAAAGCATTTAAGGAATATAAATATGTTGCCTTCAGCATAATTTCAGGGTAACATGCTGCACTTTCTGCACTTTTTGGTTTTTTTTAGAATCTTGCAAATATTTTTAAAAATTTTTCAAATATGGACATTGAGAAATAAAATTGTGCTTAATATCTCTGATTAAGGCAACATTAAATACCCATTAAAGTTAAATGTAAAATTATTTATGTTCTATTGAACTCACAAAAACATCACCTTGTCAGGGTATACATATGAAAAGTTGCACTATTTTGAAGACAACTATATAATAAATGAAATTACCTTCACATGAATCGTAGCCGCCCTTTTTCCAGCCCGCACAAATGAATATGTGGGGTATGTGCTCAATGTAACCAGCTGCTCTATACATGGACTCACAGATGGTGTTGTTAATCACGGGCACGGCCACTTCTTGCAAAACACTGGGCAATGGACCGTCTTCGTAGAGACGACCCCAACCTGTCACAAATGCCGTTTGTCCTATAAAGTTCTCATCATTTTCGGGCACACAAACGGGTATAATATTTGGCTGGAACACGACCGGTTCATAGAATCTGTTGAGGAGAGGAGGTTTTTTTTTTGGTTTTCATTAATTTTATATAAGAATTTCTTTGTCAAATTAAATTTTACCTGAGCAACGCTAAATCATATTCAAAAGTTCGGGGATCGAATTGGGGATGTGAGGCTACAATTTGGACACGTCTTTCTTGGTAACCATAAGGCTCTTCCTCTTCAGCTAAATCATATTCACCCAAACGCAGCAGCAGATCGGAGGGTGGAACACTGCGAAAATAAATATTTTATTAAAAAAACTGGTTAGACAACAACGAGTCATAATAACTTTTTTATATAGTGGAAATAAAAATAAAAAAAAAAAATTTAAAATAGGGGAAAGAGATGGCCCCATAGGCCATCCTAGGCCAGTCTAGAATTAAAATGCTCATAAAACAGCAAAAAGTTTTGCAAATATTGCTTTGAGCCTTTGATACGATATATAAATATCGGGGGTTTAAAAAAAAAATACTCCTTTTTAATATTTCGTTCACGACATGTCAGGAACGGATTAACAGATTTTTAATCGACGTGGTTTTTTAATCTTGAAAGCGGTACAGCCGCTCAAAAGTGCTCCAGAAAAAAAAACTTAAAAATATGTTTCTTTTCCTTGGGGATTTTCTTAAAATCTACCGGTTCGAATTACCGAAATTAAGGAAAACCCTTTGGCACGCTTCGACTAGGTTAAGCTTTTCAAAAGTTATAAGCGGATCACAGACTTCCATAACCAAACACACCTACATCCATAGTGACATGCCCTTAGAATTATGGCGTTTTCTTTTCTCGAAAACGTGCAACATTATTATCCTTCTTTTTTTAAAAAAGGGGCAGTTTGTAGGAGTCTGAAAATAAAAACTAATTTTCGTACGGGATGTTGGACTCATTTCTAATAAATTATTTACTTAAATAATGTAGCATTTTTTTCTAGAAAAGAAATCAATATTAACCGGGGAAGCTTTCCAGGACCTCATAACATTGATATCTGAAGAGAACTCGATTTTTGCAAATCGAGGAATATCAATAATTTTGCGATTTTTGAAAATTTTAAATTTTCCTTGAGGGAAGTTGACAAAATTGCACCCTGGGGCAGTAATATTGAAATCACATTTGCTTCTCGCACTTTTTATTTAAAATGTTGAATAGTCGGTGACTTTTGTATTGTGCGGAGTACATTGGGGAGTTTTTAAAGCCTTTATTTTTATTCAGTCTATTCGGGAGCTTCAATAACTTTTTGTTTCATATTTCAAAATCGTTTAATTTTATATTTCAATCGTGGTAACAGATCTTTAATGAAATTTTGGATTTGTAGAAGGCTTTCGATTCGATTCTTGTTAAATTTTAAAATTTTTTTGTATATCTAGAGGAATGCCTATCAGCAGTCTTCTCCTATCAAAATTTGATTACACAAAGACTGCCTATTCCTCGATATCGTTATCTATCGCACTGTCCCACAAGTTAATCAGAAGTACCTATATATAATATATATAACGAATTAAACCACTAAAAATAAATATTTAACCAGAAATAATTTGAAAAAAATTTAAAATGACTTTTGGCGATTTTCCTAACGAGGGAGTTACAAAAGTCTGGCAGCTTTGAAATTATAAAAATAGCTCTTTTGGAGTTAATTCTGGTCTCGGGAAAGTTTTCATGATTTAGTGGCACGGAACCAGATTTTTTTTTTCCAGATAGCACAGGTGAAATACTGCAGAGTTGATTCTGGCGCTATTGCGCCCGGTCGTCTAGCGATATACAGTTTTAAATATTAACTATTGTATTCATAAAAGAATAATATGCACTTAAAGTGTGCTTTGAAACAAAATTTTCATAAACACAGTTTTTTTAAATATTCTTCAAGTTCCAATTGCTTTTTTATGCATACGGCGGAAAATTTAGCAGTTCTTATGGATGTTTTCATTAAAGAGTTACAAGTAGCTGCTATATTTTTTAAAGTGTATTTTTTAAAGCACCTAAAGAATAGAAAATGCTAACAGCTGCTCTTTTGAAGGCTACAAATTTATTTATCATTTACTTCATAGACTGCCCACTGTGCATTACATAACCCCTTTTACTTACTTGTCAACGCAATGAGCTGCCGTTATGGCCCAGTTTTCATTTAGCAAAGCTGCTCCACACTTGTGCAAATATGTCGATGTGCGCCACTGCCTCAAAGAGATTTGCCATGGCCAACGGCCAAAGGCGGCATTCGAGCCGCCGACAATGCGTGGTTCCGGAAACATGCGACGGCCGCAAACTGAAGCAGTCATAAACAAGTGAAAAAAGAAAAAAAATTTTAATAATTTGTTATTAAAAATAAAAATAAATTATTTAATTAAAAATTAACCTTGTCTATAGTCAACGCCTTCGAGTCCCGCGAAGGGAGTGGTGCTGGTGGCATTAAGATTTGAATTCTCTGTCGTCACATCTTCGGTGCTTGAAATAATCGAAGATGCGGTTGTCGATGGACTCAAACCTTCGGTGGTGAATTGTGTAGACGACTCAGCTAAACTGCTGGACTCTATTAACGTTTCGGTTGGTGGGGATGTGGATGTTGTAGGTTTGAATGTAGTTGTAGTTGTTGTTGTCGTCGATGTTGTTGTTGCTGGACTATCAGTAGTTGTGGTGGAGCTTGGTTTTGCCAGATGAATTGGTTTATGAGGTGGTGATATGATCACTGTCGTGTTGTTCATCACGGCAGTGACACTGGACGACACCGAAACATCCATTTCTTCGAAGGTGACATTTTCGGAAGAAGTTTCTGAAAATAAAGTTGATTAAAATTTGAAAAATTTTGAGATAATTCGCAAAAATTTTTTATAATAAAAAAATAATTAAATATGTTATTTTACGGAAAAAATTTAAAATTTTGAAAGTTGTGTTGTGTTCTTTTCTAGAAAATAAACTAAATATTTGCACTTTTCAATGAAAAATGCTTTTTATGGCATTTGAAGATAATAAATTTATTAAAAATCAATCTCTTATCCCTTAAGAAAATAAATTTTGATTTTGAAACTGCATCTCTGCAAAAAAAGGGGAAGAGAAACATGTTACAAAGCAGCGCATGATTTGTGACTCTGTTAAAGTCTGAAAGTCCGATAAAAATCAAAAATTTTCTCTTAAATGTTTATTAGAATCTGTCAAATAAATATCATGTTTTTTTTTTCAAAATCCCCCCTTTTTAAATAAATAATTATGCCGTCTTCTTTTCTGGACAACATGCAACATTTTTTCACTTCTTTTTTTTACAAAGTGGCAGTTCGAAATAATTTTTTCAAGAACTGTTTTGTTAATTTCCAATAAATTCTCTATTTTCAAAAGACATAATGTTGCCTTTTTCTACTAAAAAGTGCAAGAAATGTATAATTTTTTTTACAAAAGAACACAAGGTAAGATTATTTGCCCCAACAATTTGTTTAATTGAATCGCAACCGGAACTCCGATCTGCTTACCTTCAACTTTATGGCTTGTGTTTAGGGGAGCCTGGCTGGTTATGGGTATCCATTCGGAAATAATGGGTTGATTTGGATCCATTGGCTCACCGTCGATATTCGTCCATGTTACCAATCCAGGCTTGTGTGTGGTAGAAGTCAAGACTGGCTTATGCGTTACTTTGTGCGTAGTTGTTGCTGATGGCCTGGGCGTGGTGGTAGTGATGATTATTGTTGTTTTAGTTGTGCTGGTGGCTGTTGTGGTTTCCACGGGTAGTTTTGTTGTGCTGCTGGGCGTTGTTGTGGCTGCAACTCTTTCTGACTCCGTTGTGGTACTTGTTTGGGTAGTAGTTGTGCTGCTGCTGCTGGTAGGCTTTGTGCTGGTGGTAGAAACCGGCTTGGGCACCTTGACAATACTGGCGGTGGGTTTAGGTCTCGGCCTGGGCGACAGAGTTGTTTTGTTAACCAGCATCGTTGTGCTCGATTGTGCGACTGTACTATCAGTCAGACTTTGCAGTTCTGTGGTGCTATTCATTTGTAGCTCTGAGTAGTTTTGGGTTGTGGCTATTGTGGTGGTGGTGGTGGTGGAGGAGCTGCTGGTAATTGTGGGCCTTCTTGTAGGTTTGGTGGTGGTTCTCTTGACGCTTGTTGGTTTCTTGCTGGTCGTCGGCTTCCTTGTGGTTTGTGGTTTCGGTTTGACCGTGTTAATTCTGTGCGTTGTGACGGCTTCTGTGGCGGCTTCTGTTTCCTTGTGTTTTGGTTGCGTCGTAGTTGTGGCCTGTGGAGTTTTTGTAATTTTTTGTTGCGGCCTTTCGGTGGTAACAAAATCTAAAATATTTGTGACTTCAGTGGGCGTGTAGGGTGTGGTTTCCACAATTTGATATGTGAAAAGTTTTGTAGGCTGAGTTGTTGTTGCTTCTATAGCCAATTCGTCTTGTTGTTGTGCAGTTTCGGTGGTGGTAAGCAACACTTGCGCCTTTGTGGTTGTAGTTGTGGTGACAGGTCTTTTGCTTGTAGTAGTAGTTGTTGTTGGCCTCTTTTTAATGACTGTGTTGTGGGAAGGCTTTAGTCCAGCGGTGTATTTGGTGGGCTTGGCTGTGGTTCTTATCACAAAGTGCGACTGTTTGTGTGCAGTTTGCTGTTGGTTAGACCTTTCAGTTGTACTGGACTTGACAGGTTTGTCAGTGCTGGAAGTTATTAACATGGTCGTTGGTTTAGGTGTATCATTTAAGTTGGAGCTGGAGGCTAAAGTTTGAGTTGCACTATTCAATAGTTGTGTGACATGAGCTGGAGTTACGGTGCTACTGCTGGTGACGAGGGCACTGCTGCTACTGCTGCTGGCAGTGCTGCTGTTTTCATGTTCATGTTCAGGACTCAAAGTGGTGAGTTTGAATAGAGCACTGGTGGGCACTGTCGACGAGTCTGGTGTAAAATGATGCGAAATGGTG
The DNA here is from genome assembly GCA_963675445.1 of Linnaemya vulpina. NCBI lineage: Eukaryota > Metazoa > Arthropoda > Insecta > Diptera > Tachinidae > Linnaemya > Linnaemya vulpina. Next base: position 4,589,330 of record OY776279.1, read on the forward strand.
TTCTGATCTATGCTGTTGTCGGCTATTTCGGTTAGTTCTTGTTCCTGAAATGAAATTGTGTTTTAGATCTTTTTATTTAGCACATAAATTTCCACTCAACTCACTTTAATATCACAGCAGGAACCAAAATAGAAGCGATCGATGCAGGTGCCCAGATGTGTTCCATTTTGTTTGATACAGTCAATTGCAAACATGCACACACCAGATCGACCGGACTTTCTCACAATACAAGGCAAATGTCGTATATTTCTACCGGATTGAACTGGAAAGAGAGGGAGAGAGAGAGAAAGAGAAAGAAGAAGTTATAGATTAAAACTTTTAGCCAACAGAAGAGTGGGTATTTCAAACATGATGCGGGTATGAAAATTAATGCCATTCTTGTTCTTCTCTTCACTTAAAAAGTGGGTTAAATTTTGGCATTTTTGTTATTCTTTTCTTTCTTGTGTGTATCGTGATTGCTTTTTCTTAAGTAATTTTATATAATTAAAGTAATAAATTTGAAAATAACTTCCTCCAATTTGTATGTGGCTCGTAGCTGTAAAATGCGGTCATTCAACGGCAAATTGGCATACGAATGCTGCAAGTTGAACCAACATCAGCTAGACGGCCAGCCAGTCACTCAATTAACCGACCGAACAACAAACCAACCAACCAACCAACCAACCAACCAAACAACCAACGAACCGACCATCATCTATTAGCAACAGTTGCAAACGGTGTCTCGTTCTGACCAACTCAGTGATTAGAAAGAAGCCAAAGAAAAGTAATCAAATTAGAATTCTCTTCAGTATGCGCCAGTGTGCGAATACCGGTCACATTCACTCTGTCATTTTCGTTCAGATTATGAATGCCATCCATCCATCCATCGTTGGTCGTTGTTAACGTTTTTTCCATCCCAATTGTTTTAGTCATTTCTGATATTTTCTATTTCTTATTATTTGGATTCCACTTTCATATAAAAGCAGCTAAAAATTTCAAAGTTTTGAATATATAAAAGTAAATATCGTCATCTGAAATGCAAAATGACGTATCATCATTTTTAAAAAAGAGTCAAGAGGAGCAGCAAAACTCGTTATAAAATTTCTATAGATCACAACATTTAAATCGATCTCTAATCACGTGCTGGCTGTCAATGAAAAAAAAAAACAAGTTGGAAGAGTATTAACATGCGACCTATTTTCCCAAAAGCCTTCTAAGCTTTCAAGCTCAACCAACAGCGTCTTTCCATTTGAATAGCTGTCAAGCTATTTGGGCTTATTTTCATTAATATTATTAATCTTCTTGTTAACAAAAAAGCACAACAACAAACAACTATAAATCTTTTGTCAAGACATAAAAAAAGTGTTTCCTTCGAATAATAAAACAAACAGAAAATCAGTTTGTTATCTCTCTCTCTCTCTCTCCTCTTCCCACTTGAGAGCCAACAAAACTGTCAGTTAATCTGTCTTTTTATCGTTCAGCAATTAAGGTCAAATGAGTTTAAAGCTTTAGTTTATTCTAAAACGGCTGGTTGGCTGGTTGGCTGGCTGGCGGTTGTGTTTCCAACAAACTCTAACCAACCAGACAGACGCATGTCCAGAAAATTCATAAATTTAATTCTGAGATCTTCGTGTTCATGTCTAAAGAAAGAATATACTTTCGTACGCTGAAGATCTTTTAAGAAGATAAAATATTTAAATCAAAGTGAAAGGAACTGAAAATAATATGTTTATAAATAAAAAAGTAAAAAAATATTATAATAATTATAATTATAACTGAAAGCCATATAATTATAGGAGTTAAAAATAAAATTAAAACATTTTAGCAGAGGGAGAACTTTAATTTTAAATATAAAAATAAAGTAAAAATTTCATCAGAACTATTTGCATGCAGGGGACAGGGGGAGGAGGAAAAATTAAGAATTAAAATGAAATTTTTAAAATACATTTCAGCACAGCTAATAGTAGTTTTAATATTCATAGAAAGATATTAATATACGAAGGGGGTTTCAAAAGTTAGAAAAAAAGATTTAAAAAATATGTCCACTACCGTTAGTATTCAGAGAAATGTATAAAAATATTCACAGAAATATGTTTATAGAAATATATAAATATACGAAGGTGGTTCCAAAAGACTTAGAAAGAAACACTGAAAAATATATATTATTACTAGTTTTAATGCTAATAGAATTAAGTATATAAATATATTCATAGAAATATAAAAATATACGAAGGCGGTATCAAAAGTTATATATGTTCCTGCTAGTTTTAATATTCATAGAAACAAGTATATAAATATATTCATTGAAATATATAAATATACGAAGGTTGTTTAAAAAGTTTTCTAAAAAAATTTTAAAAATACTACCACTAGCAATAAAAAAAAAATATTCGTAGCAATATGTATATAAAAATATATTCACAGCAATAGATATGTTTACACAAATACATATTTAATTATACGAATGTGGTTTTAAAAGTTTCCAAAAGAAAAATTATATTATTTTTATCGAAATATATAAATATGTTCTTGGAAATATATATGTATATATACAAGTGAGATTTCGAAAAATATCGTAAAAAGTTTTCGAAAAACGAAGGCGATTTCAAAAGTTTTCCACAAAAAAATTGCTTTTAAATATTATCACTAGTTTTAATATTTATGGAAACATATAAATCTATTCTTAGAAATATATAAATATATTGTTGGTAATATATAAATATACGAAGGTGGTTTCAAAAACTTTCGAAAAGTCTTGCAAAACCAGCGTGGTTTCAAATGTTTTCCCAAAAAAAAACATATTTTTAAAATATTATCACTAGTTTTAATATGAAAGAAACATATAAATATACTCTTAGAAATATATAAATAGAAGAAGGTAGTTTCAAAAGTTTTGGAAAATAAAATTTTTGAAAAAATATTGGTTTTAATATGCATAAGAATATAGAAATATATAAAGATATTCATAGAAATATATAAACGTTTATAAAAATATACTAAGGCACTAGGGTGGTTTTAAAAGTCTTTTAAAATATAATAAAATAATTTATTTATTTGCACTAGAATTAATGTTCATAAAAATATATAAATACATTAGGGTATGTTTGAAAATTATCTAAAAACAATAATTTTTTATTCAAAATCATAAAATAATTGCTGCATATTTTTTTTACGACTGAAATAAATACGAATTTATCCAAAAGTTTTAAGTAGAACTAGGTTTCCAAAACTATGCGCTCTCCCTGACCTTGACCGTTAAATTTAATAACTTTTGAATAAAATTTAAGAAATCTTCTTTGCCTACACTCGTATACCATCATCATCTTGATCAGCCAGCATAGATGGAAACAAAGTAAAAATTTGTAATATGTGAAACAGCACGCGACCTACTTTCCTTGTGACAACCAAAATAGCAAAAAAAAAAGCAACAACAAAAACCATTCACTAACTCAACAACAACAATAAAATATTTAAAAGATACCAACAATAAATACTCTCTCGGACACGTACAAGCAAATACATGCTGCCTTTCTTTCGCTAGTTAAATCACCCACAAAACACAAACACACCGACAACAACTCACATACTCCCAAACGTTTCAAATAAAAAAAAAATAAAAAAAAGCTGTTGGATCGAAACCCCATATTCCATATTCAAATTCTTGAAATTCGACACCATCTCACAAACACAGCACATACAACACACCACTACACACACACACCTACAACAGCGAAGCCAGCATCGCTGTGCCAAACGAACTGCGCTGCTGCTGTTTCAGCAACTGCTGCGTAGCCTTTCAGCTGATATGTTGCGCCTACTTTTGGTTTTATAATAATTTCTTTATTTATTTTTATTTTTATTTTTATTTTTATTTTGATTTGTTTGTGTGTTAAATTTAATACGCCAATAAATCTCAGTTGCTTGACCTAAAATATAAATTATTTTCAAAATAATACGCTTCGACTCGCTCGCGTATCCTGTCTGTGCATGCCGGTGCTGTTGATGGCTGCCATTGACCAGCAGTTCTCCGATTTGGTGGGATATTTTGTTTGTTTTTGTTTTGCCTTTTTTAACAAAATTGTTTGGCATACAAACGCTGTTGCCAGAGATGACAACACAATAATTTTTGTAAAAAATTGCAATACGAGCATGTGTCGATGTTAATTAATGAATTCAAAGATATTTATTTGAGAGATTGTGTCAAAAGTATGGCCGAAGTCTGCTGATGACTTGGTGTAACTGCCAATAATGACAGACGTGTTTAACATTATCTTTTGTTGCTTTTATTTAATTGCTGTGGGCCTGGTTATTTTAAATCGTTAATATTTTTGATAATATTTTAAATAACGAGAACAAGATTTAATTAAAAAAAAATAAGAAATTAAAAAGGCGCTGCTCCTAGAAAATATATTTACTTATACAACAGTTTGGCTCTGTGGGCTCGTTGTGTCTTCATCGTAGTGAAGTGAAAGTTGTGAATCACCAAAAATGTTTTATTATCGTTTTATTTGTCATAACTTTCGATATCGTCATTTAAATGGGCAAAATTAATTTCAAGTTTTGGCAATAGCAAAACGCCAGCATAAACAAGTTCCATAACGGCCGTTCCTACCTCAAGGAAGAGCAAATTTCAAAAATTAAAAATTAATTAAAATTGTAGGAGAAATCAACTAAATAATTTAAGCCGGACGTTTTTAAATTACTAATTCTCAGGCCACAACAGAAATAGTTTCAAACTCTCTCCCTCTCTCTCTCTCTCTCTCTCTCTCACAATTCACTTGTTTATGCACAGCTGCATGTCTTCAATTTAAATATAATCGCAATTAGACTCATAAGATATTTTAGAAGAGTTTTTAGCTACCAAGTATAATATCGTTGTATTATACACAAGTAAAGTATACTTTATGTGTTAAACTAGACTTTAATTGTAAAAGCAGCTGATCAAAGCAACAACTCGAATTCAAGCGTTTTATTGAAATTAAGTTAAAAAGTAAAAAAAGTGTACTAATAATCCCTGGTTTTGTCGCGAGATTGATACATATGCAGTTTCGGTAGCGAGAATCTTACACGGATAAGGCAATAGGGTTAACTACTACCCTACATTTTTTTGTAGTACACTTTTAATGTAGTTATCGTCCACCAAAATGGGCAAAACTTTTGTGATCTAAAAGGCATTGTTAAATAGACATGCAGAATATAAATATTTTTTCGAAATTCATTCGACATATATATATAAATATGGCACACTATTATTTGTGGTGCAGTTTTAAGCATTATGTTGGCCACTAGTATTAATTTTACTTTTATTATTTAATAGGTTTTCTTGTGCAGATGTGCACAATGGGAATATTTTAACCAAATACTTACTATGTATGAGTACATATGTCACACAAGTTTTGTGGTGCTTTTTTAAAATCTTTATCGTGCACTAAAATTATTAAAAATTGTATAAACAAAAAGGTAATTGTGTGTAGTTATGCACAATTAAAATATTTTTTAATAATTTGTATTATATCTTTTATAAATACGCAACATATATTTTATGGTACACTTTTAGTTATTTTAGTGGCCATAAATATGGTTGTAGTAAATATAACTCGTTAGGCATTTTCATGTAGATGTGCAACATATAAGTTTTTCTGTTTGAAAGTATGGGGAAAAAATTTTAAACATAATTGAAACTCGATAACAAAATCTCTTTGTATCGCTTTTCTTTTGTATTTACAAACAGGCAAATATAAACTTTTAAAGGTCCTTAAACACTTTTATAGTTCGATGGTACAAAGAGAGCAACTGGTTGTTGTTGTTTACTAAAAATGTGTTGTGTAGCGAATACAATATGAAAAGTAATTCTTCTCTAACTTAATAAAGAATCGCATGTAAATATGTTAACTGCCTGAACTTGGATCCCCGTACGATTTTGATCTATATAAAATTAAATGAACTACAGCCCAAAACAAATACTGACTAATAGTTTTCAAATGAAATTTTCCAAATTACTACGGCTCAATGCTAACAACTTCCTTTCAAAAAAGAGAAAAGAAAAGAAAAAATAATAAATAATTAAATAGAAGAATAAATACTTCTACACACGTAAAACACAAGAAAACATGTTTGAAAACATCATGTTTGTTGCTGCCTTTTGTTGGTTGGTTTGTTTGTTTGTTTGTTTATTTGTTTTGCTAATGAAGTTGCAGCACTTGTTGGCCACAAAACAATTTCCACATTCAGGTGGTATCGCTTATATTTTTCCCATAGACTTGCCAAACAGTTTAAAGCCCGACAAGAACTTTTTATGTTGAAATTCAATGAAGTAAAACGTACTGCAGAGAACTGGAGCAGGTTTCCTTCCACACTCAAGTTTCATATTCTCTTTTCGAAATTTCTTTTGCATCTATCGGATTCGTGTGGTTGGATCTTCGACACACACCCACTGCTTTCTTCGTTTTACTTGTCAGTTGCTGCGTTAAGCAACCTGGCTGTCGGCCGGCCTGTCTGTCTGTCTATCTGTCGGTCTGTCTTGTGTATTTCATGTGTAAACAATGTTCCACTTTTCTTTGAAAAAATATATTTGTTGTTGTTGCTGTTGTTGTTTGTAAACACTCTACGAGAGTCACAACTTACTTAAACAGTCAGTCGGTTAGTTCGTTTGTCAGTTTGTTTGTATGTGTGTGTGTGTGTGTGTGTGTGTGTTTGTATGCTGTAATTTAGAATAACAAAATTGAGCTGTTTAACTTTCTCTCACGTAATTATCTTAAAGATTTTTATCTTTCTAAAAGCAAAGATTTCTGTTGGTGTTGTTGTTTCTGTTGCCATATATTTTTTGTGTATTTATTTTTTAAACTAAAATAAAAAGTACAAATATTTGAACAATAAATACTTGTCGAAAAATAAAAAAATAAACAATATGAATAATAAAATTTTAAATAAAAAAAATTAAAAACAATATAAATTCAAAACATTATAAATAGATGTATCTTACTCGCTTGTTGCAAGAACGTCATAACTAAAAATAAGCGAATTTCAAAAAAACCCCTTCAACAGCTTTTAATGAACTCGTTATATTTCTTTTTTAAAAAGCATAAACTTTTACAAAAGCTTTTGCAAAACTTTAACATGTTCGGTTTGGAAATCTCATGCATTGACCTGCAATAAAATTGTGTTTTATTTGCATTCAAATTTAATATAATGAAGTTATAAGGAAAGTAACAATTTAATTCTTAAACTTAACCCATTGTGCACTGCGTAACATCATCAGAAATCGAGCTAATCAGCTGTTTGTGTCAATATAATTGCGCAACTAATTAAATATGTTTTAATGAAAGAATATATTCCTCCCTGTTTTAGAAAGTTAAACAGCAGACTGCAATCTGACCATCGATTAAACTCCTGCCACAACCTCTCAATTTATATATACTCTGATTAAAGATTCCTCTACTCCGCATGTTTTCCGCAATAGTTACAAATTGCAAACATTAATTTTTGCAAACAAGTCTTTCTTCCAACAACCACAAAAACATACTCGCACAAACCTTTTCTTTTCTTGTACAATAAAAAATTAAACAACAACCATTTACTCTTCAAATAAGAAAACATATTCAGCATTAAATCTTAATATGCACAACAAATTATAGACATGATGCTTTTAACCACTATATTCCAGGTAACAAAAAAAAAAAAGAATTTCATTTAAAAAAATTGTATCAGATGATGCGATACTGGCTCATGCCTGAGCAGCAGTTGAAGAAGTTATTCGTTCTCCATACTAACGGAACAACGACATACATTTTAAATACACAACAAACAACTCGAGATCAAACATGTTGATCTTCCAACTAATGACTTTTACTCGTACCAATTTTAAACACTCAAGCCAAGAAAAGCCAGCAACAACAAAACAAAAAAAGAAAAGAATTATAATGGACGAAATGTTGGTTGAGGTTGTGTGTGTCTAATACATGCATTAAAGTTAGTTGCCAATTTCTAGTGGTGTCTACTTTTACATATGGGCATTTCCACTGAAAGGGAGTATCGTAAAAAAAGTGATCTTGAAAGATTTTTTTAAAATGAAATTAAAGAAAAAATCTTAACACTTCGCGATATTCCCTTTAAAAAAATTTCAACTTTTATAAGAGCGAAATTTCTTTTAACCCTGGATGGTTACTATTTGTCAAATCTACAAAGCTCTGTTACTCTTTATCATACAACTCAAGTTCATATCGAATTTCCACAAGACCAAACTCAGCAGCGGGTTTTAAAAGCACTAATTTAAAGTCATAAATCACGTTTAAGGTCAAAGTAAAAATCCTTTTATTTGGTTAAATATTCCCGGCAAACGTAAACGTACGATGATCGTGTTCCTCATCATGGAAATGCCCATATGCCATTTCATATATGCAAAAAGTTGTTCTTTTATTAAAGAGGTTTTCATGAATATCGCAGGCCTTAAGTGTTGCGAAAGCACAGTGTCACAGATATGACTTCGAATAACTCTGCAAAGAAATTAGCGAAACAAACAGGTTCGAGACATTGACTTTAAACTGTTCCTCTAGTGACGAAGCTGGAGTGGCAAGTCTTGACTGCGCATCCACTTCACTAACGATTATTTGTTGTGCACTTAATTAAAAGCCACACGGAGCACCAGGATCATGTTTCTTTTTAGTTATTGAAAAGTCACCGTCTTTGCAAACAGAATTTGTTGAAAACCTGCAATTAAGGACTCAAAAAAGGCTGTCCTTAACAAAATTTGTAATTGGAAAGATGAAAAGTTTTTGGGATGGGCTGTAACAGAAAACATTTTTCCCCATTTTTTTTATTGTTGTTGTCTAACAAAATTAGAACTTTTTCTGAAATATTGATAAAGTAAATTTTTTAAAATTAAAAAATATACAAATATTTAATCACAAAAACAGTTTTTTACATTATAAAGATTTTGTAAAAATTTTTTAATAAAAAAAATTTTATAAAATTTTTTTCATATAAAAAAATTTCTAAAAAGTTTTTCATATAAAAAAGATTTTACAAAGAGTTTTTCTTAAAAAAAGATTTTATAAAAACTTTTTTATGTAAAAAAGATTTTATAAAATATTTTTCATGTAAAAAATATTTTATAAAAAACTTTTTTATATAAAAAATAGTTTATAAGAACTTTTTCATGTGAAAAAGATTTTATTTAAAATTTTGCATATAAAGAAGATTTTATAAAAACTTTTTTATATAAAAGGAGAGTTTACAAAAACTTTTTTATAGAAAAAATACTTTATAAGAACTTTTTCAAATAAAAAAGATTTTATAAAAACTTTTTTTGTATAAAAAAGATTTTGTAAAAACTTTTTCACATAAAAAAGATATTCAATTAAAAAGACTTTATAAAAACTTCTTTATATAAAAAAAACTTTTTAGAAAGTTTTTTTTTTTAGCAAACGATTTTATAAAAAGTTTTTCATAGACAAAAGATTTAAAAGAAAGATTTTTATGTAAAAAAGAGTTTCTAAAAATTTTTTTCATATAAAAAAGATTTTATAAAAACTTTTTTATATAAAAAAAGAGTTTATAAAAACTTTCTTATTTAAAAAAATAGTTTATAAAAATTTTTTATGTAAAAAAAATCTATAAAAACCTTTTCACTCAAAAAAGATTTTGTAGAGAGTTCTTCATACAAAATATTTTTTAAAAACTTTTCTGTATAAAAAGGATTTTCATAAAAACCTTTTCATATAGAATAGATTTGATAAAAAAATTTTTAAATTTTTCATAGTTCTTACAGAAAATTTAAAAAAAAAAACTTTTTCATATAGAAAAGATTTTGTAGAAATTTTTTTTTTATATAAAAGAGATTTTATAAAGAAATTTTCATTTAAAAAGGATTTTCAAATAAAAAGACTTTATAAAAACTTTTTCATAAAAAAGAGATTTTGTAGAAAGTTTTTTTGTATACAAAAATTTTATAGAAACTTTTTCTTATTAAAAATATTTTATAAAAACCCTTTTCATATTAATAATAATTTTTTTATAATAATTTTTTCATAGTAAAAGGATTTTATAAAAAGTTTTTCATACAAAAAAGATTTTATAAAAACTTCTAAATATAAACAAGTTTTTATAAAAACCTTTTTATATAAATTATTTTAATAGAAATATTTTCATATAAAAAAATGTCTTATAAAAACTTCCAACTTCTTTATTGAATAAGTGTCGCGGCCAGCTTATGCTGCGAACGCAATTGGGACGAATGGCGAATTTTTCGGAGCGAATTTTCTTAACCAAAAATAAAATGTGTTTTTGCAATAAATTTTGATTTTTTACGCCCGGCGAATAAATCGTTACCGTGTGACCATCTCTCTTTTCATTTTTAATACGTTTTTTTTTTTCAAATAAATTTCCCTCTGCTCTAAATCTTTGGAAAAACTTACACTGTGCTAAGCTGGGATTATCCACGAAGACGGGACTCGCTGTAACGCTGTTGATTGAGGCCAAGAAAACTAACGTTACAGTGATGCAGACAAGATTCAACATGTTGCTGGTGCTGCTCTGCACCATGGGGATGCTGCTACTTTCTGTCAACTTCTCATGACGATAATGCTGCTGCTGCTGGTGCTGATGTTTTCGGGGCTGCTGTGAATAACCATTTTGCGATGTCGCTGCCAAAGACGATGACGACTTTGTTCGGAATTGTGTAAAACAATTTCTTAATTTCGTAAACATTTTGTTGTTGTTGGTGGTGTTGTGTTTTACTAAAAGGCAGGTGGTGGTGGTGTTGTTAATGTTGTTGTTACTGTTGTTGTTGTTTGCTCTATTATTGCCGGTGAGTTGTTGCTGCTGCTGCTGTTGCTGTTGCTCAGAAATTTGCTGTTGCAACGGTGTTTGCTCGTCACAATTGTTGCTGTAGCGCTTGTAAGCGATGGGTGGTGAACTGCTGGTATTCAGTAGTTTCTTGGACCCCATCTGTTGAAAGGAAAGAAAGAAAATTTTAACGATTTCATTAGAAATTGAGTGAATGAGTGAGTTTCTTTAAAACAATTAAAGAATGACTAAAAATGTTGTTGTTTTTGTTGTGTTGTTGAACAGTTTAACTGACACAAAGTGGAAATTTATTAATCGATTCATCCGGCAGTTGCATAATTTGCAAACGAGTCACTGACAAAGAAATTATTGATTTTGGTGGGCAAAATAAATTTAAAAAAAAAATCGTTTTTAATTCCCTGCACTTCCTTTCAGACTTGTTAATGAGCTTTTTTTCCAACACGAATTAGTCACAATTCTTGGAATGCATTTGAATTACGGGTCTTACAAAATCTTTCATTTCTATTAAAGTGCGTAGCAGATTTTTGTTATCTCAGTTATGCCAACTTTTTTAAAAGAAAAAAGTCTTTTAACCAACAAAAGCCAACAAAAACAAACAATAAGAATATTTTGTTTTATATTCTTTTTGGAAAATATGGAACAAAAGTTTACGGCCCAACACACTTTTTCATGCTCACAAACTTATTTCAAAAAATACTATAAAAAAGTAACTCTTTAAGAAGATTAAAAAAAACTTTTTTAGTGTGGCTGAGTTCAAGTTTGTGTCTCAAGTCTTTTGTTTAGTCAGGGCAGAACACTTCTTTTCGTTCAAGTTTTTGTTCAAAATGGTTTTATTTATTTTTATTTATTTTGTTGAAATTTATACGTTCTGGCGTGTTGCGTAACAGGTCGTTGACTTTTAAAGGTGGATGGATGACAACCGGGTTTGTGGAGTCTCTTTTTTTATATCTTCTTAAGCCCAAAACGAGACTGAAAAATTACTCTGATTTTTTCACGTGTTGAAAATTGCAGCCAAATTGTGTGCGCAACCTTTTTCAACTTCAATTTAATACGTTTCTTTTTTTTTATTTCTTTAGCTTCAGTCTTAACTGTGATATCTTTTTCCTGGTTTAACAAGCGGATTTTGTAAGAATTTTGCACAGGATTTATGTTTTAAATTTTAAAAAGAAACTCGATAACGTTCTTGATTTGGCGAAAGCGGCAACTTGTCCCAGTCTTTGATTTCTGCTTGTTGTACTTTAAGTTTTTTTATTTGTTGCTTCACCGCAAATCATCAATCATTTGGCGTTTGCTTACGTGATTCTCTTAAAATTGTGTGCGTAATAATTTCAATATATTTTTCTTGTTTTATTGGAAAGAATTATGTGAAGCTCTGAAGTAATTGGACATGATGGTTATTCCAAAGAAAAGGGGGGCAACCAGCAGTACAAAAAAAAAGAAAAAAAAATTGTACTTAAGTGGCCTTTTTGTGCAGAAGGGAGAAAAAGGGACAATATAAATTGATAAATAAATAATATTTAAGAAAAATTTAAATTAACCTTAATTTTTCAACAGACCTCGTATAGGAAGCATATATTGCAGTAAGCTATATAACGTAGATTTACAAGAATTGACGATCTATTTGTGACGATATCGGAAGCACCACAAATTTAAGGATAATGTAACACGCTTGTGTCTTAAGTCTTTTGTTTTGTTGTATGAGGTGTTTCTTATAGAGTGATACAAGTTTAAATCATAATAAAACATAGTAATATATTTTTGATATCAATGAAACGGTCTTTATTGGATAGAAAATTTTATGACATTAATGTTGACATATGATTTCGGCCATTTGGCCGACACGGCTGGCGCGTACAAGACGCAATCTGGAACACCTATTTTCACAAACAGTAACATTCTGACCATCAACGTTTTTGAACACAAACAGGCCAATGACTCCGTCATAATGATCCATATGAAATGTCAAAGCAAACTAAACAAAAAGCAAGTATCAGCTGTTAAATGGATGGTCAAATAAAGCAGTGATGCCAACTCGAAGTTGTATCACTCTATAAAAAACACCCTATATTAAAAGGCAACATTTCAAAGATCAATAACTTCGATTAAATTGTGTTTTTTTTTTTTATATTTTGTTCCACGTATTTTTATACAGCGGCCCAAATCAAAAAGAGCTAAAAACTCATGCACTTCATAAATAAATCAACGTGTAAACGAGTTTCTAATTTTTATATTCTCAAACGCACTGGATTTCTTGATAGTGGCTTTTTAAATAAATATTTAATTTCATGGCATTAACAGGTTCTCAGCCAGATTTGGCCTAATTTCGGTCAATAAATGAAAATAAATTCACACCTCAATTTCATATTGATTTTTTGCCAATATTTACCCACTCTCTCACACACACACACACACTCATACACTCATACGCTCTATTAAACGCATTAATTTAGGTCACGTTCTTTAGCTGCTGCTGGTGGATATTGAAATTATCACCAGCAGAGTTTGTAAATAAATAAATAAATTGAAAAAAATGCGTTAGTCTTTTTCGCTCTTTTTTTTAAAGTAATTCGGCTGATCAATTCCGATCGTGCTTAAATATGTCGAAGACATTGTAAAGACAAAAAGAGAGCATGTTTAAACGTTAATAACAACAACAACAACAACAGAAAAAATCGCACTAATAAAAGTGAAATTAAATTCATGTCTTTATTGTTTTAATTGTTTTTTTTTTTGCCTTTTTTTTGTTTTAGAAAAGTTGTTTTATTTGTGTTACACAAATTCGACATGCGAGTGCACGTTTACGAATGCGGGCATTTTTAACTGCTGGTGTGAATCCGTTTTTTTTTTTAGCAGTTTAAAGGTCTTACGTTGGCTGTTGTTTATTTTTAATTTTTAGTTTTTATTATTTATTTGTTTGATCAGCGAGAATGTTGGAAGAAAAAGCGAAAGTTTTTTTCTTTTGAAAATTTCTTTGTCAGACTCTGCGGACTAAAATATATAAACGCCAACTCTTACCCACACATCGGCCTTTGAGGAAGTGAGTACTTACGCTGGTATGTATGTATGTGTGTGTGTGTGTGTGTGTGCGAGTGTTTGGTAAAAGTGAAAAGCAGTCGCTTAAAAACTTAAATTAAAAAGAAGAAACAAATACCTGCCGGTAGACAAGCAAAAATATATGAAAAGACAATTTTTTTTATTTTGGCCTTAAAGCATTTCAAAAAGAACACGACATGATGGCTTTTAGCGCATAGAAATGGCTGAAATATGCCAACGGCTGAAACTCGAATATCTCTCACGTAAAATATTTAGCAAAAAAAAAGTAGCAGAATGAACTTAAACGAGTTGGCAGATTAACTTCAGAGGCTTTTAAAATCTTACTAAGTTTCTACTTTCTACTTAATTATCCAACTGGGCACAGTAGAGCAGAAGAACTGTTTTCGAAAGCCGCTACACTTTCATCATCAGTACTTTTGCTCATCGATAACATTTTCTTTAATTTCATAAAGTTTCTATGAAAGTGTCTATATAAATAACTGCAATATTTTCTGTTGTTTGTTGCTTCTAGCGGGTGTTTTTTTTCTAAGCTGCATTAAAATATTTAAATATGACTTAAATATATTTTTACTACAATCTGCTAAACAATTTCTTGGCATTTATTTAATAAATCTAGTTTCCGTTATATATCTGCCTCTACATGGACCTTTCGATCAGCCCTTATTTTGATTAAAAATTTGAAACGATAAAAAGTTGTCTCTCTCTCTGCCTTTCCCACGATGTCATTCAATATCGTTTTGTTCAATAATTACATACGAAACAAAAATTAAAATTTTAGAATTTGTTGCTGTTCAAAATGTATTCGTGCCAAAGAACGCAGCGTGCGGCAGGCAGTTCAACGATGTCGAAAGCTGTCGGGTGATTGCATAAATAACATTAAGACCTTTTTTATAACAGTTATTTTTGAGTTATAAAACGTTTATAAAGCTGATTGTCATAGAAAATTGGTTTTATAAACCTTTTATAATATCAAATTATTATTATTATTATTATTATTATTATTATTATTATTATTATTATTATTATTATTATTTTTATTATTATTATTATTATTATTATTGTTCATAAAAATTAATTTTGGGTTATAAAAGGTTTAGAAAACTGATGTCATATAAAATTGGTTTTGTAAACCTTTTATAATACCAAATTATTATTATTATTATTATTATTGATTAAAATTTGTTTTGAGTTATAAAAAGCTTATAAAACGGATTGTCATACAAAATTGGTTTTATAAAGCTTTTCTAATACCAAATTGTTTTTTATTATTATTCATAAAAATTAGTTTTGACTTATAAAAGCTTTATAAAACTGATTGTCATGCAAAATTGGTTTTATAAACCTTTTATAATACCAAATTATTATTATTATTCATAAGAAATTGTTTGGAGTTATAAAAGGTTTATAAAACTGATTTTCATACAAAATTGGTTTTATAAACCTCTTATAATGCCAAATTATTATTATTATTATTGTTCATAAAAATTTGTTTTGGGTTATAAAAGCTTTATAAAACTGATTGTCATGCAAAATTGGTTTTATAAATATCTTATAATACTAAATTAATATAATTATATTTTTCTTTTTGTTTTAAATGTTATTTATTCCATCGAACGAAAGCCTGCGATATCGTTGAAGACATGCAGTTTATTTAAGAAGAAAGAGAATTTTATTTTTGGAATTTCTTTAAATAAAAATTTATTGAATAATTTTTTGTATCTTAAAACCTTCTTTATAAAAACTATTTTTGTTTTATAAAAAGTTTGTTAAATAGATTTCCTTACAAAATTGGTTTAATAAACCTTTTATAAAGTTAAATTATATAAAGATTAATGATTTTTAACTTGTAAAAGGTTTATAATACTTTTATAAAGCTAAACTAATTTTTTATGAATAAAGCAGTAAAGATTAGCTTAAACATTGTGGCCATATATATGATGCTGATATAGTTGATTAATAACATGATAAATTTTATAATTGTATGTGCGTATGCAAGTGTATGTATATCTGTATGTGTATGTGTGTGCGTGTGTGTGTTATTAGGTTTGCAATGGTTTCCTTGCAGTGTTTCCTTGTTGCTGCTAATTTAAATCAAGAGTCAAGACTTTTGAAAGTTTAGCACAACTTTGTTCCTGGATAATTTTTGTAACTCTTTTTTTTTATTATTATCCTACATCAGACAGTCATTTTACAAGGTGGAGAAGGCGTTGGTAACAAAAGATTGTATGTTAAATACCAACAGATTTTGTGGGTAAAGGGGGGGAGGAAAGCGTATGAAACGTATCATAAAATAAACAAGAATAAGAGCTGCAACCAACCAGCGAACCAACCAATTCAATGACGTTATAAAGCAGCTCGTTAACTGCCAGCAGAAGTAAAAGAAGAACCCAACTAACAGCAGAATAAATATAGAAGAAAAAAAAAGCAGGAACAAGAGTAGGAAAAAGAAGAAGAGATCGTTGCATTTTATAAACCTGGCCTATAAGTATTAGCAGCAGTTTAATATCAATGATTGGTTTCAGTTTGGCCGATACGCTGTTTGTTTGTTTGGTTGGTTGGTTGGACGAACTTCAAGTTGTTTTTTTCTATTTTTTTCCTTTTGCTGTGGCCGGGATTCTTGTACGCAAAAGAAGGAAGCTGGCTGTAATGGAAATATAATGCTTTTTTGTTTGTTGTTGTTGCTGTTGTTGTTTGTATTTATTATTATACTTTTGTTGCTGTTATTTTATAGGAATGCTGTTATTTAGTTTCGTTTCATTTCTGCAATTGATGTTGCAGCTGAAATTGATGTTGATGATGCTGAGGATGGGGCTGAGGCTGTGGCTGATGGTGATGCATGCAGATGTGTTGTTTGTGCTGCTGTTGCTTGTGTTGTTGGTGTTGGCTGTTGCAAACACGATCATGATGACGATGGTTATCATGCTAATAAAAAATGCACAAGAACCTGTTGTTGTGCAGAGATAATTTAAAGAATTTAATGCGGTTTCTGTCATTTTACGTTTGTAAGTGCGTGTGTAAGCAGCCTCTTTTTTTGCTTTTCTTTGCCTTAAGGTTGCATAAAATTCATACACTTTTCATATGCGTTCGATAGCAAAGAAAATTTAGTTAAAACACAACCAACCGGGTAACAAACTGAGAAGATAAATATAAAAAAAAGCATCTGAAATAATAACAATAATAAAATAAAAAGGCCGTGCAACTGATGTGCTGCATAGTGGCTTAATTTGATGTCAAAAGCCTTAAGTAACAGGAGGCTTGATTGTTTGCAAAGAACGCGGTGTTGCTGCAAGCAGGTACATGCATGTGTGTGTGTGTATATTAGCTTGCCACACTATCACTAATACCCTGTTCATTTACCGATTTTATTCTCTTACTAAAAGACTTCCTCAGTCCAGCATCACAAAAGCAAAACACACAAAAAAAAAGAATCTTAAAAAATAGGAATAATTTTTTTTGTTGTTCTATTTCAACGTTGGCCAGATTTGAGTATTTGTTTAGTGCTATTTTTAATGGCTGGTTAATGGTTGTTTGGCTACACACTGCGATAAGAAAAAGTAAGAAATGGCGAAGCAGAGGAGTGTCGTTGTCTTTGAAACCATTAGCAACGGTAGGAAGTGGTGTTGTTCGCTTGTAGCTGTTGCTTTTGCTGTTTGTTGCTGTTGCCGTTCGGTTAAAATAAATAGTGTGTCAGGCATGAAGTTGATACGAACTAAATGCCACTATTTACACTTTTCTGATAACAAAGAAAAGAAAAAAAAAATAGCTGCAAGTACACAAACGCATTATTCAGTGTTGTACTCGCTGTTGTTCAAATGAAGGAAATATCTGTTGGGTTTAATCTTAAGAAGTGAACAATTTTTTAATATTTTTGGGTTGATATGGAAAATGCTAAATATGCTGTTTTAAAATCCAGTTAAATATATTCTTCATCATTTAATACAGACGAATTAAACAACCATAATTAAAGTCAAGATTAGGACGTTTTTTTGTTAGAATTACAAACGCAATGGAATTCAGAAATTCATGTGTGAAGACGTTTTAAAACCCATTGAAATTTGTGACAAGATTTTGTGGGGAGTCCGAATAAATTAAACAAGACTTGAGAGTTAAAATTAAATAATAATAATAATAATAATTTCATTGTAAACAACCTTGAAATATAAAAACAGCCATCATGCGACAGAAGTGTTGCATAAATTGCACTCAATTCAAACCATGATTTTAAAATCGTGACTTTTTTCATGTGCTAAGGGCAACATTTCTTAAAATACTGTTGCATGATTTGAAAATAATTGCCAACTTCATTAAAAATCTTAATGTTAAAATTACAGCAGAACTAGACAAGCTTTAAAAAATTCAGAAAATTTTTAAATTAAGTATTTGCAAAAGTCAAGAGGTTCTTTTTATGACGAATAAAAACTCCCATATTATTATAATTGTTTTTTGTATTTGAATTCTCTAATACAAATTTAAAATTTCAATTTAAAACTTTAAACTTAAATTTAAAATAAAAATGTTCCTAAAATTTTGAAGGTTAAAAATCTTCAAAATTCTAATTTCAAGCTTAAGGCCAAATTTATGGTTTTTTCGCCAATTAAGAGATCGTTATAAATTAAGAACCCTTAAGAATCTAAACCATTGTAATTCTCGTATGGTAAACTTTTTCCAATTCCCAAAGCTCCAATATTGTTTCAGTAAATATTTCAATTCTCCAATACAAATTCGAAATTGAAAATAAAAATATTTTTGAAATTTTTTAAAGCACAAAAAACTTGAACTTGGCAACTCTTGCTAAGTCATTTTAATTCTCGTATGGAAATTTTTGTCAAACTCCCAAACATTTGAAAATGATAAAAAAATTTTGTTCTTAAAATTTTTAAAAACTGAAAGTCTTCAACTTCTAACTCCAGCCTTAATAAAAAGTAAATTTCCTTTTAATTAACAGCCTCATTGGCATTGTAATTCTCGTACGGGTGTTTTTTCAAATTCCCCAACATTTTGATTGTCCGATATAAAGCTAAAAAAGTTCTTAAATTATTTAAATACTAAAACTCTTTAATTTCTAAAAAAATAAATTTAAAAATTCGAGTTCCCAAAGTTTCGATTTTATTTTAATATTTCAATTCTCTAACACCCAAAATTGCAAATAAAAAAAAAAGATCCTCAACTTCTAATTGCAGCCTTAAAAAGAAAGTAAACTTCCTAATAAATCAATAGGCCAAACCCTTATAATTCTCGTATGGAAACTTTTGCGACTTGCCAAAGTTCTGCTCAAACAAAAACCAAATCCACTTCCGTTTACTCCCCTTTAAAAATTAATTTCAAGTCTCATTAGCACCGGTACCTTTTCGGAAATATCTTGAAGCATTCCTGACGTGTGTCTTGTGTGGTTTCTGTGCTGCCCCGCTCGTTTATCTCAAGATAATGACATCGATTGCTGTTGTTGTTGTTGTTGTTGATTCGTTTGGTTGGTTGCTGCAAGATGTTTGTTTTAACCTTTTTTTGTTCTTGTTACTTTTTGTTCTTTCTTAACGACTTTTTCGCCTTGAGGTGGTGTGCGTGCGTGTGTGTGTGTGTGTGTGCTTGTCTCTTTAATAATTTGACGGATGCATGAAACTGTTAAATGCGAGTAACAATTTTGTTAATTATAATTTTGTGGCGTTTCTTTTTAGTTTTATGATTTTCATTGAATTTTTTTCCACGCTTTCAATTCATTTTAATATCTCGTCTATATAATTTTCTCTTAATATTCCGCTATTTTAATTGCTCGTCTTGTTTTGTAATTTCAAGTCAAAATTTCATTTCAACTCCGCCACTAAATAAAATTCATTCACTTTTTGTTTTTTGTGAGTTTCAAATGTTTTTTGTTCAGATTATCAACTTTTTTTATATATATTTTTTGCTTAAGCACTTTCTTTCGTTTTAATTTTTTGTTTGTTAAGAAGTTTCAACAAAACGGTTAAAACACAAACGACGAGGAAGAAGAAGAATAAAACGTTAACAAGTCATTATAAATGAAACACAAAACTGCCGTTAATAACAATTCTTGGTAATTCTTTTTTTTTGTTTTTAACTCAATTAACTAACTTTTTTCTTGGAGACTTAAAATTTTAAAAATTCCATTTTTATTCACATTCAATTCTTTTTATTTTATTTTTAATTCTTGTGTTTGTTTAACAGAAATTTCAAAATTAATGGTTTATTTTCGAAAACACCGACAAACACACAAATTTCTTTGATCGCAAAAATTGTTTAAAACTGTTTTGTGCGGCATGTGTGAGTGTGAATGACTGACTGACTGACTGACTGGCTGGCTGGTGTGCGTCAGTGTGTGAGTTCTTGTGGTTATTTAGTGGGTTTCTGGCGACGACCGCTTTTTGTGAAAGCCCTACCGACAAAGACGAATGTTTAACAGCAACTGAAGATACAACAGCAACGAGCTCTCAACATTGAAGGCAGTTGGTCTCCGGTCTGGCCTGGTATGGTCTGGCTTGGCACGGTCTGCACTGCTGGCTGTGTTCAGGATTGATTCATTCATGCAGTCGTCGTCGTTGTGTTTGTTTGTTAACATGCTTCTGTTGTTGTTGCTGTTGTTGCCAGTGATGGATATGAAATGTTTCTGTGGCCACAAGACCGAGGCTTAGCCAAACACGTAAAGAAAAAAAAAACAACGAAAAGAAATTAACGTTTGCGTCTTGACTAGCGCAGTGTGTGCGCATGCGCACTTGCGCGCATGTGCTGTTAAATTTGGTGTATGAGCATTTAGCGTCTCAGCGACTGCATCGTCTGCCTTGACTTTGACTTTCGTCGTATGTGATTCCGTCAAAAGCCATCTCATCATGAAAAGCTAGAGATACTCATACACATTCACACACACACTCTCACTGACAGTGGTTTGAATATGAAAAAAATGATTCTGTAATTTTTATAATTTAAGTGTTTTAAAATAATTTTTTTAATTCAGACAGAAGCGTAACTGTTTGTAGCGACTTACAGTGGGAAAAATAGTTCGGCAGTTTCTAAATTTATAGTCCGGTTATATTAAATTTTATAAAATTATTGCTGAGTTAAAGTTTGGAATTCGAAATGTTATTCCGAAATGGGTCTCTTCGAGGCTGTGGAAATTCAAACCGATGTCAGGGTGGTAGTTCGGATGAGCCGATTTTCATATTCAAAAATTCATAAAATGGTGTGCAGATATTCAACAAAAAATTTTATTTTTAATATTCAGCACCGTTTTTTTAAGATTAAAAAAGCTTCATTTTTAAATATTCTGGAATTCAAATACTATTAAATTTAAAAAACGTCTCCTTTGAAAATTTAAAAAAAAACACTGAATTTTTTAATAAGATTTTGGGAGAAAAATCAGCAGATAATTAAAATTAAAAAGGTTTAAAAAAATATGTTTTTAATATATAAAAAATGTGAAACCGAAAAGCTAAAAATAGTTCAAGTTTGAAATTTGTGAAACCACTAAAAACTTTCACCATTAAAAAAAATGTTTTCTTAATTACAAAAAAAAAAAAAAAAAAACAAATAAAACAAACAAAAAATAGAGTCTTTGAACTTATAAATTTAAATATTTAATAATCAGGCTTGTAAATATCAAGTACTTTTTTTTTAAATCCCCATGCCCGCTTTCCAATACTTTTGAAGGCCTCATCTATATTTTTTAAAGTAAAATAAAATAATAAAACTGTAAAAAACAGTATCTCTATTTAAGAAAATAAGAAAAAAATATAGGGAAAATAGTGAATTTTCACAATTTGGATATTTTGGAGAATTTCTTGGGGAATTGTGGGGATCCCAGAAATTATTCTCATTTCTTTTTCCTGCCACCTCATTAACTATATGATTTTCCCCTAAAAGAAAAAACATTGTATGTAAATAAATGGCTTATGAATTCTTATAAACGAGGTCTGTTAAAAAATTATGTGAATTTGCAATTCTTTAGGAAAATATTTATTTATTTAGCGCTTTCTAATTTGTCTGCTTTAAAATAGTCCTTTTAATATATCAAACATTTGTGATAGCGCTTTCTCCAGTCCTCAAGGCAGTTTCAAAATGCTTTTTTGACAGGTCCTGATTAAAATTATTTTTTTTTATTTAAATATATTTTACTGCTCTTAAGCCCACTGTATGCTTCCACTATATTAAGTTTACAATTCTTTTACCAATAAAAAATGAAACATCGCCAACATAAGCAGAGGAAACAGCAACAACAACACGAACCAACAAGAAGCAAGAAAATATGTCTTCTGTATGTCTGTAATTTTTTGTTTGTTTTCAATATGAAGAGCAGCAGAACAAAAAAAAAACAACAAAAAAATTGTTTCTTAATGGAGAAAAAGCTTCAATTTTAATGTTAAACTCAGACAAAGAAATAAATACAGAAAAGAAAGACCACAAACAATCAAATAAAATTATTTATGATTTTCTGATGCCACTCGCAGCACTACCGCCGCACTCATTCAGTCAGTCAGTCAGTCACTCTGTCATAGTGTAAACGACCGTATTGATAGCGATACTGGAAGCGCACCTTAAAGCGGGAAATAGAGGAGAAAAGTTAGAAGATCCGATCATTTAAATAGCACATTTTGATTTTGATTTAATCATGTGCCTTTTCAAGGGGTGCGATCTTGAAGATTTTGATTGTACTGAAATAAAATGCTTTAGGGAATTTAAATTTATTATCGCCATGAACTTAAATTTCTTCTACAAATAAATTTCACATAGAAAGTATTATTGGAATCTTAATTAATTAAATCAAATTAAGTTGTTGTTTTTAGAAGATAAATCTGCGAATATGGTAACACTGGCAGCTGTAGGAAAATATGATAAAAATCAGAATGCAAAATTACCATTCAGTATCAATTGAATTGTAGCGCTCAAACTGGTCTGTGCAACCGAAGTTACTTTTGTGTGTGTGTATGTGTGACAGTG
This sequence comes from Linnaemya vulpina, assembly GCA_963675445.1. NCBI lineage: Eukaryota > Metazoa > Arthropoda > Insecta > Diptera > Tachinidae > Linnaemya > Linnaemya vulpina. Next base: position 4,612,109 of record OY776279.1, read on the forward strand.
GATGTTGAGGTCTTATCCACAACTCTCTGATAGTTTGAAGTTACTTTTTTTAAATAAAATTTTTATTAAAAAAATTTCTTGTGCCGAGTTTTGTCTTCTTTTACTTCAACGACTTTTACTTCACTTCACACTTGTTGCCACTTCGTTAAAATGTGTGTTCTATTAATGTTTGGATGAGTGCCTGTGTGCATGTGTGTGTGTTTGTGTGTATGAATGTGCGTTTGGTTTATGGCCAACAACTTACGCGCACCACATAACGGTTCTCATTAAGGCCAACACACTCTCCATTTGATTGTGCACATTTTCACACAAATTTCTGTGCGGATGGCTGTCACTGTGTGTGTGTCTGCGTGCGTGTGTGTGTGTAAGCTGATAGCCCAGCTCACTATCGCAACCGGAAAAATAAACTAAATTAAATATTAAAACAAGTCAAATATCCATAAGAAAATGATCGCAGATCAAGAAGCCAAACGGTAGTTGTGAATGAGTCAGTCAGCTGGAGAGCGAATTAGTCGGTGGTGAATTCAGGCGGCTGATGTTAGTCTTTAGAATGAGCCCCCTCCCCCCTTTTATTCACATGATCGGTCAGCTGTTTGAGTGCAGAGCACAATTGAAATTAGTTTCTGCGCCTGCGCTCATGTTCACTGCCTACTTCGCTAGTCGCAGAGAGTTGGAGAAAATTCAAGCGTTTGGAGCATAAAAATGTTGAAGTTTCTTTTTAAATATGAAAAGCAAGTGAGTGAGTGTGAGTGTGTGTATGTGTGAAGATAAGTTTTAGACTTTCTTTTGGTTTTTCTATTTCTTTGCTTTGAATATGCATACGGATGTCGTATCTTCTTACAAATAAGCATTTACAAACACATACAAACACCTGCATGTGGTGCGATTGTGTAGTTGTTTTATTTTTAATATGCGCTAGAGTGTGCAGCGAATTTATTTATATGGGCATTTCCATATGAATGTAAATTGTATGTCATGTGCAATATTTTAGTACGACGAACATTTTTTTAAATTTATTAATTAACGTCACAAAGAAATAGGAAAAATCAGGTCCTTTTAAAGAAACCATTTTTTTTCAAATTGAAATTTTTATTAATTTTAACAAAATTTCAAAAGTTTTAAACAATTTAAAGAAAAAAATATTAAATTAAAAATATTATTATTAATTTGAAATTTAAAATCAGTTGCAGGATCTTTTCAAAAATATTGTTTTAACACTTGTGTTATTTATAAAGAGAAATACTTTCATATTTAAAGCTTCTTGTTATAAATTCCAAAATATTGATATTAAAATATTAATTTTAAGAGAACAGAAACAACACCAGGAAAAAATAAATGTTATGCAATTTTATTTGAAAGTGTAAGTAACTGCGTGTTCTTGCTCATGCAAATACTCATGTGTTCCTTGATCAAGCAAATTTTAAACACTATTTACCCTCACACATTTTTTTGATGGTGCTTATCTTCATGAAAATACCTTTCCAATCATGTATTTTTCATTAATATTGATAAACCATAAAGGACTGAAAAATGTTCCACAAAAACATGTGAAATGAATTTATATGGACATAAGGAAATATTGTGCATGGGAACTCATAAAGTGTAGCAAATAAAATTATAACTCCAACAGCTCTTGTCCTTGTCCGATTTCAAACGTTAGAGTATTAATTTAAACACTTTCAGGAGGGTTGTGAAATAAAATTGAAAATGTTGCGGGTTGGAAAATATTTTATTAGATTAAATCGGGCTTAAAGCTTAAACATTTTAATAAAAGTAAAGTTGTTTATATCTGACGGGACATAAGTTTTGCTGGTTGTTTGTTTGAAATAGTTAATATATCCTTCTGAAGCCTTGTTGGTCCCGTATGAAAAGGTGTTTGAAGTTTTGAAATCATTTGAAATCAGAGAAAAGGCTGCAGAGTTGAAAACTATTTCGGGGAAAGAAAATCGTATTTTTATCGACATCATTCGATATTCAGGGGGCAATCGAAATTATAAATACGACAAAAAGATCTGCACAAGTCGATCTACTTCTAAGATCACCTCATTTCGAAGATCATTTTTGACTGTCACACAATATAATTCTTTGAATTTTTTATATTTTTTTTTGTGAATTTTTATACCCATTCAAATTTTATAAAAACTTTCGAAAGAACTGTCAATAATTTTTTTAATTTAATTATTATAATTTATCAATATTGAATTTGTTAGAAAACGAAAGTGAATTATTTAAAAAAATATATTTAAAAATTATGTTATTAAACATGATGTTTCAAAATATTTTTTAAATTTCTTTGAAAATTTATTGAAGCATGTAAAATTTTTCAAGTCAGTAAATGTTTTGTAGCAGCCTTTTCACAGTAAAATTTATCCACAAATTGAAAATTTTTTCCAAAAGATGTTATTTTTCTATTAAAATTTATTAAATTATTTTCTACTTCTATAAACTTTCGTTGTTTCAGCGATACTTTGTAACGATTAGATCCTTTTTAATTTTAGCGGCTCTTTTTGAAATTATTTTATAACACATCCACTTTGGCTTCTTCTTGCCTTGAAGAAGAAAAAGAAGAATTCATAAAGAACACGTTTAATTCACAATTTGTGTTGTTGGTCTTTCTTCATAAAGTCTAATTGAATTAAATTAACGTAATTGAAACTGAAAACAAGCTGAATTGTGTGTGTGTGTGTGTGCAATGAAATTTTTTGTTCTTAAAATAACCAAGAAGACATCCATCCATCCAACCATTTATTTAACTATTTTTAGCAACTACTACCATTCTTATGGGCTGGGTTTGTTTTATTATTTTTCACTTGTTGCCGTTGTTGTTGTTGTTGGCACTTTACACCGACAAATAGTTTTGCCAAGAGATACAAGTTTCAATCTAAATTTACGTTCCATTTTTTAATATTCACGATCATGTTTCTTTTTTATTATGATTTTTTTTTTCTTCCTGCTCTTGCAAGAGTTTAATTTCGTGGCGTCTCAACTTCTTAATTCCCGCTGATGATGAACTTGAGACCTTGACACTGAAGATGTTGCTGGCGAACTAAAGACTGGAACTTATAAAAACACACGGCAAAGAACCAAAACAAAACTGCAACCATGTTTTTTAGTGGCAAACAAGTTATACGTTTTGGTCAATTGCAGCAAATCTTCGCAAGACCGACGACGCTTTGGCGTACACATGGAAACAAACTGCAACCAACCTGCAACCAAACCGTGATTCGGGCAAAGATTTTAGCCACATTTTACCACTCTTGATTCGTACTCGCATTTCCATGTTCTTTTCCTTGTGTTGTTCAACTCCAACAACAGCAATAACAACAACAACAACAACAACGGCTGGCTATAAATATTGTTGAACAAGAACTATTTTTGTCTTCACATGCGTTCCACAATTGCACGCATAAAATCCACTTGAATTCGGTTTTGTTCTAGTCTCAGCGTATCGGCCGGTAGTTGTTGTAAGTCAATACATACAAAACAAAAAGTGCATGTGCGTGTGTGTGTGTGTGTGTAGAGTTGCATGCGTCTGCGATAAGATTGTCATTGATGTACGTGAATTGCCTTCCAATGAAATGCAATTGACGCGTTTCAATATTTAAATTCTGCTCACAATCCCGTGCTATTTGGCTGCTTTTCTTAGCTTCTTCTCTAAACATTTTCGACTCTTTGAGCAGGTTTTTTTTTAAGAAAATAGAGAGCTTTTTTGAGAGAGCATTGCTGGGGTTCTATTATGTTTTATGAATGAATGCACGATCTTTAGCGTGTCATCTTCCAAGTGATCATGTGTCTTTTGGCAATTTTCAACAGTCATTCTGTTTTGTTTTTTTTATGTTTTAAGAAATTAAATGATTGGAAAAAGTGTTTTAATGATATTGTGATTTAAAGCTTTATTTTGTTGCGAAGTACATAAATTTTCTTTTAAATAAAAACTCATATTTATAAAAAATAATCTCTACTTTAAAGCACAATTCGTTTTAAAGAATTATCCAATTTCACTTTTATTTATTATGAATTAGGCTTTGATTATTATAACATATTAATTATGATCATAGTTTGGTAAATAAAATAAGCCCACTTTTAATCAGCGTCTATACTTAAGCCACTATTTACGCAATATGGCCAGATATATTTAAGAAAATTTTAAAAATAAAAAGATCAAATTATACTGATCGAATGTTCCAATTAACTCGAGATCGCGACGTGGATATACCAGAAATCGCATTTAAAAATTAATACCTTGAAATTGTCTGCCAGTTTATAGTAACAAAATTTCATGCCAATAATATTTCTAGCTGGTGTTATCATTTTAAGTTTATATTTAACTTATATTTTTAAACTGAAAAAAATTTAATAATTCATTTTCACGTCCTTAGTAGAACTTCTTTCATGAAATTGACTATTATTAATATAAATAATATTAAGATGAACATTTTCTTATTGAATTTGTAAACAAAATCATTAATCAACGATTACAGATCTTTTCTGTTCTTTATTTGCTTTTCTAAATAAGATAAGGCAGAGCAAGTGGTGGTTGAGTATGCTAAAATTAAGATCAGTAGCTTATGAACTCCTAAAAGTATGCTATAACTTTAATAGAAAAAGCTAAAGATCTTGTTAATAATATAAATTTGTTAGAATCTTTTTAATAAATTCTTCTCAATAAATAATCAAACAATCCATTGATGGAAATCAATTAAAACTTTTTTAATAATTTAATGTAAAACAAATTTAAATTGATCTTTTATTCACAAATAAAAACAGTTCAATTCAATCGTTCATATGCGGGCATGATTATTCTTGTTAAAAATAAAGGAATAACTGCCTGTTTTCGTAAATTAAATAATTTTTATTTTGTATTAAAAGCGAAAACAAATTTGATTTGTTTTATTAATCTTTCAAAATAAATTTTTATTTCCAAAAATATCTGTACGCAGTGTTGCCAGGTTAGTGTTGAAATAATGCAAAATTAGAAATAGCTAAGCAACTTCTAGAGGAACGTCTCGATCTGCATGAAATTTTAAAGGCTCCAAAAATACATGCGGTCGAGTACAAATTTTCAGTTTCGGTTCCAACTGTTTAGAGAAGATAAATTAAAAACGAAGTTGTCTTTTTGAAAAATTCTTGTTCTTTTGTTTTCTCTTAGATGTTGTTAAATTTTTTTTATGTATTGATGGCCTTAATTATTGCAAATATTTCCTGAAATTAAATGAATTTTTGATGCTAAATAATTGTAAATTAAACAACTTTTGCCTGCAGCAAAATGTCTTTTTATAATAGAGGTAATTGAATGCAAAATGTTTGAGAATGAATTTGATTTCTTATTTTATAAAATTTTCTCTCTTAGTAATATAGTATCATTCATAAAAGTTGTTTTTATTTTTACACATCTTTCTCTTGAAAAAATTGGATTTCTTTTTGTTATATCTAGTGTTGAATTGAATACTTCAAAATTAATCTTAATAAGAAGATCGTTTTGATCATAATTTTCAAAAGTCATAGATAACGAACCATTTCACAATTTCAGTTCCCACAATCTTTTATAGCATTTTTTATATAGAAAAAAATTGCCAAAATATGAACTCTTTAATTTTTTCTTTGGCCTCCAACTTTTGAATTCTTATTCACTGTGCTACAGAAATGTTTTTGCAATAAACTTTCCTCAAAGATCGCTAAACTATATCCACTCCTTTTATATTTAAGGCTAAAATAGAAAAGTTATTAATGCGGTTTTCTTTTCTCAAAAACATGTAACATTTTTTTTACTTCTTTTAAGAGAAGTGGCAGTTTGTAGAAGTCGTCAAACCGAAATTATATTTCGTAACGGCTGTTGGACTACTTTCTTAAAAATTTTTTATTTTCAACTGAGAAAATTCTGACATTTTCTGTTAAAAAGTGCAAAAAATGTTGCATTCTTTTCTAGACAAGAAATCAACGTAAGTTTAGTTTGCCCGCTTTTGATTTTTTTAAATAAATTGTTTTATTGTTTATTTCTAAAAATATAAAATTGTTAGAGTAAAAATAAATAAATACTTTTCTTAGGCTAAATTCTTACAAATAATATCCTACAATATTTCACAATTCAGTACAAAGATTAAGACAAATTTTAGCACAAAGAAATAATAATTAAATCTTGACAAATACTTTCGAGTAAAAGACAGAAAAAGGGGGAAAAAAGTTCTGAATCGAGTGTAAATTGAAATAATGACTTAACTAACTAACAACCCCGAGCTGTTGATAAAATTGATCACTTCAGTTGAGAATACCAACAAACGCCACTTGTCCTATCTCTCGCTCTCTGCCTCTCTCCCTCTCTCTCGCTCTCTCCCAGTTAACCAAATCAATACTACGTGCTGTCATTGAACATGACTTTATTAATCCAAGGAACGAATTTCTGTATGTTTGTATAGACTCCCGGCAAATGTTCACGACCACAGCCAATGCCCCAGGACACTAGGCCAATCAGAGTCTTACGCCCATCCAAGGATAAAGTCAGAGGACCGCCTGAGTCTCCTTGACAAGAATCACGGCCACCTTCTTTGTAGCCGGCACATAAGAAGACATCGTGTATTGCTTCTCGTCTGCCAGCAGCACGAAACCATCTTTGGCAGCGATCATTGGACAGGACTTCAACGTCGACTTCCTGAAACACAAAACAAGGAAATAAAAAGTGGGTTAGAATTACTTGATTCCTTCTCAAGGACGATATTTTGTTGTAGTTGAAGAAAAGCATTTACTGGCCATTCAAAGAGGTCGAAAGAGTTCTTTCTTTGGAAAATATTTTTCGAAAAAAACGTAACCACTCTTTTTAAGTTTTTCATCGGTTGAGATTTCAGTACAAAAAAGACTGAAAGGACAATAAAGTGGCCTCAAAGGATATAGAAATTTTAAATAGAAAAAAAATTTATTAGATGATCGTTTTTTGTTTAATAAAAAACTAAATTGAAAATTATTTATCAGGCTCTTGAGTTCAAATCTGACAAATATTTTTTTGAGTTTGTTCAAATTTCAATTTTACTAAAAGTGCAACATTTTAAATACTTCGAATGTATATTTTTTTAAATTTTTTCGTTTCCCTTAAATTGTTTTAAAAAAGTGATCGTTGAGCGGTTTTTCTTGGGAGAAATTTAGTTTGAAAATATTTTTTTAAATTTCCTGCTCTTAATTGTGACTTTTAGAATTATTTTTCTGTCATAAAATCCTACTCACTTGCAAAACAGAGGGCACTGTACTCTGGCCATGCCTGGTCCTGCCCCAGCCGGCCACAGTGGCCATTTTGCCCACCAGTTTTGTGGCAGGCGGTGGCAAACAGACGGGTATTATGTGCTGCTTATAAACCACGTTACGATCCAAACGAATCAGGGCTAAATCGTTTTTAAAATCCGCTGGATTATAGTGTGGATGCACTTCTTTACGTTCGATGCCATATTCTTCGTGATTCAAACGCTCCTCCTGTCCCCTGACATCCCATTCGCCCAAACGTATTTTCATATTTGAATTTGGAGTGCTTAAAATTAAAATTGTTTAATAAGATAAAGTGACAGAAATTAAAATATACACTCACGTGGCCACACAGTGAGCCGCCGTCACCACCCATCTGTTGGAAATGAGAGCACCGCCGCAGCTTAATTTTCGTGATAGAAAACCACTTTTGATGAGGGCCACCTGCCAGGGATGAGAACCAAAGCCGGTGGAATGGCCGCCCACAATGCGATTCGAGCGGGAGAACACTTCGCCACAACCTAAAAAGAGAGCGGATAAAAATCATTCTCAGTTGCCAACTAGTAAAAGGAAATAAAATAAAATAAATTAAATTGTTATCAAAATAAAAATCAAATTATTGATACTGCGGTGCCATGCAAGCGAGAAAATAGATGAAAAGTGCTCGAGAAGTTTACACCCTTAAACCCAACTTAAATAAGAAGATACAAGAACAAAGAGAGAGAGTGAGAGAGAGAGAGAGAGAAGAGTAAAATAGACGGAAACGGAGTTTTGTTTTTATACCCGGTACTGGACGATACGAGTTATCTGGATATTTGCTAGTACCTGACCCATAGTCATCACCAACTTCGCCATTATTCAAATCCAGCACATTGCCCACTGCATACGATCCATCACTGCCCGCCAAGCCATGCGCACTGCTGTCCAATCCCAACGGTATTTGCATTTGCGGCGGTGGCGGTACATCGAAAAAACTGTCTAAATGATTTGTGACGCCGATATGCTGTCCTGCACCACTCAAATGATTTGTCTCGTGCTCCCAGGAGCCGGGTCCGTTCGAGAAACCATTACCACTACCCGGCCGGGTAGTGTGAGGCTTGTAGCTTATCAATGGCGGCTGGGAGTAGGGGCGATTGGTGGTGTATTGGGCCGCGGCTGGTGCTGCCACTTGGTACTGATGATTATTTGCAATAGAGGGATAGTTCGATATGGCCGAGTGACTGGTAGAGGTGGCATGTGATCCCAAATTGTTGCCGTGCAGGGGACGGTTTAGGGATTGCGTGTAACTTGCACTGCTGTGGTGTTTATTGTGATTGGCCAGGTCTGGATAAATGTCGTACAAATGAATGATATCACCTGGAGAAAGTTAAGAAAGTTAAGGGTGGACATTTTCCATTTTAACAATTTTTTTTGAGGGTTTGCTTTTAATCAAAATTATTTGAAAGAAAAAAATCCAAAAAACGAAAATTTTAAAAAATCCTCGGCTACAAAAATAAATGAAATAAATCGAAAAAGTTGGTATCGAATTTTTGTTATCTGCGTTAATGAGTGGTTGTGTTATTTGTTGGCGGCCAGAATAAATTTCAAAAACATTCAGACTGGTCAATAAAAATTACCGGCAGTCAGTAGATTTTGTTAAAATTTTTGACACATTTTTTTGTGGTACTTTTTTAAGTCTCTTATCGTTCACAAATATTAATGAAACTTAAGTGGTTTAAAAGCTAATTTTATCTAGATGTGCAGCATATAAATTATATTTTTATATACTTGTCATATTTTAGTTACAAATGCGTCACACATGATTTTGTGGTACACTTTGAGAATTTTGTAGGTCATTAAAACTGATGAATGCTGCTTTTTTTAAAAGGTATTTTGGCATTGATTTTCATAACAGAAGTATGTTTTCCAAGTTCGTAGTATAAGAAAAGTAAACAAGTGTTTTAAATTTGTTGCTCTACAGATGCACATCTTTCCTTTTTGTAGCTCCAGCACAAGGCATTGCATTAGTAACTGCCGTCTTGGTCAAATCGGTTCTAGTTAAAAATTAACTGTGGTTGTCTTTTGAGTTTCAAGCGGATGTTTGCTTAGTCTTCATTCCACTTCGCTATTCTAAACGGTTTTATTCAAGTTCAAAAATATCTTTAACGTTCTAAAACCTGTTGAATTTCGTCCAGCAGGATTTATGTAAAAGATAATATCCATGAAAAAATAAATACATGATGACAATTGGCTCCACCATGCCCAGCAGAACATGAAAACGTTTTTATTTCTTATAACAGTCTTCCTGACTATTTCATTGCCTTCCAAGTGTATAGAAACTATAAATTTTCCTGAAGCGAAAGACCTAAAAAATAATACTAAATAATAATTTCTTCATCATTAAACTGATCTTTTTATTGTTCTTATTTTTAAGTGAAATACTGAATGAATTTGTTAACTGTTTTTAATGTCAACAAAACCGATTTAATATCTTTTTGTTGAAAAATTCCCAACACGTAAATTAAACGAGATCAAATTGCATCAAATCAGTGTCATGCTTTTATTGTGTCAAACTGCAACTGACTTAGTTTTGAAAAGGAAAAAAAGAGAAACAAGAAACAATTATTTTTTTATTAAAATTATGTTTCTGCTCGTTAAAAATTATATAATTTATTTTGAATAAAACAGTCAGTGTCCAGCAGATTATTTCATTTGAACGCAATTAAAACGAACAGCAACTCTACGTGCCCACCATGTATTTGACAGCAGGCAAGAAACAATAAAAGTTACAGATGCAACAGAAATTATGAGATAATTTCAGTTCACTGCGATGTGTGAAAAAAACCAACAACACCAACAACGAGAGAAATAAGTAATAAAAAAGAAAAAAGTTCAAAATTATTATACAACAATCTCGGACATGATGTGAGGCCGCCGACGATGTCACTGATGAAAGTAAAAGAAATGAAATGTCAGCGCTTAATTACCACTTGCAAGCGGCGACGAAACGGACAGACTGGCAGACAGACGAGTCAAGTGTAGGGCTGTTAATTACACCGCTGGCAGTGATGACTGCAAAGCATTTACAACAATATTTTTTTTATTTGTTGTTGCAGGCAAAAGCGTCACCCTCGACTAATTTTAGTTCCTATTTAAAAAGTTTATGTTTCTCCACTCTTTCGCTTCTCGTACAATTCACAAGTGAAAAGTCCCCCCTCCTCATAAGAAACTAAATGAAAATGCGAATTCATTTACGTTTAAGAGGGAACTAAAACAAAAACAAATTACAACTAAAAGAAAACATAAATAAATAGTTTTTATAAATCGCACAATAAAAACAAATAAACTCCAAGTCTTAAATCATCAAATCCACCAACCAACCGACCGACCTGAGCAAAAAAAAAATAGTTTAATTTGTGGAAGAAGAAAGAGTTTCACTTTTTATTTCTCCAGCAGTACGAATAATAAACGCGTTTATCCAGCGAGTTAAAAATGGAAGAAACAAAAATGGAAACTTAAAACCCCAAACAGGCCGCCTCGCCTGTCTTAACTGCTTTTTTTCCTCTCGTTTTTACGTTAAATAATCAGCAACTTTAAATAGATTAAAATGTATTAAATGAAATCATTCGAGTTGTTTTAACACTGGCTCCAAAAATTCACCAGATTTCTTAGATAATTTCGGTTTTACGTTGTGAAAGAAAAGCAAAACACAAGCAAACAAAGAAGCTTTAAGCCAAGCAACTGGCTCCGAGCCGTTGAAGTTTTTTTTCCTTAAAGAAAGCACAACATTTTATTGAAACTTCTTGTCATTATAATTTTTTTATTACTTTTATTTTCGTAGAAACAAAAATTATAATAATTTTAAAATATTCAAACCTCTAGACATGCAAAATGACAACTGGAGCATAACGCATCATTTCTTTTGGTTTTCTTTAGAATCGTTGTTGGACTTAAGCGTTTTACGGCCTTTTGGTTAACTGTTTACAATAATTTATTTAAAATGAAATTCGAAAGTGCAAGAACCAGCAACGGTGTGAAATAAATTATATGCGGCTCAAAAAATTGCCCCGAAAGAGAAACACACACCCACACCCACACACACACATATTTATAGATATTCTAAACGACATGTTCGCTTTATTATATTGCACAGTGGGCGATCTTTAGGAACAAAAAAATTAATGCTTACAACATACAGTGGAACAAGTTAAATAATTTAAAAAAAGAAAATATGTTTTATAAAAAAATAAAAAATAAAAACATTTTAATGCAAAAAAAATTGAAGAAAAAATCGAAACGTTCCCAATATTTTCGCAAAAAAATATATATATTTAATTATTGCTAAAGTTGAAAAGAAAAAATTGCAAAAAACCCTATTCCATATATAAAACTTTTTGGAAGATAATTTTTTTTTTCAGAAAGTACAGTGGAGCTAATTGAATAATTTTATAGAAGAAAACATGTTTTGCCAACAAATTTTTCTGTTAAAAAAATTCAATATTTTTATTATAACATAATTTAAAAAGTATTAGAAACCATCAGAAAGATAATTTTATTTCAAAAAGTACAGTGGAGCAAATTGATTAATTTTAAAAAGAAAATATGTCTTGCAAGCAAATTTTTCTATTAAAAAATTCAATATTTTTATTATAAAATAATTAAAAAAATATTTGAGAAAGATAATCACAAATATAATTTTATTGAAAGAAGCACAGTGGACCAAATAAAATAATTTTAAAGAAGAGAACATGTTTTGCAAGCAAATTTTTCTATCTGAAAAATTCAATATTTTTAATATAAAATAATTAAAAAATATTGGAGACCATCAGAAGGATAATCACAAATATAATTTTATTGAAAGAAGCACAGTGGAGCAATTTGAATAATTTTAAACACTGGCAGCAGCTTTTCGTATGAACAAAGTGGTCCAGAAACACCACAAACATACTACTCATTAGCAGAAGATACAGTGAAGCTTGTAAATATAGCGGCGCACTAGTTGAGAGAAAAGATTAAGACATAAATAATTAATACCACAAGAAAGAAATTATTTATGACCCTGTGGCCTAGGCCCTCGCCTACTAAAACTATCAGGCCTGGAAATCTTCTCCCAATAGATTAATAAAACGGACTTGCGGTAGTTTTTGTGGGGAAAGGTTTCATGATACTAAACCCTTCATGCGATTGTCGTAAATTGCAAATATCTGTCGTTGGAATACCGAAAACTACGGATGTGACGCCTCGAGCCCCGACCACGATAGAAGTGGCGTCTTCATTGTTCGATTGGAGTTATTATTTTTAAATAAATTAATTTTAAAGAGTGAGTCTGCTGTAAAACAATAATCATAACGTAATGAAAAGGATCTGTTGTCTTGAGTGTGAAACTTGTTTGCCATAGACAAGGACTCCCTTTGTTTCCAATAATCCTTGTATTGGAAGAAAGAATAAGAAAACGAAGTCGGTGATGATATTAAAAATCAAAAAGGATGTCTCTGTAATTTTAGTCGTCGTATCGCTGGTATTTCCCCTGTAGATTTCACTCATTTGATTTGCTTTTTTATTTTATTTCTATTTTCAGAATTCACTTAATTTATTTAAACAAATTGAATTGAGAAACTCCACTTGCATTAATAAGCGGCAGCTTTTTTTCTTTTGTTTGTTTGCTGCTCGTCTTCTAAACTTGAGTTGATTTTTTGCTCATAGAATTTAGCCAATTTTGCGAAATGCTCTACAATACTGACGCTTTTATTTTTATTTTGTTAAATTATATTTTGTTGCAAATTTTACGTTAGTAGTTGTTGGAAATAATAAAATTAAAAAAAAAAAAATTGTTGCATAACAATTGCTGAAGCCAAGCGTTTCAATGTAATCAGAAAATAAATTGACGCATTAAACACAAGAATTGCAATTTGCAGTTTGCAAAATTGCTTCTTTGATAAATCGCTAGTAAACGATTTATAACACACTCACACACACACACACACACACACAATCAACAACTTACTCGTGTTATTAACTTGACCAGCATTTGAGTTGGCCTCTTCATTGTGCGTGTCCTTGTCGACGCAGCATGACCAGATCATGCCGCCCGAACATAAATCCACTGGTTTGCCGCCGCCCAAGACGCAGGATATCGACAGGCCACATTCAAATTTTTGACCACGATAGCGGCAGGTTTGAGGTATCACTGGAAGGTAAAAGAAAATAATTTTATTCAATTTGTTTTGTGGTAAAAAAAAGACAGTCTGTTTAGGACTTTTTATACACTAGAAAAAAAGAAAATTAAAATACTTCTGGCAAGCATTTCCATCACGGAATTTTCAGCGTAATACGCTGCGCCACTTCTTCGAGTCAGAGCGTCTAATATGACAAGATCGTGTTCCTGCTGGGCAGTGGGATACGCCGAAATCTGTGAGGACTGGCTGGTATGAACCAGCAGACACAATATTTCGAATGTCCATCGCAGCCACGTATCTTTTTTGCACCAGTGCTGCTTTTTTCTCAGTGTAGTCATTTTCAGAAAAAGATCTTTTCCAAGCAGTTAATAATTACAACAACTGTTGACACTGTTTTAAAACTTTATTTTGCAAAAACTTGTTGTTTGTTATATTTTATTTGAACTCAAGAAAATATTTGTAATTATCATGGCCTTTCGCTTTAATTTATCTCTTAATTTTTCTTTACATTTTTCTAATTAATACGATATTTTTAATTCTCTTTAAATCCATCATTAAATCGCCACTTATTTCACAGTTGCTTGAAAGCGAAAGGAAAATGATTTTATAATTTTTGTGTGTATTTTTTTCTTTCAAAACACTCGAAATGCAGATGATATTATCCAAGAAAAGAAAGCTGACGGCTAAAAAAACAATAACAATAACAATAACAAAAACAAAAACAAAACTTTAAACGCGATTTTCTTAAGGCCGAAATTTAAAGCGGCAATAAAATTTTCCACCAACCGCACGTTGTAAAATCCAAATCAGAACTAAACGCATGCGAAGCCAACAACGACGCTTCAGCGTACAAGACTTTTGGATGGTAGAGGAGTTGATTGAGAAAAAAAAAGTAAAATTTAATTAAAAAAAAAAATTAAATAAAATTAAATAAAAGAAATATCATGGAGTAATCGTAATGACGATGTTAATAATGAGAAAGAAACCAAAGTGAAGTACCACCATCGCATGCTTCCATATTAACAGCAGCAACGGCAGCACCAGCAGGTTGGACGGCAGGGAGGCAGGTCTGGTATCATTCCGTCATTCATGCTTTTCACTTTTCAATTCAAACTACTGGAACAAAAAAAAAGATACACTCAACCTTTCCATTTTGTGGTACTTGACTAAATTTTGTTCATAATTTTGTTGTTGTTTTGCTTCTCTTATTTTTGTTTTATTACAAACTTTTGATTAAAGACATTCAAAAAAACTTTAATTAAGTTAACTGAATCAGTTGTTGGTTTTGTGAGCTTTTGTCTTCATTCGTTATCCATCTGCACTTCATCGCACACAAACACACACTGGCCAAGCCAAGTGTAAATCACAATTGCGCATGAGCAAAAGTTTTATTTATTTTTAATCCTGCACAGTGGGTGTGTTATAGAAAGCACTATTGCAAATTTTAAGTCCTTAAGAAAGAAAACTACTTTTAAAAATATTATTTCTTTAGCAAAAGAGAAAAGTCAACGTAATTATTGGCTTGGAAAAAGGCCAATAACTTTGTTTTAAAAAGTGGCAACAAGTTTTTAAGAGTTACTTATTCGATTTCTGCCAGAACAAAGTAAAATATATTTATAAATCTTTAAGCCTCTTGTTAAAAAAATCTATTAATGTGATAGAAAATTTCTAACAGTTAAAAGCTTTAAGTCAAAAGCTTTGAGCACAATGCGTTCTTCGTTGTTTCTTTTTTTTGTTTGTTTGGCAAAAAACTCTTTTACACGCACAAATATTTTTGCCAACTGAATTAATAACTTTCTCACAATTTTGATTCAGACATATTTCGTTTTATTTCTGTAAATAAAATATATTTTTAATCTTATTTATTTGTAATCAAATTTTCAGTTCTTTTGTTTATTTTTATTAATTTAAACAACTCAGTTGATTACTGCGGCCGGTGTTTTGCCTTTTTTTTTGCGTTATTGAAAATTTATGTTACAAATCAAACTATTCAATTTGCATACACAAACTCTAAATGTTTTTATTAAATTCGTTTAATAATTTTTATTTAAAACGTGCACAGTCTCTTTGAAAAAAAAAAAAACAGAATTATTTGATAGATGTTGTTTGTTGATTTGGAAGCAAAGTTATAGCTTTAATTAACACGTTAACGTTAAGAAATCCACAAACTGAATTATATAGAAAATATCTACACATAAATACCTTTCAAACTATATATATTTGACAAATTTTGGTAGCCGACCAGATACCTACAAGTGTACCACAAAATAGCTGGATTATTAATAAAGTTATTATATATTATTTTGGAAATTTGTAAACTCATTTCAGAAGAACTACTTTTTATTTATTCGAAACCTAAAAATTTAGGCAAATTCAACCATGAATTTGCCTTAAAGAGATTTTATTTTCGAATAAATAATTTTTAAAACAACTTAATTTAAAAAATATAATATTTTAAAACTGGCAATACTTTCTAAAAGCTTTTGCTTAAAAAATGCACTTCAAAACTGTTTAAAAAATTATTTAAACGATTTTAAAACAATTTAATAAAAAACTGTACTTCAAAATTATTTTAAAAATTAAATAATTTTTAAAAGAAAAAATTTTAAAAAATTATTTAAAAGATTTTAAAACAATTTAATAAAAAAAACAACTTTCTATAACGGACATTATCTTCAAAAAGTTTTTGTTTAAAAAAATGTACTTCAAAATTATTTTAAAACTTATTTAAACATTTTTAAAACTTAATTTAAAAAAATTATAATAATTTTTTAACATTTTTTTGTTTAAAAAATGTACTTCAATATGATTTCAAAAATTATTTTTACTCACAAATTTTATTTCCCAATTAATTATTTCCAAAATTATATACGAAAATTTTTAAAGCAACTTAACTAAAAAAAAGTAACAATAGTTTTTTAAAACTGTAAAAAATTTACTTTAAAAATTTGTTGAAAAAGAATTTAAAAATTTCTGAAACAACTTAATTGAAAAAAAAATAGTTTTTTAAAACTGGCATCACATTCAAAAAGTTTTTACTTAAAAAATTACTTAAAAATTAAAAAAAATATATATTTTTTACTAAATAACTTGAAATTTTTAATAGTTGAACTGTCGAAAAATTATTTGCAGTGGCATTTTTATAAAAATTATTATCTACGAGTATAAGAAAATTAGTGGCGAAGGTTTTACTGATCAAGTGGATCACCCTCATGAAGCAAATTATTCGGTGCAGCGTTTGGACTCGAAGCGTAAAAGCGTTTGAATAAATTTCTTGTTTTCAATCTGTAGCAATTTTTTTTAAATTCAATTATTTTGGAGTTTCGATTTAGGTTGTATCTCTCCCACTGTGCAAACTGCAAACTGAATCCACTCATTTATTTTATATATTCAACGACAATGTATCGCCTTGTTTCATGACTATTAAATTGTTTGTTTATTTTTCGTGTGTCTTTTATAAGTCTATCAGGGGCTTTTTGTTTTACTTTCATAGTGTCAAACATGTTGTTGTTGCAGTTGTTGCTAACCGAGTTGGTGCTGGAAAAGCTGTTTTCCTGGATTTAAATGGACACTTGACAATTAAATATGTTGAATGTGACTTTATTAAGCACTAAATTTTCCTGCCATTGAACTTGTGTCTGCACGGTCTTGTTTTACTTCAACTTCTTTTCTTGTTTATTTTGCTTAAAACATGTCTCTGCGGGGACTTTAAAGTTTGGAGTTGTTAAGCTAGTGTTTTGTCCACGCGTTATTGGTAACAATTATTTGGCACTGAATTGGCAGTGAGGCCTCCAATACCGGCTTTCGATATTCAAATTAATTAAGCGCAATTATGGTAAAAGAAAAGTCATGTAACATTAAGAAATGAACTCATATATTTTGAAAATTTTATATGAAAATCGGGTAGAGAAAAAAACTTGTTTTCTTTTTTTTAATTTGTTAAATCAACAAAATGTTAATCAAATATGATTAATATCGTAATTAAATATAAATTTAGTTAGATTTCATGCTTTTTTTCTGATCATTAATTAAGTGTCATGTTGACTGGATTTAATTAAAGTTTATGATTTTTAAAAGAAATTGAATTGTTGCTTAACTGTTTCTTGTTTATTTTTTTTTAATTACAAAACACCAACCGTTTGTTTTTTTAAGAGCCTTAATTACATGCTCCATGCAAATACAAGAACAAGAAATGCCTGCCAAATGAACTGAAAGCCATGACGATCGTTTATAATCACCTTCTGTTTTTTTTTTTTGGTCTTTCATAAATTGTGTGTAAAGAAACTGCAGAATCACCTTGAATTCACTAATTAACGATTAAAAATACTTTCTCTTCAGTTTGCTGGAGTTTTTCTTCCCTCTTCCCATAGACTTGTAAAAATTTTAATCGCTTTGAAAAAAACGCTGGAGTCACACTGTTGGATTGAGTGTTAATGATAGTGACGGTTTAGGGCTGGTACAATAACTTTCTTGATTATTTTGGAAATCTTTTTTTTTTCGTTATAAAAAGTGTAATAAAAACGTTTTTAAGTTCAGTTTTCTTAAATTTATTAAATTTATAAAGAAATCCTTTAAGATGATGTTTTTTGAAATGCGCGAAAGCAGCGCTGGAGATGTTGTTCGCGTTAATTTAATTTTAATAGTGCAGATCATATTTCTCCCAAAATTGTGTAAAAAAATTCAAAGTGATCATTGAACGGGTTTCAGCAAAATCCTCATTGATCACCAGAATCATTTTATTTCATTATTTAAAATTTTCACACTGGCTTTTTGTATAACTTTTTTTTTTTGTCTTGGACCAGCTCTCAAGTTATGACTGAAAAAGGGAGGATCGTATTGAGAGGACAGATGAAGACAGAGTAGAAGATACAGAATTTGTTGTAGTTCTTTTTTTTTACTTCTTACTTCCCCAGTGAACTTTTTTGCTGCAGGTATCGACGAAGGAGGGTGCTCTTTTAGTACGTAAGGGTGTCACAAGTGCTATGCCTTCGTCTTGGAAACCGAACGAAAATAATTCACACAATAATTCGCTCATAAAAATCAGGAGGGTTACTCTGGTATTACGATGCGAAAGAAATTACTTTCGCGTTTCACGTAAAAATGCGAAAAGCTTTTCTTTCGCACGGCATTACAAACTAACCCTCCCCAGATAACTCCTCGCCATATTCATGACTGAGTTGCGGAGTCGAGTTCCAGATCGTAGGCTGGTGTTCACTACTTTAGACTATAATTTTACCCACTTCGAAGATAAAAATTTAATTTCACTCTTATAAACTCATCCACACAAAACAATAATTTAATAAGTTTGATCAGCGTTGCCGTGGTGAATTTAAAACAACAGAGTTGCCATTTTTTGTCAGCGAAGTGGCGGGGAACTTCTACCGCTGTAGATTTTTAAGAAATAGTCTTGCCATTCTTTTTCCAAGGGACTTAAAATTTTTTTGCATGCTAAACTTAGAAGTGTCTTCACTAAATGGCTGTTGACTCTACTATATGGTGCGACCGGGCTAGATATCATGTTTTATTGGGATTTCAATCGAAAAGTATCAGCTTTCTTAAATAGCTTGTGAAGAAATCTGTTCCTAAAAACCGCCCTCTATTTCTTTTTCTCAATAGGGATACTTTTTTTAATTCCTAGGAATTTATATCGATTTCCCTTTATTATTAATATAATTAATAAGCTAATATTCGAAGATCATGAAATTTCTTAAATAAGACTTATTAATTATTAATAATATAATTAAATTAAAGAGTTAAAAAAAAATATAAACTGATCATGATAAATAGTTTAAAGATTGATGGGGAAATCTATATGAATTTATTTTTCCACTCACACAGCAGAGTAGAACAGCATGGTTTTCGAAAGCCGCTACACTTTTCCATCAGTAATCATGTGTATATGCTTATTACCACTGATAGGTTGCACGGAAAATTCCATACGAGAAGTGCTGAATACTAATTCAATGTAGATCACCGGATCAAATCCCCTGATGATTGTTAATATTTTTTTTTCTCATCATGACATATTTTTTTTACTGCGGCTGCATAATAAAATACACCAAAAATTTGGAAAAATCCCGATCTTGGGATTTTAATATAATGTTTTGGGAGTTGTGGGGATATGGGAAAACATTTCTCCACTTAATTAAAAGCTACCAGATGAAATTACTATAAATAAAATTGTTATTGCATCTGTTTGCTTACGACTTTTAATGCCCGAAGCTGCTGATATCCAGCCCTGGTTAGAAGATCATAAATAAATTGTTTTACATCTCTTTTCGTTAGATATTGTTAGTAATAATTGAGCACAAACCCATGGACATGCGTATTATCAAAGCAGGGATTCATGAGCGCCAATAATTTCGACCGGGGCTTCATTGAAATCTAAATGGTCACTTTAGAGTTCAATAAACCACCGTTCCCGGTCAACAATTTTTCAGTTGTATTTTTTTAAACTCCTTTTACCACTAAAGACGTACAATTTTTTATCTGGAATCACTACCAGCTTCAGTAACAATTTATTTTAATTATAAGAAAATATTATTGAAAATGTCACAACAATTTTACTTACAATCCAATTCGTCGAAAAACTTGGCTTCCTTGGGTAACGCCTTTTGTATGGCCTGTTTGAGATTCGAATCAATGGCTTCATTGTAAACGGTGTTATAATTTACAGATCCTTTTACTACGTAAGACAAACGCGGCAGCGATAGTAACCAAAATACTACAACATTTCTAAATGTTAGAAATTGGAAGCCAAAAGCTCTGGGCATAATGCGTTCTTCGTTGTTTCAAAATTTTTGTTTGTTTATTTTTCGTTTGGCAAAACACTCTTTTACACGCACAAATATTTTTGCAAACCGAATTAATAACTTTCCGACAATTTTGATGCAAACATATTTCGTTTTATTTTTGTAAATAAAATATATTTTTAATCTTTTTAATTTGTAATCAAATTTTCAGTTCTTTTATATATTTTATTTATTTAAACAACTCAGTTGATTACTGCGGCCGGTGTTTTGCTATTTTGCTTGCGTTATTGAAAATTTATGTAACAAATCAAACTATTCACTTTGAATACGCAAACTTTAAACGTTTTTATTTAATTCGTTTAATAATTTTTATTTAAAACATGCACACACTCTTTGCTCCACTAACAGCAACAGCCAAACGATTTGCGGAATTGTTAAACGTTCGCTGAATGCAACAACAAACTGTTTATGGTTGACATATTTTCTCGTAGACCTTAAAAATTTGTCACTCCGTTTAATTGAGCCGCATGTGCTTTTGCCTCAAACTACTTAATAACACTATTGTCAGCTATTCAAAATCATGGACTCTTTACAAAACTCCGTCACATATTTCAACCGATCGTTAATACAAACATAAGAAATTTGGCTGGTTCAAAGCTTCGCTTAACGTTGCTAATCTCAACCAACACAAATTTAAATCATGTACACGCACTTCTGCATGTATCCATGTGTATGAGTGCTTGTTTGAGTGTTCATATGTGTGTGCGTGTTAATGTTTACGTACAAACAGCGGCAGATGTAGTCAAATGAAATCGAAAGTGAATTTGAAAAAAAAAAAATAAATAAATAAATAAAATATGAAATAAAAAGTTAATAAGAAAAGAAAAGAGTGAATTCAGTGGCTGCAGTGAAGGCTGGTAGTTGTCGCTCGTTATTGCTGTTATAAATTGTATATGTGTTTTGTCAACAAACATACGAGGGTGGTTGAATAAATGATTTAAAAAATAATATATTTTAAAATGACTCCGTGATGGGCATTGCTGTGGGGCAAAGAAGTTCAGTCCAAAAATTGATAGAGAGAGAAGGAGAGAGCGAGAGAGTGGTGCTTTTTAATAGCCACAAATTTAAAGCTTCCCAATTGGATGCGGTTTGGCCAAACAGCAAATTTTCTTAATAACGAGTAGGAGAAGTACACGTTGCGTTCTAAATATAAATTTTCTATTTATTTGAACTTCTTATTTGAATTAAGTAATTCTAGGAAATTTGGGGAAAAGGTAAAATGGGTGTAGGAATGAGCTGAAATCCCCTTTGAATTTTTTTTAAATTTCGTAAATTGGAAGTGTTGAACAACGATTCCCAAATAATTATAAAATAGATTTAATAATATGAAATTTATTTGTTGGGTGGTTAAGCAATGTCTATATGCATTTCATTTAAGAGAATTTAAATTTAATAGAAAAATAAATATCAAATTGAAAAAAAAAAACTTGGAATGTGTGACGTAATTAAAAAAGTAACGTTCAATACAAACAACTGCAGACAACAATAAGTCCGTCGAAATATTATTCTTTCTAAACTCTTGAAATATTTCGCTACAATTTAAAATAAAACAATTTTATCTATCAAAACTTAAACTTTTCGAACTAACCCCCGTAGATTTGATTCACAAATAACATCTTTCATTGGACCGAACCCGGTTGTCGTTCATGGTAAAAGTGTACGCTTAAATCAACGCTAATCACCTCCATTTCCTCGCTTAATATTCGTCTGTCTTCAATTTGCTTCGACAGTTTATGAACGTCTCGTCTGCAGTCGTGACAGAAATCCGTCAGGTTGTGTCGTAATGCGCTCTTGCATTTTCTGCTAAAAAGAGAGTTTTTCTGTTTGTTTTTGTTTCACTGTTTGAAATGTTTTGCAATTGTTTTAACAGTTTTGAAATGTTTGTTTGTTTGTTTGTTTGTTGGTTCAATTTGCAGTTCAACTTGAACTTCCTTCCTCTTTCGGAAATGTATTCAAGCCAACCGATAATCGATGGATTTTTTTGGGGAATTTTAAGAATCCAGCGAAGGGCATTTATTTCGAATATTGACATCTTGATTTAAGAGAGTTTCCCACTAAAATCCAGATACACTCGTTTGTTCAATCTGTAGGAAATTTTTGTGTTTAAAAATTTATCAATTAAATTGTGATGAATCACTCTGTCGTTAGTAAAAAATAATATGGGTAGTTCCATGACTCGTTCGCGACTCTTGTTTAAACATCTCAAGTATTTAAACGTATGTCGAGCCCATTGTGGTGAGAAATCACTATGTAGTTAGTAAAAAGTGCTATGGGTATTTCCATGATGTCGAACGTAACACATAAAAAAAGACAAAACATTTATTGTTTCAATTGTGATGAATCACAGTGTGTATAACAAATAAAAATTTATATGAGTATTTTCATAATATTAAACGCGACCGTCTTAAATATATAAATTATGAAAAAAAAAATTCGTTAAATTTTGATGAATCACCGTGTAGCTAATAAAGCACAATATGGGTACTTCCATAACATCAAACGTGACAGTCTAAAGCTTTTGAATTTAAATATTTATTCAAACGATTGCGGCTAATAACAGTGTAGCTAATAAAAATTGATATGGGTGCTTCCATAATGTCAAACGTGACCATATTTTATATGTAAAATTTTTTAAAATTTGTTGCTTTAATTATATTCAATCTCTCTGTAAATTAAAAGAAAAATTATTGAAAAAATATAAAATTTTTGGGGAGTTTCGAATTTCTCACGATATTTTAGTGTTTTAATATTTTTGGTACGATTTAGTTTTACTTTAAATCTTTTTGTTTGTTCGTGTTGTGCTTTTCGGGTTGAGGTTCGAACAAATTTATTCAAAAAGGTCTACAACAAAACGTACTCATTTAAATCTTTTTTTTTATAATATTTTTATTTAGTTGAGGGATATTTTTGAGGAACAATTTTTTTAAATAATTTTGTGACATTTTCTTTAATAATCAACCTTCAAACTGAACTACAGCAATTGCAAAAAAGTTTTCAAATTACGTACTTCAAAGACACTCATTCATTTGCGATGTGTGAATTAAGTCTGAAGTGAGAAATAATTTAAATGGCAATTGAAAACTAAAAAAAGATCACACTACCCAACAACCGAGTCTTGCATAATCAACACACACACACACGTACACACACTTACACAATCAATAAATTGACTGTAACAATAAAACTTTTTATAGTGGAGCACGCACTGCTCCAACTGTCAATAACTAAAACGCTTTGCGGTTTAAACGACTGAAGAGAAAAAAGTTTGCGTTTGTGCAAATATTGACATTTTGATTGTTGAATTTAGTGCTCTTCATTAACATCTCCGAAATGAGTTCAAATTGTCAAGGTCAAATTGCATGAAAGCTGGGCTGGATGACTGAATGCCTGCACGAATAATTCAGTGGTTTGTCAAAACGCAAATATTTAACAGAAGAAATTACAAAATTTATAAAATTTTTATTAAATTAAACTTTTTATTAAATGGAGTTTTCTTTAACTTTTTATTATCACATTTCATTGAAATTTTCAGAGGCATTTCAGTTGATCCGAAATTATATTTGTTTTTTAAATTTCATTTGTTATTTATGATTGAGTGTGTCATACACAAGCATAAATGTGTATGTGTATGTTGTCTCGTAAATATATATTTTAAAAATTGCATAACAATTTAAGTGACTGTCAACGCATCGCAACTGCGTTAATGTGAGTGTTAACCAACAATAAACGCAAAATAATTAAATTATTGTTTTTGTTTACAGTCTTGTTGTTGTTGTTGCTTATAAATATTTGAATTTCACGTGTTTTTGTCATTTCACTAGAGTGACAACACAATTTCAGCGTTGCCTTGCAAAGCACAGTAGAGCCGCAAGTGCAAAAGAGACTGCAAGAAATTTAAATTTGCTGGTGTAAATGGTTTTCGGTAGTACACCAGGGATGGATTTAGACAATCAAAAGTTCAGTATTTCTTCAGAGGATATTAAAAACAAATACGCCACGCATTTTATTGTGGTACACTTTCAAAGTTGTTTTAATTCACCGATATTGATGAAAAGCCATTTTATTAAAAGGCATTTCAGTGCAGATATACACAATATTAATTTATATCTCA
This sequence comes from Linnaemya vulpina, assembly GCA_963675445.1. Taxonomy (NCBI): domain Eukaryota; kingdom Metazoa; phylum Arthropoda; class Insecta; order Diptera; family Tachinidae; genus Linnaemya; species Linnaemya vulpina. The sequence goes on from OY776279.1 coordinate 4,636,411, forward strand.
GTGGATAACTTTTAAAAAAGTTTTTCATAAAAACTTTTTTCAAAATACTTATCAAATATATAAAATAGATTTGCACAGTAGAGCCGCCAGCGTAAAAGAGACTGCAAGAAACAAAAATTTATGGTGTAAATGAATTTGGGTAGTACACCAGGAATGGATTTAGGCAATCAAAAGTTCATATTTTCATTTTATTATAAAGCTTACGCACAGTGGGGCATTTCGGGAAAAATGGAATTACATCTGCTTTTACTAAACGGGTGGGTAGTCCTATTATAATAAATATTTATTTGCCTGGATTTTACATCTTCAAAGGAGCCTCAAAGCTTAAGTCTGCTCCAAGCTGGAAGTTTTTGTTGTATTGAAACAAATTATTGCCGGCTGATTTTTCCATTCAAGACCTATGAAAAGTCTTCTTTTTGTAAGAATTTTCAAAGTTTAGCTTAAAAATTTCAATGGCAAATTATTTACCTGCCTGGGCCCACTGTGTTGCCAATAGAAAATCAAATCGTTTCCGATTAGAAGCAAAACTGGCTGGTGTTTGAAAAATAAAATTTTGATCTCTTAATTTGTTACAACAAGAACAACTTTTTTAAATGTGTTATTATCTTAAACTTTACTTTTTTTGATTAAAACAAACTTTTTATTATAAAAAAAAGTTGGTAAAAGCTTATGATTTAGTCAAAAGTTATAAAAATATTAAATGACTGATCCTTTAAAAAAAATGTTGATCTTTTAATTTATTAAAAGAACGAAATTTCTGAATTTATTTATGTTTTAAAAGTGATTTTGGCCGAAAATTTTTTAGGTTAAAATTTGAATTTTCAGATTGAATAAAAAACATTTATTTTTTTAAATATTTAGGCCGTATTCATACTCAAAAATTGTACCGACATTTTGAGGGCTTAAAGGAATTAAATCTTTTTAAAACTAAAATATTTTCTTATCAAATCAAGAAATTTTTTTTTAAATCACAATCGACGAATATTTCTATCCGTCTTAAGTGATAATGGAGAATTAAGTATTAAAGGCCATATTCATAAAAAAATATTCAGTTATTATAACCTTCTTATAAGCCAAATTATTTCAAAGAAAAAAGTCAAATAAACTGTCTTTAGCTAATTTCGGTCTAATAAATCAAATAAACAATTTATAAGTATGAAATATTTGTAACGATTTAGAACTTAAAAATTATAGGAAAAAATTTATTTCTTCGTTTGACGAGAAAAAATACAGCAAAAAATATTGCAAAATCCCATCAATGAGATTTACAAAAAATTCCTTGGAAATCTCGGGGATCTCAGAAACAAATCCAGTTTATTTCTTTTCACTTCACTATCAAACTATTTGCCAACCGATTGAGAACTCTTAGTTGAAAATATTATTGAACAAAAGTTATTTTTACTAAAGATGGCGGCGATGTACTCGTTGCCATTTGTTTGGTATTTCAAGGGTTAAGAAATTTAACAATAAAAATAACGAAGTTTAGGTAAAACAGATGGCACAATTGTAAAGAGTAGCGGAAGAAAAAAGCGTTAAAAATAATACGAGTATTGAAAAAAGTGTTGTTAATGTAAATGGCCAACAGGTGATTGTGCCAGTTTCTTAACTCTTTCTACTAAAATTGGCAGGTATTTAAGGCCAAATGACATAATTTCTTAACATGTTTTTTTTTATTAACAATTTGAATTTTTCGTTTACTTTTTATAGTTTGAATAATAGGCTGCTAAAACTTTTCAACTTAATTTTAAGTTAAACTAATTTTTACCAAAAAAAAAAGTTGTTTCGTCTACTAGATGTTGTTAGTATGACTTTTCTTTAAGCACTTGACACTTTTATTGTTGATAATTGCGGGCTGTTGCGTTAATTGACGCAACAACTGCTGATGATCGTCATGTAGCAGAGATCGATAGAGGTTGTTGCTTTTGGTTTTACTATTTATTTCAGTTCAAATAAAGTAAAGAAATTGTAGTCACTAATTGAATTCAAGGTTGTTTACTTAACACGTAACATGTTGACCCTAAAAATAATAACTTCACATTCCAGATTTTTATTTAAATAAAACAGTTTATAAATAAAAAAAAAATTATAATAGGCCTACTTTGTTTTTAATGTTAATTGTTATCAAAATACTCGCATGCTGTTCATGTCAAAATATTAAAACTTTTTCTACCACTAAATTAAAAAGAAAATAAACAAAAATAATGAATAAATGCAGGATGTCTTTCTATTCAAAGTTGTTTCAACATCAACTAAATTGCGTTGCGCATCAGAACCTCTTGTATCCATTTGCTGGTCTTCTGGACGTTGTGATAAATACCCGGCTGATGATCAACGCCACAACCAAAACCGGCACTGGTAATGCCAACTAAAATGAAGCGGCCTAAAGAGTGTGAAATTACAAACAACAAAAAAAAATCTGCGTTTAAAAAAACAATTTATTGTTAAATGCGTGTGCTACTTACCGCGTTCTTTGATGATGAGTGGTCCACCTGAATCACCTGCGTTAAATGTGATTAGTTGGATTATTTCAAATCCCTAAGGTATGCTTTAAATATGCTCTGTGTTAATGTTGTATGCAACATTAAGGTGGTCCTGATTTTTAAAATATGAAAAAATATTTTTGTTGCACCTTTAAAAGTATCCAGAGTTTGGTAGGACGAACGAAAGAAAATTTGCCCAGCAGAAGAAGTTCTTAGTTTAATTGAATATCTCAGAGAGTGTGCTGCTTTTGTTCTGCACTGTACTATGATACAAATGCTCTTCAAGTGGAAATTTTAATATCTATTGATTTGTGCAACACTTGGCATTTCATATCAAATACATGAAAATTGATTCTAAGATCGTGAGCAACCTTTCTCTCATGCATGCTCTTTAGGGATCTCGCTAAAATGCTCTACTCATGTGGCGCCTGCTTTGGCTACTTCTCATTGTACACGCGATGGCAAATAAGATTTTAAAGTATTTAAAACACCATAAATCGCAATTATAAGTATTTTTCATAGATATCTAATCACAAATCAATCGTTCAATAATTTTACTCAGGCATGATCAATCATGTCGTCTTAATTGTACACACAATTTAGTAACGTTTGTGTTATTGAAGGAGAGGAGGACTTAAGCAGATCATATTCTAATTCATAAATAGTGTTTTATGTTTCAGGGATATTTTGCTTTCCTACAAGGATATTTTGCATTTTAACTAAAAGTTTCCTATTAAGTGTTACCGGCGTTGAAATATTTTTCAATTCTTCTTTGGAATGCTGATCTTGTCTGACTCATTTTCAATAATAATTTCAAAACATTATCGTAATAAAATATGATGTAGATGATATTCAAGTAAATTAATCCAACGGAAAGAGCAAATAAAAGTATTTTAAAAACATCAGTCCTTCCGAGTCTCTAATTGTCTTCTATATAATACTTATCAAAGCTTTATAAGAGGCTTGTTAGACAACATTTTTGCAGAATATTTTCTTAGAAGCTGTAATAAATTATAAATATGATCTCTTCAGTTTTAGAAACTTTCATATTCGCGCCGAAAATTTATAAAACTTTTTTCAATAAAAATAAATTAAACAAGATAATGGCAGCTCAACAATGCCGCCAGCTATCGTTCGATCGAATAAATAACATTCTAAGCAAAAACAAAATGTAAGAGTTTTTATATTTTTAATGTTGTTTATTCGATCGCAGGATGGCTTGAACAGGCTGCTAACTTTTATAATAAATATTTTGCGCCCATACAAAAATAATTGTCAATCAGAATCACTGATTCGTCTGCGTTGAATATCGTTACAATTGAGAAAAAAAGTCATTTGCCAAAAAGTGCAAAAAGCACCCGTTAATTAAATAGAAAATTAATAAAATTTGCTTTTTTTCTAAAACAGTTTTTTAAATGAAAAATCTGGACTAAGTAAAGAACGATCACCCTGATACTCCTCTTATATTATGTCGCCATATTGAGGGAGAAAAAAATTCTTAACTTAGAGGGCCACCCTAATGCAACACACATACACGCGAATACTTACCCAGGCAGGCATCTTGATGGCCGTCCGAGTGGCCGGCACAGAACATTTCGTTGTACAGTTCCACTTTAATTTGTTTGCTCTCATGCCAGCGCAGGCAATCCATGGAGGCTGTTCAGAGAAATTCATATAAATTTTTAATTATCAATTGAAAATATAAATTCTTATCATTCTTTTTTATAATAACATTTTTAATTTCAAGTATCCGGTCCAGTTTAAAGTGTTTAAAATGTTGATAAATAATTTTTTAAGGGAGGGATAAGAATTTTCAATATTAGTAAAAAAATAAATCGGCTGTTCTTTTGCAACAAAAAATTTTAATTATTGTATTTAAACCACAAACTCGGTTTATGGTAGTAGAAATCAATTTGCGGCAGGAAAGATAAATTTTGTGATGAAATTCAATGTTTCTTTAGAATATATTGAAAACAAATACGCCACGCAGTTTGTTGTGGTACACTTTCAAGGTGTTGTAGTTCACCGATAATGATGAAAAGCCTTTTTAATAAAAGGCATTTTGATGCAGATATGCACAATATTAATTTATATATCAATCGATAACTTTTAAAAAAGTTTTTCATAAAAACTTTTCTTAAAATAGTTATCATGATATGAAATTTTTTTAAAAATAAATTTGTCGCAAAAAAAAATGAATTTCATTATAGACTCACTTATTATGGGCACACTGGCCACTTGCAGCATATTCGTGCCGGCCTGACCCAAACTGGCCTCAGTTTTACCCCAACCGGCCACGGTGCCCTTACGGCCTATCAAGCGTATCGGATACACGGGCAGGCAAATCGGCAAAATATGTTCACTGGAAAACAAAATATCGTAAATTAATTTGTACTTTTCCTTAAAAAATTGCAAACAAGCGCCCACCAATGGAGCCCCACCTAAATCCAGTTGGTTTGGCCAACTTCAACAGCGCCAAGTCATAACGATCCGGTTGAGTCATGCGAAACTCAAACTTCGGATGAATAATCTTCTGCAAGACATTGTGCTTCTCCACCGGCAGTGGCTCTTGTGTCTGTCCCAAATTTTGTGTATCCAATTCACCCAAATAAACGGAAATATCTTGCAAGCGCGCCTGCTGGACACAGTGGGCCGCTGTTGCCACCATGTTTTTTGAAACCAAAACACCACCACACTGATATTCCGCAATACGTATGTGAGCCTGCCAGGGATATTCGGCAAAATGAGCCGGCCTGCCGCCAATAATGCGCTTTTGAAACGTCTGTTGAAAACTGCGCGCTAAACCGCATTCGGGCTGGCAGAAGAATTCTAAAATTAATAACGATTTTCCACCACGAATTCGGGAATTAGGGAAACTTACTTTCAGCAAAAGTTCATTGTCATCACGACGCCTCAGAAATACCCGTTTCGGTAGAGCGGTAACTTTCTTATTGTACTCCACCAGGGCCGTCTCCACCAAATTGGCAGCCGGTGAAACATCTCCCTCGGCTGCTATGCAACAGGAAAACAGCCATTTATTAGTGCCGCAGCCCCGTGCGTGCTTCCCGCCTTGCAGCCAACAGGAGAATGACAATTTGCAGGGCCAAGAGCCGCCTTGATGCATACACTCGCTTGGCACGCCCAGTAGAGTGTTCAAAATGTCTGGGGGTGAAATAGTTTGTGGTTTGAGAATTTTCAAATTTCAAGGTTATGTTTTTTGTGACAACTTACTTCCGGTAGCCGAGTGCACCGCCAATGACGTTATCGCACAGCAAAATAATAGTCGACAGAGCAGCGTTATAGAATTCCATAAGAACATCGTTGATTTTATACGAATCGGGGTTACCGTAGTTGCAGCATTTCTTACATAAATTGTTGCTTCACCGTGTGGAGGCAGTTAATTTAATATTTTAATTTCTTAATACGGGAATTTAAAAAAGTTTCTTTTGCTATTCAAAAATAAATAAACAGCTGCTGGGGGCATATGATTTTATAAAAATATTTTGTACTATTTTTCTAAAAAGTAAAAAATAAAACTTAAAACAGTTTATCCATAAAATATCCCGCCTGAATTATTAATGCAGTTCCCACAAGCTTAAATTATTGATGACCGACCAGCTCTCACGAGCTTTTTTTTATCAAAATTTTCTGTCCCAAAATCTCTTTCCCCCTTTTTTAGTTTCTCCTGTCCCACTGTTTTACATTGACAATGACACTATTGACTGGAATTTCTTCTAACACATTTTGTTGCCAGCATCTGCTCCACTTTTCACACATCACCAAGAGAGCATGCGCAAGTGCCTGAGATTGCCAGCAAATCTATTTTATTCTCACTACACTTTTTGTTGTTGTTTTGGCCGTTAATAGAGCTCAGAATCAATAGAAATTGATTGCGGAAAATATGGAAAAATTAATTGTAGCATTTGCAAGAGAAGTGATCTCATGTTACAAGTTGTGTGCTACTCTATTTTACATCATATTTACTTTTCTTTTAATTACACGGTTCAGCGGAAATAATATATATTTTTCAAAATCATTTCTTAACTTTCTCACACTTTTTATAAATATTTTTAAGGCGATCATTAATAGGAAGAGATTTTTTAATTTATTTTTATTTTCAAAGATAAGCGGGCAAAAGATCTGTTTCTTCTAGACCGTTTTGGTTGATCATAAAAGCCGATAAGAGAGAGCAACTTAATTGCCTGTCCCACGATTCAATTTAATTTCTAGATGACGATCTTTTAAATAATTATATGAATAACAAAAAAAAAAAAAGAAAACTTGATCTATTAATGCTTTCCCTTTTATTTTATAACTATTTGCCAAAATCGTGTCAAGATCACATCAAAAATAGGACATTTGCCCGGTCCTAGTGGACAACAATTGACTCCTTCTAACCGCCTGTAACTATTCTGAAGGGCATTGGAGAAAATAAAAGAATGTTTGATATTGTCAGTTTCTAAAGAAAAGCAGTACAGAATTGTTCTATATATTTAATATTGACTTGACGTGACGTGACTTTTACTGGTAGTTACAGAATAAGAAGAGTTTTTTTTCAAAATGATAAAAGAACTGTAAAATTTATATATCTCGCGATATCGTGAGGCTAACAGTAAGAAAATATTCGGAATAAGTGCTTAAGCCCAGACTGGCGGACCAGGAGTAACCACTTTTTGTTTTGTATTAAATTTTCTTACTGATTTTTTTCACTCTTCATTTCTCCGGAGTCAGGGTTCTTTTCCAAGTGAAACTGTTATTGCAACGGATCACACAACCCACGGAATTTCTATACTCTCATTACTGAAGTTGTAGAATAAAGAAGTAAAATAATAAAAAGTAGGAGTGATCAATGAGTTCTTTCTTTTTGTGACTTTTATAATTCTTAAAACTTCTTATTCATTTAAAAGGAAGTTTAAAATAATATCTTTAATTATACTAATAAAATATTTGTATTGTCCTTAAAGACCTGCAGCGCAGAACCCTTCAATAATCAGTTTGAATTTTTTTAAATAAAATTTGGGAAAAAGAGGATCAACACGATCAGAATTAAATTGCAGCATTACAAATTTTATTCAAAACCCAATTTTTCATTGATTAATTTCGCGCTTTCTGTAATTGTGGTTTAAGAGCTTTTAAGTGACTTTTCGGAAAAGGGCTGCGAAATATCCCTCCATCAGTGATACAACTAACAGAAATTATTTATCACAAAATTGCACTTCAAGTCCTCAAAACAACCGGAAATCACAAATCAGTAGCAGCACTAAAAAAGTTATTTTCGAAGTAAATTATAATAATTTTTAGCGCAATAAAAAATTATTTTTTTTAATGATTCACACAGCATTTCCATTTGCTTTTAAGCTAAAAACATTTAATCTTTAATTAATTTAGTTTTACATTTCTCTCTTTCAATTGTAACAACTCAATAAAGTGTCAACAGGCTTTTAGCAAAAATTATTGATTAAAATCACTTAAATTTTAATTTTCAAAACCGCCGCTCTTCAGTGTAAATAAAACTTTTCAACCGGAAATTCTCACGCTGCGAGTTTTCACAAAAGCCAGTAGCCATTAACAGCAAACCGAGATCCACAATGACAATAAAAATATTAAAAATAATAAAAATAGAAATAAAATTGTGATAATTTTCCTTCACTCGCGCAACATTTTCGTTTGCAACGGTTTTAGTTACTTTTAATTATTTCAAAATCCGTTTAAACGTTTTCTTACAGTTCTTTTTTTCTTTCCCTCTCTCTCTCTCTATTATTATTTCGTTTGTTTTCCACTGTTTGAATGCCAAAGAAAACTACAGAAAAAACAACAAATTTCTAACGTCCATATGCGTTGGCCAACGAAATCTAACTGATAACTAGAAGAGTAAAAGTATTCTTCGCCAGCCCAGCCGTTTTGACAAACGAGAACACAACGTGGTTGAAGTAGGAAAAAGCTGCAACAGGTTCCAAGAATTTATTTAACTTTACACATCTCGTGTTTAATCATATATATTTTTGCTGTTTTATAAAAAGCAACAAAATAAAAGATGAATAAAATAAAAAAAAAAAGAGTTTTCAAAATTGGTTGTTAAGAATATAATCACTTTTCATCTGTTGCTTTTCTATTTTTATTGTCGTTGTTAACAGAATGAAAGACAAGTTTTTTTATTTCCATATTTCTTCTATAGATTAATGGTTGTTGTTGTTGTTATTGCTGTTGTTGTTCTTGTGTGTTGTATTGTTTGCTGTTTTGATCTTGTGTTTAAGCATCTGCATGTGTGAAAGCCCTTCACTAATGGATGGCTGACTTTGATCACCTTAAGATTTTAATATGATTTTGCTTTTAGCGCTTCTCTAGGGGATTTTGAGTTTGCGGGGAAGAATTGCTGCCAAACAAAGTTTGTAACTGTCGGTACAAGTTTGCCTCAAGTTTAGGCCTAAAATGTTGGAAAGAACTTCCAGGCACCAGTGTTGTTAATGATTTCAAATTTGCATCCTGTTGTCTGTTGCCATTTCAAACATTTTTCCATTTTTATGAATATTAATTTTTAAAGTGAATGAAATTTGTTGTTATATTAATTAACATAATTTTGTATGTTGCTAAAGAAGCCATTAAAAAGAGTGGCGTAATATTTTATGGAAATAAAAATAACTACGACTTTGATACAAAGTAATTGACCTCAACCTGAGGCCACTATAAAATAACAAAAAAAAAAACAAACATAAAATTAAATTATTATATTTTTTAGCTGCCTGAGAAATTAACGTTTTCATACAAATCGTGTTGCCATATCGTCAGATTTAGCTGTTTTAGCGTTTTTTTGTTGCGGAACAAATTTTTTTTTTAAATTATTTCTTTTTAAAAAAATAATTTTCATATATATTAAATGATTACACTGAATACAAATCAAAATCATTGTTGTAATGAAACTATTTTTATTTTCATCTGAAGCGGCCCACATGCCCGCCCCGACAATATTTGGCCACAAGTCCAATATTTCACCGCTGGAATATTTTCTCCCAATGCTTTCAGAATGGCTTTCTTGTAGGCATAACCCACTCACTGTGCATACGAAGGCCCATGCTTTGCTTTTTCTATTGTAATTCTCATTTGGTTGAAGTCTAAGAACCAATGAAATACAGGCTTGAAGGCAAACAAACAAATTGATTGTCATTTAATAACGATATCTGAAGAAAAAATAGTTGTCTTTAAACTTAAATTTACTTCTTCTTTATATTAAATTGATGTTTAAAAATTTTATTTGTCTACATTTAGACCATCTTTAAGATACAATAAAATTAAAAAAAAAAAAAATTGCCGAAATCACTTTTGAAACAAACACTCTTACAACGATTTCTTTTCTACAAAATAATGCAACATTTTGCACACTTTTTAACAAAAAAAATGGCAGCATTTTGTCATTTCAAAATAAGGAATTTATTAGAATGAAATCCAACATCCCTCACGAAAAATAATTTCCGTTTCGAAACTTTTCCAAACCGCCACTTTTTCGAAAATAAGTGAAAAAATTTTACATGTTTTCTAGAACAGAAAACGCCATTAGAAAACTGTTTCTCCACTAAATTAACGAACTGATCTAGAGCAACTAAAAGTAAATCCAGTGAATAATTCTCACAGTGCAATCAAGCTCTTGTCTTTATAATTTTATTAATAGTACCATTAAAAAAAGAATATATTTTTATTTAATAAAAATACCCCTGCTATAAAATTTTATTTACAATTATTTTGTGTCTTTTTTATTTATATTTAAAAATAAATTACAATTTGAATAAATATAAAAGGAAAATAATAATAATTAAATTTGTTCTTTTGGTTTTGTTAATTCTTGCTGGAATTTAGTTTAACAAAAACGTTAACAAAAGTTGAAGATTAAAAATATATATAAAATTAATTAATCGATTAATAAATACAAAATAAACTTAAACTTAAAGTGAAACATTTTCATATTCTTTTTTATTTAATAAAAAATTTAAATGTCAAATTACATGCGTCCACTACAATTAATGAGAGATGAAGTCAGCGATGAATGCGAAGGAAACCGTTTTTAAAAAGAAAGAGAAACTTAAATTTATACTTTTTGCTTATTTTATGGAAAAAGTAGAAGTAGAAACAGAAACAGAAATAGAAATAGACAACGACATTCTCCAATCCCAGAAATAATCACTATTTACAAAAGATTTCTTTGTTTGCTTTTCTGTACCATGAATAAATGTGCGACTGTGTGTGTGAGTGTATGTGTGTGTGTGTGTGCCCAGTCAGCTTAAAGATTCTAACGATAAAGATTTTCCTTGTGGTTTCACTAAATACTGCCCGTCAGGCCTACGACATGTGAAATCCAATCGACTGTGTACGGCACGCGATGATAAATACCCGGCTGACCACGCGAGGCACAGGAATAACCAGCTGAGACCACCCCTGAAAATGAAAACGTTTTTTTTATTTTTTATTAATTTTTATTTCTTTTGGGGGTTTATAAAAACACTCTTGATTTACCTATCAAATACCAGCGTCCGTTCTTTTCATGCATTAAAGGACCTCCTGAATCACCTTGACAGGAATCTTTGCCGCCATTGCGGTAGCCCGCGCACATCATTTCGGGATAAATGACAACGTTGATGCCGTTTTGTCTGTGCCATCTTTCACAGATCCTGTAAATGAGATTTAGGGAAGACTTTTCAAACTCCAGCAAATATTTTCAGTGTATAAAATGAACTTTTTTATTTCTTGTAAAAAAACAATAAAAAGGAGGCAAATAACACTGTACAACACAAAAATTACAAGATCCGACCTATAAATTTTAATAGAGGAGACAAAAAAAAAAAAACGATACGTGTATCGGCATTTTGAAAGTTTACATCTGAATTTCATTTGAGGGGCCATTAAAGTTTCCCAGCTCCGGCACTTTCTTATTGTTAATCGCCATAAGAATCCATGTGATCCTTACATTTTAGATATAAAATGTGTTTAGAAAATTTATGTAAAATGTTACGGAGAACATTTTTGTAGAATATGTTAACCCTCTAACTCCTCAAGGTATGGGTCTTTTTTGTCCTTCTTTCAAAAAAGAGCAAAAAACACCATTAAAACAGGTATCTAAGGGGTTAAAATGTTTCGCAAAAATATTAACCGTTACTTTACAACAAAAACAATGAAAAGCAAAATCACAACAAAAATCAAGTGCTATATTTTTAATTGTACTGAAAACGTGTCAATTTGCGGTGCATCCTCAACCCGAAAAGATCCTGTTGATGTAGGAGTATGGTTGTTATTCTTCTGGCTTTTAAAATTTTTACAAATATCTTGTGTTGATTTCTTTTCTAGAAAAAAGTGCAACATTTTTTACACCCTTTTATACAAAATGTCAACATTCCGTTATTTAAAAATAGGGAATTTATTACACGTTAGTCCAACATTCCTTACGGCAAATAATTTTTGCTTCAAGACTCTTCCAAACTGGCAGATTTTAGAAAAGAAATGCAAAAATGTTGCATATTTTTAGAAAAGAAATCGCCACAAACAATTCAGAAGAAAAAAACGAATCCAACTAAATTTTATCAAAAGCGGAATTTGAATATTCCAACAATATAATTTCGCTTCTTATTTTTACTTTTTTTTTTCTAAAATCTAAACATATTTTGTACCTGTTTTCAATTACCGGAACATCGACAGCCTGTAACGTCTTGGGTCTTAATCTTGATCCAGGATTTAGAGCACCCCATCCCGCAGCCCAACCGAATTTGCCCAAGAAATCTTCATTCTTTTCGGGCAAACAAATGGGAGCTGGAAAAAAAGGGAAATAGAAACAGGAAATCTTAGCCAAGACATTCCACTAATAAATCAAATACGGCCTCTACCTATATGAGGCATAAAGTGCACGGTCCTCTCCAGAGTCAAGACGGACACATCGAAACGATCTGCTTGAGGAGTGAATTTAAAATAGGGATGCACATCAATCCGTCTCACGCCGAATGTATATGCCGGCAAAGGCTCCACGGCCGAATTGATAACATAATCGCCCAAGGTCACGTGCACCTGTCGGGGTGTGGCTCTGGCTACACAATGACCTGCTGTGACCACATGCCGCCGTGAAATCAAAGAGCCGCCACATCTGAAACCAACAACAAACGAAAAGGAAAGAGTTTCAATTTAATTTATTGAATTTCCTTCATCAAAACCAACTCACCTGGAAGAGCCGATGCGTATGTACGCCTGCCAGGGGAAAGAGCCAAAGCCAGCATCATCTCCTCCCACTATGCGTCTCTGGGCCGCCTGCTTAGCCAAAGATATGCCGCAACCTGTAACGCACAAGTTTTTCCCATGTTGCAACACACCAAATTAATCATGTTTCAGTCAAACTCTTTTTTTTAAATTCTTTTTTTTTTATTAAACTGGAGTGCAATTGAAAGAAAAGCTTTCTACGACCGCCAAATAGATGCATTTTGAATATGTTTGTATGTAAGTGTTTTTGTAAAACCAAGGATACGTTAACAAAGTGTTTGGTTAACAAATAATACCAGCCGAGTTTGTTTATGTATGCGCTTGTGGGTGTGAATGTATGAGTGTATAGAAAAATATATTTAATTTTTTATTTTTTGCTTAACGATTTCTGGCTGATCTTCCGCAGGAACAACTTGTTAGCCCATAAGAAATACGGTACAATATCTCACAGTTGTGGTCAAATAAATAGCGCATGCAGTTGTATAATTCAATTCGCCTTAATGGGATATATTTTCTTTAAGGATTTAAAAAGCTTAAGAGGATAACTTATAATTTTACTACAACCCCTTCAACCGGAAGTACTACGAATAATTGTTAAATGCGATGAATAGCTACTGATATTTGCCCAAACCTAAAGGAAGTTGTTAACTCAAATTCATTAAAATAATATTTTAAAATAATTTCTTTAAAAGTGTTGTTGTGGCAACTACATGCGATTAAGATCATGCAACAAAAACATATTTAATTTCAACTACAACGTGCAAATTGTTAAAATGCTACAACATACTTTCGAATTTAGTACGGAATGTCGAAAAATACAAATTTAAATTATGAAACATGCAAGCAACAGCAACAACAACAACAACAACGAAATACAAAAAATGAAATATCACCGCGCTTCGTTTAATAGTTTATGGTCAAGTGGGATTAGCCGGGTTGGGATTGCTTCCAGTGCTTCGGACACACAAAAAAAAAAAAAAATGTTTCGTTACAACTTTTCAATTGTTTTTGTTCGCGCCGTTCATTGTCCGGTTGTTGTATTTTATTTTTATTTTATTTATCGTTAATTTATTTTTAATTTTTTGCATTAAGTTGCTGTTTTGTTTTCTAACACTCACTGGGATCATTCTTCACCGGTCCATAGTTCTTTTGCGGAAGATCAGTCAAATCGATTGTGTGGCCCACATAATCGGAGGTACGCAAATTGGCCGATTTAGCTGTTCGATGACAGCAGCCGCGCAACAATCCATTACAAGTGCCCTGCAGAAGGCCGCCAGTCATCCAGCAGCCTACAAAAAATTCACAAGTGCCACCACGATGCTGGCATTCCAATTCGCTTGTGATGTCAGCTGAATGTGAAAAGAGAAAGGAAAGAGAGTGTGGAAGTGGAAGCATACAAATACCAAACAGGCAAGCGGTGGTGCTCGATGCTACCGAAGGCGTGACGTGCTCGTACGTGCACGTGTGCCCAAATTATGTGGATTTCTTTCTACTTCTAAACGGTCAGTAGTGATTTTTATGAATACGAAGACTGTGAGTCTGTTGGTAAAGTTAATGCTGTTTCCTTGTCAACAGGAAAAGTATTCAATCTGCTACCCTAAAGGCGTTTCGCACGTTTCTTAAATTCTCGCAAAGTTAAAACTTTTTATTGTTTCAGACAAATATTAATTATTTTCTTATACAAAAAGGTGTTCGGAGTCCAGAATATATTGAAATTACAAATTTCAGCGTTGCTGCAAAAAGGGCAGCATTTGTTACCCTGCACTACATTTAAATGCAAAAACTTTTACGCAATTTTCGCTTTTTTCAAATTTACATAATATTTTTTAGAAACGAAACACATTTTCTAAAGGCAGAATATATGAAAAATTTAATATCCTTACATGGCTGCAAAAAAAAAGGCGTATAATGTTGCACTTTATTTTTGAAACGAACACAAATATGTTCGGAGGGCTGAATATGTGGAATACAATTTGTAAATTTATCTGAGGAAAGTAAATGTACCTCAGAATCTGCACTTTTTTCTGCAAAATGTTGCATATTTTCAGAAACGAACACAACAGTGATCGAAACCCACAACATATTAAAATGAAAATTTGCAAGAATGCTGGAAAAAAGGGCAGCATCTCCTTAATCTGGAATAGAGTTAATAGCAAACCATTTTCCATGACTGTCAGTTTTGATGTTTCATGAAAAATTATATTATCTGACACGACCTGTAAAAAAGGCAGCACCTCCTCACCCTAAACTAGAGTTAATTCCACATCCTTTTATATCTCTGCCAAGTTTTTTTAATTTAATTGAAAAGAATTCTGCATTTTTCTTAAATGGATCCTAGAATAAAATAAAATTGTTGGACATGCGGGAAAAAAGAAGCAGCACATCATCACTTTGAACTAGAGTTTTAGATGTCTGTCACCTTTTTATTTTATAATGTTGCACCTCTTCTTTAACAAACAAAAATATGTTGGAAAGACAGAGAATATGCAACTTGTAATTACTTGACTGAGAGAAAGAGCAGCATCTTTTTACTCGGACCTAAAGTTTAATATAAAAGGTGTGACATTTCTGCCATATTTTTTCAAAATGTTGCACCTTTTCTGGACAAACGAACAGAAGTACAATGTTGGAGGTGTAGAATATATTAAAAAGAAAATGGATATGAATGACAGAAAGAGTTCAATGCTAAACATGTTTTACATCACCTATTTTTTGTTTTTGTTGTATATTTGTTTTGAAAACTTGCACCTTTTTTACAAAAGAACACAAATATAATCGGAAAATAGAATAGATGCAAAATAAATCTATTCCGTATTGCATGTATTCAGTGTGAATTAAAATTTAATGCAAAACATGCATTTTTTGTTGCAAAATGTTGCACTTTTTAAAGAAACGAACACATATAAGTTTAAAGGGCAGGTATTTTTATGTACTTAAATTTAATGGAACGGCTGGAAAAAAGGCTTATCATTTTGCCCTCAACTAGAATTGAAAAATTGTTACATAACTGCCAATTAAAAAAAAAAAAATGTTGCATCTCTTTTTGGTATACGAACACAAGAACGATTGAAGCGCGAAATATGTGCAAAATTCAATTAGTTGATAACAGTGGAGAGAAAAATTGCATTTCATCAATCTGAACTAGGGTTGAAATCAGTATTTCTTGCACATCTGCCACATCTTTTATTTTGGAAATGTTGCCTAGTTTTTAGAAAAGAACAGAAATATGTTGCCTTTTTTATTTAAAAAAGAAACTGCAGGAGAAGAGATGCAACTTCGTTCCAAAACTATTCAATACACTATTTATATATATGAAAGGCAAGAAAATTTTCTTGCCGTAAGACTCGAAGCGAGTTTTCATTTGCCACCAACGTTCTTCAACAGCAACATTTTTGATTGGCCATTAAAGGAAAACTAACTGATTTACACGTGCGCTAAATATTATTTCAATTAACAGAAGTCGTATTAGTTGTCGTGTTAACTGGTTTGTTACGATCCTTAATTCAAAAACTTAGACCCACTGTTACCTACCTTTTTCCTTGAAAGTGCTGGCCGACTGTGCCACAGTTGGAGTGCTGCTGTCCGACGAACTGTCCAAATCCTGCAGACTGAATTCGTTGCGTACATCTTGAACGGCGGCCAGCTCATTGATGCCAAAGTTTTGATCCCGAAAGACAAGATTGTCATTGAAATAGACTCCGGTGCCGGTGCTACTGGGACCAGTGGTGCCTATATTATCGTTGACCGGGAATACAACTCTGGGACTGCGCGATGACTTGTAGGGATAGAAACGACTTTTGCGAGAGCCGGGGGGATCTGCGGGCCCGATATATTCATTAAAGTTCTTTTGCTGTTGCGTGTATGGCCGCGCCAAAGTGCCGGTTCTAAATTCGGTGTCGCCGAAATAGATGCCTCTCTGCGGTCTCTGAGGTATGGCGGTAATGGGACCATTGATGTCACCAAATTTCGTAACTTCATCGCGATATTGTTTGCCCTGAGCTATGGCGGTATTAACTGCGGCATGAGGTATTGAACTGGAGGAGAAGTCATAGGAATAGGAGGTGGCCGCTGCGTCGGGCTCAAATACCAGTTGTCTGGTAAGACGTTTGTCTTTGTCATCATCACTGAAGGGCCTTTCGAAGCCCGTAGAGTCGCTATAGATGGGGCTGTCTTCACGATAGGCCTGGGGTTGAAAGGGATTTGAGGGACTTAAGCTGTAGCTGGGAAAAGAGAAACCCACACGGCGGCTGCTATTCTCGTCCCCATGATCGTAGCGATCGGTGGAGGTTAGAGGACTAGGCGCTCCGGCATCGCTGCGTTCGGTCTTGTCAATGAGACCGATATGAGCAGCATCTTCTGGGAATTCCGGCAAAGCAGGCTCAACCTCGCTGCCGGGGGGCTTCAAGCCATTTAAAGAGCCATTGTTTTTGGGCTTCAGTTGCAGCAGATAATTGTTGGAATTGTCTTGTTGCAACGGAATGTACAAGTAGTTGCGCTTGCGCACCATCCTGCTGATGTTGATTCCAGTGGCTGGCACTACCTGTTTGGGAATTGTTATCAGGGGGGATGTGGGCAGTTCAACGGCTGGAGCCGGTATAATTTCCACTTCAGCTGTATCGGCCCTTCTTATGGTCTGGGCGCGTTGTGCTGGGAAAGCTTTTCCCTGCCGATACGAGCCAAAAGTTTGCACTGCTGAGCCATCGGGTCGTATTAATAAATTGGGAAAATTGGCCACATCGTTTTTGGAGAAACTTTGATAGGGCGCATATAAATTGCGCGCCGTATTTGCTAGAGACGGGTAGTCCAGCCAGGGTGGCTGGTTGGCTGAGCTGCCAAAAGGCAGTGTCGTGGACTTCGGTGTCGTCGTAGGCGTGGCTGCCTGCTGCAACGTTGTGGCCAACGAAGGTCTGTTTGTGTGCAGGTACATCGCGTTGCTATCGACGGCGGGGTCTTGCGCTTGCGCTTGCGCTTGCGCTTGTACTTGTGTTAAGAGCAGGAAACTGCTGAAACCTGTTATGAGAGACCAAAGACTGCATTGTGTTGTTGCTTTCATTTTACATGGAGCGTTCCAGAATGGCGTCTGTTTTAGGGAAGTTGAGTGGGGGAGTTGAATTGTGGCTCTGGCCGCTGCAGAATGTCACACAAGTCCGTGTATGTATTTGTGTGTTGTTTAATAGAAATGAACTGTTAATGTTAAGTGGAGTTGGCGGTGGAGGTGGAGACAGTGAGTGAGTGGTTGGTGGCGGTGATTGTGGCACTGGTGTGATCGCTTTGAATGTAAATTATTTTTGACGTCGTAGCAGTTGAAAGAGTGGCTCCGTTCATTGAACTATTTGTTCAGTCGGTGCTCGCTTGGCCGTTTGATTTCAATCAATAAAAATGTTGTTTTCCTGTGCAACAGTTTGTTTGTTTGTTTGGTTGGTTGTTGTTGTTGCCACACTCTTTGAGCAAAGATCAGTTGAAGTGTACCTGCCACGGATATCTCGCAGCTCTGCTGCCTCTCTTCGATTAGTTGTTGCTGCAATTTTACTTTAAGAGTTGCTGTTGCTGTTGCCGTGTTGAATTATTATTATTATTTTTTTTTTTTTATTGTTGTTTATGCTTTCGTTATGCTGTTTAAGGAACTGCCAACACTCACACACTCTAACACAGGCGCACTGCCACGATCACGGGATGTGAGATTCATATAAAGTTACACCAGTTTTATGGATGGATGTTGTTGTTAATGGGGGTTTTTCTGTTTTGTTGAGTTGTTTTTATGCTCAATTAAAAGCGTTTAATAATTTTCTAAGACTGTGGCTGCGTTTATTAGACTTTTGTTGTTGGTGTTGTTGGAGTTGTTGTTGTTGCTGCCGCCTTGTATCACTTTCAGCAGCTTAAAAATAAACTTGTGCCACTGCTTCACTGGCTGTTGGAAGTAACAATTAATGGCTGTTGAGTTGTTGGTGTTGCTGAATTTCGTTTATGTGGCTGCTGCTGCTGGAGAGGACGTTTTTGTTTTATTGTTGCTACTGGTTGCTGCCGTTGTTGCCGCTTTCGCTATTACGTGAACATGTAAATAGTCGTGTGCTAATAAAGACGCCACATCTCATCAAATTGTGTTTATTTTTCACAAAAATAAAACACAACAACGAAAGAAGAGAGAAACAAAAAACCATAAAATAAACAGCACACACGGGTATCGATCGATAATTGACTTCCTTAATGCCTGCAGTCAATAGCAACAGTAGCCGCTGCATGGGAGATGCATGGAAAGAGGGAGAAGAAGAAGAAGAAGAAGAAGAAATAAATTAGTTTGTAAACATAATTTTTATATTTTGTGTTTCATGTATGATCTTGTAATCAGGAAATTTTGCATTTGCAACGCGTTTCAGCCGAGAGGTGAACAAACAGATAATAATCAAACGTAATGCGACGATGTTGCATGGCCGCGGACATTCCTTTGCAACTACCTGATAATTTCAAAAGTTGCTACGGCAACGCTCGTGCAATTGACCGAATTAATGGTTGTCAACAAATACGAAATAAATTTATATAAAAGGAAGAAGGAAGGATAGTCAGTTGAACGCTGCTGTCAAATAAATCTTGAGATATTTTTATTTTATTGAATAGTTGAGTTGTTGGCAGCTTTTGGGTTGTTGCTTTTGAAAATACAACAAAAAAAAAAGCTTTTAAATAAACAACGTGAAATGTGTCCGTCCATATATATATTTTTTTTAAGAAAACAGGCTGGAACTTCGTTTAATATTTTAATTAAAAATCATTATAAATTCATTAACATTCATTCAAGCCAGGGATTTTTAAAAATAACTCCAACACCATTTACAAAATCTGTTGAAAATCGAGTCTAGTGTACTGCCAAAAGAACATTTAGAGCACAGGGCTCCAATAGTTCTTGCCAAGTTCACTCAAGACTGTTCTGAGAAGCGTGTAAATTCACAATTTATTCATGTCGATATTCATTCTTGGTGGCCACTTGAAAGCATTCGGCGTTGGCTCTTCTTTATATTACGCTTTTACATATTTTTTTTATTATTATCTTTCCATGAAATACAATAAAAGAAAAGTGTATTACGGCTGTAATAGCTTTTGTACGATTTTCACTTTCATAATGAGTTCAGCACACTTTAAGAGGATGTTGTAATAAAAATCATTTAACCGCAAACAAATCACACTTGCCTCACACTTAAACGTCTATAATCTTGAAGAAAAGAAATAAAAAAGCAACAAAAAAAAACAAAAATTAAAAAAAGAAAATCCCATCTTCTCGGCCACGTGAAGTGGAAAATAATTTCGTGTTGTAAAACATTTCCTCTATGCGGGAGTCGAGTCCATAAACCAGCAAAACTACTGAAGAAAGACAAAAAAAAAAAACAAGAAAAATAATTGTGAATGATCATTTCGAACGTTAAGTGAAGTTTTAAACTTGATTTTCCACTAAACTGCATTTTCATTTGTGTATGTGTGCGTGTGTGTGTGTGTGTGTGTGTGTGTGTGTGTGTGTGTTTTGTAGAAAACAACTGAGAAACAGGCGTGTTGTAAAACTTTCCAATCATCTACTCTCATTGCATGTGTGTTTGGGTGTGTGTGTGTGTGTGCATTAAGGAGAAAACCGGTAGTAAAGCAAAATCGAAACAACAATAATAAAACTGACCTTGAGAGTGATAAAGCAAAACGGAACAAAATAAGTGAAAAAAGTTAACGAAAATTAAATGGACTGGCGGTCCGTAAATGGCGAATATTCGATGGATGATTTTAATGGCAGCAGTAAAATTTTTTTTTAACTGAATAAATAATTGAAAAACTTTAATAAATTTATTTAAAATTATTTATTATTAAATTTATTATGATATTAAATTATTCAACTACTCAACATTCCTTTTACCCAAAATTATTTCCCCGTCTATTTGAAATCAATTTTGAAATTTTTCTATATATTTTTCTTAACAAAAAAATCAAATTTCAAGTGCAATTTTAAAACAGTATGTCAAATGAATTATACAAAAAGAGGTAAAAAAATTTGTAAAATACAAATTGAATATTAATAATAATAATAAAATGATTTGGAAATACAGAGCCTGTTCACGGCTGACGTGAATTCGCTTTCGAATTCGACAATTTGTAAAAGATTAAAGAGAAACTCAGGTTTTTAGTATTTAATCTATTACAAACTGTGGAATTTGGGGACGAAAAACGCCAACCGTAATCTGGCTGATTGTCTTGTTGAAAAAAGCGAATCTTAAAACTTAAAAAAAAGACTTGTTATCTCAAAAATAGTTACATGAAATAATTTAATCGAATATATTTTGAAAAAAACAATTTACTTTTACAAAAAAATTGCAAAAAATAGGACTCATAGGAAATTTATTTAGTATGGAAAAGAACAGAAAGTTCTTAAAAAGTTTACTTTTTAAAAAAAGTTTAAATAATTTTTACAATAAAAATATACAAAAATTAATCCCAAAAATGTACTTATTTTTTACAGTCTAAACGGAGTAAAAGAATTCATTTGTGGCAAAAAAGTACTTTTGAAAAAATTATTCTTGAAAAAGGTACATTTGAAACAGACACTTTTGGAAAGGGTACGTTTGAAAAAGTAGTTTTGAAAAACTAGTTCGTAAAAAGACACTTTTAAAACCAGGAGTTTTTGAAGTGTTTTTTTTTAATATACTTTTGAAAGAAAGATTTCAAAGGTACTTCTGAAAAAGATACTTCTTAAAAGGGTTCTTTTGAAAAGTGTACTTTTGGAAAAATACTTTGGAAATGGTTACTTTGAAAAAAACCACTTTTGAAAAATTACTTTTGAAAAAGTTACTTTTGAAACAGATACTTTTGAAAAAGTACTTTTAAAAAACTAGTTCATAAAAAGGCACCTTGAAACCAGGACTCTTTGATTTTTTTTTTTTTTTTTTTTGGGAAAAGTATACTTTAAAAAATATTAAAAGCTACTTCTGAAAAATGTACCTTTGAAAAGAGTACTTTTGAAAAAATACTTTTGAAATGAATATTTTTGAAAAATATACTTTTGAAGTGGGTGCTTTTGAAATGGGTACTTTTGAGAAATATACTTTTTTTTTGAAAATTATATATTGAAAAAAAAATTTTTAAAAGATACTTCTGAAAAGGATACTTTTGAAAAGGGTACTTTTGATAAATACTTTTGAAAAGAGTACTTTTGAAAAAATACTTTTGAAACGGGTATTTTTGAGAAATATACTTTTTTTTTGAAAATTATACTTCTGAAAAAAAATTTAAAAGATACTTCTGAAAAGGGTACTTTTGATAAATACTTTTGAAAAGAGTACTTTTGAAAAAATACTTTCGAAATGGGTACTTTTGAGAAATATACTTTTTTTTTGAAAATTATATATTGAAAAAAAAAAAAATTTTTAAATATACTTCTGAAAAGGATACTTTTGAAAAGGGTACTTTTGATAAATACTTTTGAAAAGAGTACTTTTGAAAAAATACTTTTGAAACGGGTATTTTTGAGAAATATACTTTTTTTTTGAAAATTATACTTCTGAAAAAAAATTTAAAAGATACTTCTGAAAAGGGTACTTTTGATAAATACTTTTGAAAAGAGTACTTTTGAAAAAATACTTTCGAAATGGGTGCTTTTGAAAGAGTACTTTTGAAAAAATACTTTCGAAATGGGTACTTTTGAGAAATATGCTTTTGAACAGAGTACTCTTGAAATGGGTACTTTTGAGAAATATACTTTTTTTTTAAATTATAATTTAGAAAAAAAAAAAATTTAAGATACTTCTGAAAACGATACTTTTGAAAAGGGTACTTTTTATAAATACTTTTGAGAAAAATACTTTGAAATGGGTACTTTTGAAAAACTATTTTGAAAATGGCACTTTTGTAACAAGTAATTTTTCTTTTCTTTTTGAGAAATATGCTTTTGCAAAAAATATTTTTGAAAAAGATATAAAGACACTTTGGAAAAACCTGGTACTAGAAAAGGTACTTTTAAAATAAGTTTGTTGAAAGAGGTACTTCTAGAAAAGTTACGTTTTCAAAAAAGCACTTTTTAAAAAGTTATATTTTTAAGAGGATACTTTCTTAAAAAGGTACTTTTCAAAATGATACTTTTGAGATATATGGTACTTATTTATTAACGAAATACTATTTACAGAAAAGTACTTTTTATATTAAGAGCAGTTTTAGTTAAATATGGGCTATTTGATACTGTTATTTGAATTCGAAACTATTTTCTTAAAAAGAGGTTTCATATTTTTGAAATCATGGTGTTGAAACCGTGCAGTAGCAAATTAAAGAAATAAATCGGGCAATTATAGAAAATTCTTGAGTTATTAAAATAGTGTCACAAGTCGTGTTGCAAAAATGCAAATAGAAAGTGATTGAGAGTGAGAAAAAAGGCGCGGGCAAGAGGTTACCACTTTAGCCGGCAGCGTTCGGAAATAATGGACCATGTGTGTGTCTCAAGCAGCACCGATAGAAGATGTCGCTATCAGAAGTCAAAAGGCTCATTTCTAAATAAATTTTTTTTCCAAAAAGAATCTTTTTCAAAGACTTGCGTTTTTCAAAGACAATTCAACAAAAATGTGCGGCTTCAAACACACTTGAAATTTGCAGTTTTAATTATTTTCTTAAGATTTTATTTCTTCATATCGCGTTACACAAGTCTTTAGCACATTTGCTGTTGTAAGAAATTATATATAATTAAAAATATCTGAATCTGCTGATATGAAACTCCAATTATTTCTCGTGCATGTTGTTGGTAGAACAGCACAGCAGTTGTCTTGTTGTTTATCATCAATTTACAGCGATAAAATAGTTTCAGATAAAATTTAAATTAAAAAATAAATAGAAATAAACAAAACAAAAAAAAAAAAAACTTTCACTCTGACACAAAACGCACATTGTTGTTGTTGTAGTTGCGTGACTGTGTGAAATACAAAAGGGCAGAAATACAACTCTGGCGTACTGTTGCAATTGCTCTGTGTGGCACCACAAATGTCAACGTGCAGCCAGTAAAAAACACAACAACAAAAGAAACAACAAATTTTTATCAAACAACACTGGCGAAAAGCTAACAATGCAACGAATTGCGAACAATGGAATTGTTAAGGTCTTAATGACAAAATTCCCAAAATAAATTTCTGTGCGATCGAGAAGAGATAAACAGAAAACCGCAGCAACGAAACCATTAATCAAGCGGTCATACAATTTGAATAAAATTATTTCGTAGAAAAGACAAAATCTCTTACACTCGCAGGGAGGGCTGAAACTGCGAGTGTTTGAAATAATTTTTGGAATTTATTTGGTCCAAAAAACAAGACTTTCATATCGATGTTTTCGCTCAACTATTTCTATTTATTAACAAATTATTACGGCCAATAAAAGCTCGCTGGTATTACAAAATTCACTGCGCCAGCTTTTGCTTAATTCGTTCAAACAAAAACTATTGCAAAAATAACAAATTAATTGTTTATATTGTTGAGTGTCGTGTGTTGGTGTGTGTGTGTGTGAAGTTGCTCAATTTATCTTTTCTTTTTGTTATGATTTTGAATAAATTGCAATAAACGAATACAAGATTAACATATTTTCAACAATATTTCTTTTAATTTAATTGTTTATACAACAACAGGCAGTTATTTAGCAACAGACTGCATATTAAATGAGTCTGAATACTGCGCGCGTATTGTTGAAAATATTTTATTAATTTCGTTGGTTTAATTTTTTTCAGAAAAAGTTGTGAAAATAATATAATTTTTTATAGGGGTAGTTCCATTTCAAATTGACAAACAGTTAAACACGATCGTTTCCAATTTAGATAACATTCGCTCAGAGGCTGTCTTAAGTTCCATGAAAGACTTGGACCAACGGAAAAAATTAAATACTTTTTTTTCCAATATTGTGTCAAATTCAAAATTTCATAGTTTCGTCGAATTCGCTGAATTTGTTCAGTTTATTTTTTCGATATCTCAAAAGCCTTCTCATACTTAAAAATGATTCTCATGTCATTCTAAAGGAAATAATTAAGGCTACACCATATAAAAACGAATTTCATTTCTTGGAAAAACGTAATAACTGCAAAGTTGTGATATTTTCAAAATTTAATTAAGCAAAGACAGCAACATTTTTTTCCTCAATTAATTTAATAAAAGCGCCAACTTGTTGCTTGAAAGATCCTGGAACTTTAAAGGATGAGTTTTTTTTCGATATAATCGCCCGCATTATGAATGACAACGTCGACGTCACATCAACACGACAGCAAAAAATTGTTTTAAATATATTTATTTCATATTTCGTTGCCCCAAATATTCTATTCAAAATGACATCAGAATCAGCACGATTTAAACTCAAAAATATCAGAATCATTTTTGTGTACGAGATGGCTTTTGAGAAACTGAACAATTTTGCTGATATTATGAAACAACTTTGGAAAAGGGAAAAATATTTAACTCTTTAATTATAATTTCGTATTGCTTTTTCTTTCCCAAAATGTTACTAAGAAATTATATTTAATATTCAATTTTTTTTCCGTTGGTAAAAGAACTTGACAGAACGAAAGAGATCCATTCATCGAATGTCCTCCAAATCGAAGAGAGTCGTATCTAACTCTTTGTCGATTCGACATGGAATTGCCCATATATTATTTTATTGTTATTATTATTATTATTATTATTATTATTATTATTATTATTATTATTATTATTATTATTATTATTATTATTATTATTGTTATTACTATTATATTTATGGTTGTTATTATATTTTCACAATTATTCAAATAATATCGGGTGTTTTTTATAGAGTGATACAAGTTTAAATCATAATAAAACATAATAATATATAGTTGATATCAATGAACCGGTCTTTATTGGATAGAAACTTTTATAACATTAATGTTTAAATATGATTTCGGCCATGTGGCCGCCCAGGTTGGCGCGTACACCAATTTTCACAAACACTAACATTCTGGCCATCATAATTTTTTAAGACATATGGGCCAATGACTTCGCCAGCCCATAAAGCGCATCAAGCAGTAATATTCTGTAGATAGACTCTCCTCCCTCCAAATGCGACAATTCTGTTTATTTACGCAACCATTCAACCAAAAATGGGCTTCATCGGAAAATGAAATTTTGAATGGACGAAGTGCACGATAAGTTTGACGAAAAGAACCATTATTTGATTAAAAATTTCCACAATTTGCACGCATTACTCTGGTGCAAGTTGATCCATAATAAGATGTCAAAGCAAACTAAACAAAAAGCAACTATCAGCTGTTAAATGAGTGGTCAAATAAAGCAGTGATGCCAACTCAAAGTTGTATCACTCTACAAAAAACACCCGATATTTCTTATAATAATTTTTTATAAGATCAATTAAATAATGACCTTTTAGGATAAACCAATTAATTAACTCATGAATTATTATTCAAACCAGCGAACTTAAAAATATTTTTTCGAAATGCATCAATTTCGAAATTTTATCAAGAGTGGAACATTTTGAATATTTTACTATGATCTGTAGCATGATCAGCTTTAATTTCGAGATGTTGACTTCATCTCATCAGCGTTCTTTCTTCCATTTTTTCCACTCGTCTCGAACATAAAAGGCCTGTTTCAAAAATTACCAGACATTTCAAATTTTGCGATCTGTGAACAATCGATTACAACATTTTTTCTTAGACAATTGAACAACTATTTTCCATAAATTATTGACTCGTAAATAAATTTTGAAAAAAAATTTCAGCGACTGGAATGCAGATGCTGCTTTCAAATTTTATTTCCTTTGTTTGGCACATTTCTATTGACACCTCTGGCTGTTTAACAGCCATAATTTTTTTATGATTTTTTTTTTGTTGCTTTTTACACAACATCAAGTCTTCCTATTTAAAAGTATTTGTGATGAAAAAAATAAAATAAATTGCAAAATAATAAACTAAAAATTTTTATTTATCTTTTATTATTTTCCTGTTGATTTTTCAATAACAATTTCTTTTTGTTTTTTTTCTTTGTTGTTGTTGTTGTTGGTTTCATATCACTGCGAGTGTTTGTTTGGGCGTACAAGTTTTATCTTATTTACTTTATCCGTTGCATAAGTGGAGAAACTTTATTTTGCTTATTGTTTTGCTGGAAGTTTATTGTGCTCAGGCCTGAACTGAACTGCTATTGAAACCGCTGGGCCATTGTGCGAGTGTGAGTGTCGCAAAAATAAACTCCTTTAACGTCTCGCCATATTTTAGTTCAAGAACTCTTAAAAACAGGCAAACCAGTTAAGTTATTGTCATCATCATCAAGACGCAAAACCTTAACAACTGCAGGGACTTGCAGCAGCCTTTTTAGGCCAGAGATGGCACTTTTATTTGGCTGCAAGAGTCCAACAATAAAAATTGTTAATGCAACAATAATAAACTTGTTTTCGCTTTAAGGGCCGGCACATCTGTAATTTGGAACAAAAATTTAACACAACAACGAGACACCAATTTTAAAAAATGAGGTTGTAACAGGCAGAAAAGCGAACAACAACAACAACAACAACATGGAGAATAAACTCAATAACTTGTTGTAAAAATCACGTAATAAGCCCATTATCATCAATCGGCGTCATCGTCAGCGTCATCAAAATCATCATCATTAACGTTGTTATTTCCAACATTTTTGATTTTGTTTTTTTTTTATATAAATTTTTTTTTTTTTTTTAATTTTCAAGCAGTCAAACTGTTTTATTTTTGTAAGAAACCAGTTATTTTTTAAATTGTGGCCATGGCCATGGAAAATCTCTAAAAAAAAAAGTTAAAAAACGAATAAATAAATAAGCAACAGCTCAGTGGTAACTTTGTTATTTTCCTTAGCCGATTATTAATGCGGACAAAGTAAGTCCAGCAGCTGCAGAGGAAGCCGCAGCAGCAGCGGCAGCATACACAACTTGTAACCAGCAACAAATTTTTGGGAATAGCAAAACAACAACAACAGCAATATATTACTATAAATTTATTACAGTCGTTTACAAAAACAACTAAAATACAACCTTTTAAACCGTTAGTTTTACTTTATTAACGCGCACAGACACAATTTATTTCTGTTCGCAAATGCACCAACACACGCACGAGTTTCAGTTGCTAAACAAAAGAGAAGTGATTTGTTGCTCGTTTTAGTGCACAAAATGTGATTTTTGCTTTTAAATACTTGACTTGAAACACACTCAAACACACACACACACATACTGTATCATACACACATCCGCGTATGCTGGTAAAATAAAATGAAAAAATACTGCGTTCGGAAGTGTTTGAGTATGTGCACTCAGCCCGGTGTGAGTGAGTGTGTGTGTGTGGACGTTTTATTTAACTTTTTTATTTTCGGTTACATAAACATTTTTAAATGTGTTTACCCAATTGATTATGCAAATGATGATGTTGATGATGATAATAAAATATGGTCGGGGTTGTTTTATTTATTTATTTATTTATATGATTTTTAATGCTTTTTTCCATGTTATTTCGTTGCGGAAGTGGGCTACTGTCTGGCCAATCTCAATATTTTAATAGACCAACAGAAATTAAAAGATGCACACACACATGAACACTCATACATACAAAATGCATTAGGGTTTCTAAAAATATACAATAATTTATGCATTTCTTCTTTTTTTTTGGTACTGAGATGGTTAATAATCTTAATTGGCCGAAGAGAAATGATGCACATTTTTAATGGCGTTTTAATAAATTTTATTTCTTTTAAAGTTTTATTATGATTTTTATGTTTTTTTTTGTGCCAACACTTGTTGCACGAACAATTAGATTTATAATTAACTCTTATTGATTTTAGTTGTATTAAATTGATTTATAAAATATTTTTCTTTTCTATTTTATTGCAGGCCGTTAGCATGCAGAAATTCAGGTGAGTTTTCATGCCTTTAATTTGTATTTTGAAAAACAACTTTCTATTAAACTGAAAAGTCTAGAACAAAAATATATTTCAATACCCATTCGAAAGATATTTCTTTCGAATACTTTTAACGTTGAAAATTAATTTCGATCAATCTAAAAATTTGCTTATTAAAACTAAACGAAAATCTCCGCACATGTAAAATACTTTTAACTTTTATGGCTCTCAAATAAAAACTAAGCATGCTAAATGGCTGAAAAGTGTAGATCGAGATTTTGAAATTTTAGCTTTCATTGCTAAACACACCTCGCATTTAATAGAATGTAATGATAAGTACTGAATAAAACCAGTAAGGGGAGGCAACTTTGCAGGATAAAAAAAAAAAGTATAACATCATGGACTTACAGGCTTCAAATGTTGCAGGAACCTTTTCTATGTTAAATTTTTCCATAGAATTTTGTGGTAGCAAAAATAGAAATTGTATAAGAAAAGAAATTACAGCACGATTCACCCGAATAGTTTTAAAAAATTAAAAAAAAAAATTTTTTTTTGTTGCCCAGTGTAATTTTATATTTTCATATGAAAGAAAATCGAGCCCCAAAGAATTCTTATCATGAGGTTTGTGTTCTAAGTCTTTACTTAGACAAACTCTCAAGAGAGAATTCACTCATCAAGTTTCCCTCTTAAGTCTTTTATATGCAAGTGAATGCAAATAAATATAACACGCATGTTTCTTAAGTCTTCCGTTATTTGGACTAAATAAAACTGATTTACGAACTCCGGGGCAAAAAATGTTGTAATAAAATAAAATTTAGCGGAACTTGAAAATTTACTTGTTTTGGAACTGATTTTTTTTACTTTTCAATGCCAGTTTAATGAGAAAATTATTTGGAAACTTGACAAAATCGAGTACCGATTCGTTTCTAAGGAATTTACTAAACACCTTGGGGCGAATAATACCCAAAATGAGGTCGGAAAAATGTTTTCATACTTCCTGAAAGTCGAATTGAATTCTTTTCAAAAAATTAGTACCAAAATGGTACTGAAATGTGAAAAAATACTTTTTAAAAAATATGAAACTACTATTATATTAGCTTTTCGGCCATACTGCACCACTGTGCAACAATTAAAAATTGTTTAAATTAGAAAAAAAAACTATTTTTTAAACATATTTTTTTCATGTTATAACAGCCGTCTACATCTATTATGAACGTTGTGTTGTTGTTGTTGGTGGTGTTGTTATTGTAATTTCTACTCTTAAGTAATATTTTTAATATAATTTTATTTCTTTTGCTTTCTTACACCATCCGTCCGTCCATCCATCTATTCAGCCAACCAAAAACATTTTTTCTCTTCAAATACGCAAAAGTCTGATACAATGAAAACTCACTCACTCCCATCTGCGGCATTCACGATGGATTTTTATTAAATTGTATTTTATATTTTATAAATTTATTATTCCATAAAATATTGGACTATTTCTATCAAACGCTTTTCAATTACATAATTGTCTTCATCATCTTCTGTATTTAGTTCAAGCTAACGAAGAAAGGAAGAAGAAGAAGAAGAAGAAGCAAAAAAAAAAAAAGAAATTAAAAATTTCACGGAAAAGAAAATAAAGTGACGGTAAACAGTCTCATGACGTTAACACATCTCGGTAATTTAGATAGACTTTGTTTTTCTAAATTATGATTTAAAAAGGAGAAGGTGTTCAATTAACCCATTCCAACAGTTTGTATCTGAAGTGTTTACAACTTGTGGGTTTTTGTGACTGTTTTTCATCACGTTGAAGTGTGTAAATAATTGACACTCATTAGAAATGCTCAATTGAGACACATCCATAAGATATAAATATAAGAATGACTCCGAAATAGCACGAGTGAAGAATGGATTTCAGAAAAAGTGTTAATTTCTATTTGTGATCAATTTGCACGACTGTAGTGCGTAGCACGTTTGCACAATTTTCACTTTTCATGACTATAAAATTTCAATTCATTTTCATTATAATTCTTCAATTAGCAGTTATCTTTCAAAGTCAAATGATGTTACGACACAAATAAAAAGATTTAAAAAATGCGCAAAAGTTACACGCGCAAGAAACGTATTAAAACTGAAAAGTGTTAATTTGTTGTGAGTTACGACACACGCAGTGGCACATGTTACAAAAGTAAAGCCTTGAAAATTTCAACGGAACCACCAACTAACTATTTCATACACATGCCCGCAGTTTTAATGGGCCATTAATTAGAAATAAATTAATTGAGAGTAAAGAAGTGGGGGTCATCAACGAAAATATATTATGAAACATTTAGCAAATTTGGTTAGAAGCAAAATAAAGATATTAAACATTTTACTTTAAAAGCCTTTTGGTAATAGTTTTTTTTTCACAAAACTAAATTTTTTTTATAAAAAGTACTTTTTGCAAAAAGTACCTTCTGAAAAAGTACCTTTTTAACTCTTTGCTATTATATAAAAAACAGTTTCTGGTTGAAAAATCCACATTTTCTTCTAAGTGCTGTATTGTAAAAAAAGTAAAATTTTTTACTTAAAGTGCCCTTGGAAAAAAATGTACCGCCTGAAAAAAGTACCGTTTTACCTCTTCGCTATTTTATCAAAAAAAGTTCCTGGTTGGAAAATCAAACTTTTCTTTCAAGTACTTATTGCAGGAAAATCATATTGTTTAGAAAGTAGCTTTTGAAAAAAGTACCTTATAAAAAAAAGTGTCTCTGCCTTCTCGAACAGCATTTATAAAATAGTTCCGGCTTAGGAAATCCTCCTTTTCTTTGAAGTACGTATTGTAGAAAATGTACTTTTTTAGGAAGTACCTCTTGGAAAAGTACAATCTCAAAAAAGTACCTTTTACCTTTTCGCTATTATAAATAAAAAAATTCCTGGTTAGAAAATTTACCTTTTCTTTTAAGTACTTATTGTAATACAAAGAAAGTACTTATTGTATCTTTTGAAAGAAGTACCCTCTCAAAAAAGTACCTTTTTAATATTTCGCTATTATAAATTAAAAAGTTCCTGGTTCGAAAATCCATTTTTTCTATGAAGTACGTATTATAAAAAAAATTAAATTTTTATGAAAAAGTACCTTTTGAAAGAAGTACCTTCTCGAAAAAGTATATTTTTACCTCTTCGAAGAGTATGTATTTATAAAAAAGTTCTTGGTTGGAAAATCCACCTTTTCTTTGAAATGCGTATTGTAAAAAAGTACATTTTTATAAAAAAATACTTTTTGAAAAAAGTACCTTCTGAAAAAGTACTTTTCTACCTCTTCGAAGAGTATATATAAAAAAAGTTCCTTTGTTGGAAAACCCGCCTATTTTTCGAAATATCTATTTTGAGAAAAGTATTTTTTCAAAAAGTACCTTTTTAACGCTCAGAAGTGTTACACAAATAGTACATTTTTTTGGAAAATCCATCTTAACTTAAAAACAAAAAAATTTTTTTTTGTTTGTGTAGAATGAGTTTCGCTTTTAATAAAAGGCTGCTTTTAAAATTATTAAATTTTCGTTGTAAAAAGAGCACTTAGAATTATCTTTAATTAGTACCTTTTAGAACTACTTTCTTCTTGAAAAAAGTACTTTTAAAAGGTACCATTCAAAAAATTAAACAAAAGTACGTGAAAAAAGTATCATACTTGAGAAGGTACCTTTTTCAATAAAAGCGAACATAAGGAAAATATGTACGTCCATTTTTGCAATGTTTTCTTCTTTAAAAAAATTTATTTAGGTACTTTTTGTCTATATTTTTATTAATATTGTTTGAAAGCTTGTAATTACAAAAGGTACTATTTTAAATAATGTGGAGAAGTGTATTAAAAAAAAAACTTCTTTGATAAAAGTACTTTTTTGCAAAAAGTACATCTTTGAAAAACAATTTTTTTTAATAAGAGTACCTCTTTGTAATAAGTACCTTTTTGGGAAAAAATTAACTTTTTAAAAAAAGTAACTCCTCAAAAAAAGTAACTCTTCGAAAAAAGTACTTTTTTGAAAACAGTACCTCTTTGAAAAACATTTTTTTTTATAAAAGTACCTTTTTGTAATAAGTACCTTTTTGAAAAAAAAGTAACTTTTTGAAAAAAGTAACTCCTTAAAAGAAGTAACTTTTCGAAAAAAGTACTTTTTAGAAAACAGTACCTCTTTGAAAAACATTTTTTATGAAAGTACCTGTTTGTAATAAGTACCTTTTTGAAAAAAAGTAACTTTTTGAAAAAAGTAACTCCTTAAAAAAGTAACTCTTAGAAAATAATAACCCTTTGAAAAAAGTACCTTTTTAGGAAATAGTTCACTTTTTAGGTACTCTTTTCCAAAGTACCTTTTTGAAGATGTTTAATTTTTCCACAAAAAGACGATTTTATAATTTGCCAAATATTTGAAATTTTTTTTATACTTTTTAGAAAATAAATAGTTTTTAAAAAAGATTATCACACAGAAATATTTACTATTTACACAATAAGTACCTGAAAGAGGGGCCACAATTTTGAAAAAAAAAATTTTAAAGTTTTTTTCATATAAAAAAGCAAACAACAACTAATAAAAACCAGTAAAAACGTTTTAGGCCGGGTTAAGGAAACACAACTTTGAGCAATACTTTTTTTAAAATTTTATTTTCAAAACTTTTTTTCACACATGAAGTTCAATATAACTTCTATAACTCCAGCGCAATTAAAATCATTATAATTTTGTTTAATTTTTAAGTGGTAATAAATTTCTGGCTGCGTTGACAGTTTTATGTGTCCCTATTTTTCTAGCCCACACTGTTGATATAAATTTATAATTTATTGAAAGATCTGCTGCATCTAAATGCAGACCCTAAAAATTAAAAATTCAATTTTAATTAAA
The DNA here is from genome assembly GCA_963675445.1 of Linnaemya vulpina. Classification (NCBI taxonomy): domain Eukaryota; kingdom Metazoa; phylum Arthropoda; class Insecta; order Diptera; family Tachinidae; genus Linnaemya; species Linnaemya vulpina. The sequence continues at coordinate 4,669,837 of OY776279.1, forward strand.
TTAAAACTAAAGACGGCGCCAAGTTAACGAGAGCATCCCAACAACCCGTGTGTTAAGTTAATTTCTTTTTTAAACAATTTATTAAAACCATAAATATTTGATAGATAATTAATTCATTTGGAGCAATAAAAAAAAGTTGCTGAAAAATTTGAGATGATTTGTTTCGCTGGCACAGCGTCAACAGATTTCTTAGCAGCAGGAGGGAAGGAGGCATTATTATGGCCACAAGTGTCACTTTTATATGGAGTCCCAGTTGGGCTATAATTTATCTGAAAAAAAAAAAAAACAGCTGCGGAGAGTGCTGCCGAGCTAAATTTGTGAAGTAAAACAAAAACCAGCAACAATAAAAAGTTGCAAAATAAATTTAATAGATACACTGGCAATTAACCACAACTGCTGGCGCATCTAAGTTGGCTTTAAATGGGTTAAACAAACAAACAAACAAAAATGAGTCGTATCTCTTTAATTTCTCTGCAAAATAAAAAATAGTTTTCATAGTTTCCAGTTTTGCTTTTAATAAAATATCAGTTTAACCAACATTTTTGTTGTTGTTGTTTGTTTTCAACTGCTGCTTTTTATTTCACTTCTTTTACAAGTCGTGTGATGGTGTTGGTGTCGCCATTGCTCAACCTCAACTATTTTAGTTGGAGCTTCGAAAGCCCTCTGCCTGCTGTGGTCGCTTTATCGGTGGCGGCGTTGGTGCTGGTGTTGTTTCAAAGTTGTTACGTTGTTAAATGATGTTGTGCATTTTTGAAATTTTTTCCATTGTGTTGATGGTTTTTTTTTTCTTTCTTTCTTTTCCACATCTGCTTTTAATTTCGTTTGAAGAGAAGGTGTTTGAACGATGTTTAGCAACGATGGCAACATTTTATGCATTGTTGTTGCTGTTGTTGTGGTGGTGTTAGTAATCGTTTTATTTGTGTTGTTGCATTTGTACGCACTTACCTTTCCCAATAATCAGTTTGTCAATTTGTTCGACTGACTTGGCAATAATTTTATTTGAATGACAATAAATTTGTGTTGTTCGATGTTGGAGTGAAGCCGAGAGTCTGCTGGCAGTGCGACTTTGCGTACGTGTTTCGGTGTGAATTAATATAATTCGTCGAGTTTGTTTGTTTATATTATTATTCAACACTTTTTCTTTTATTTGGTTTTTTTTCTGTTAAATATTTAATATTATTTTTTTCCGATATTAGCATAACAAAGTAAATTATGTCAATGCCATGACATCAATTATTTAAATTGGTCATGTACTTCAGGGCTTCCCCAAACCATTTTTAGGACTGCAATTGCTGGATAATAAAAAAATGTTGTTTGAAAAAAAAATTTTTTTCTGGGAGTGCAAAACAGAAACCAATTTTTGAATTCGTGTTATTGGCATTAATTTATGTCTTTTGCAACAGTCTGTTTGTGGCACCTACAGAATGACACCGTAACGCGTTTGCAAACAAACTGGGTTGTTGGGTAAGAAAAGGCTCATTGATTTTGTATAAAAGAATTTTAATTTGGCAAAAGGCCTTCTTTAAATCGTGTTTGTATTACAATGCTTTTGTGCCTTGTTTGAAAAGTTGAAAAATAAATTTTTTTTAATGTGGCTGCCAAATCCATAATTAAAATTCAATTTGACTTAAACAAAAATCGCATTAAAAAAGGTAACAACTTCTCATCAAAGTAAAATAATTTTGTAAATCGGCTTAAAAATATCTGAATTCCAGATTGGAAAATATTAACAAATACTCATTCATATAAACGTTTTTTTTAACAGCAACCTTTCCCCAGTGGGGGGATTTCGATAAAAAAATGGGAACAGTTCATCAGTAACATTTTTAAAGTATTTTAAAAGCTGTTGTTAAAGTTTTTAAGATTTAATCGTGAATTTTATATCCTTAAAGCAGGCGGTTTCACGAGACCTCAAATTGGGGCTTTTCCAGGCCATGAAGTATTTAACCCTGGGCCAAGTTGATTCTTTTAATGAGTTAATTTTTCGAATGAGAAGATATTTTGCAAGCAAATTTTTCTATCCAGAATCTAAAAATATATTTTTCTTATTTTTTAAAATGTAAAAGATTAAAGAAACTTAATTTTGCTTAGGTATTTCATTTATCTGGGGCCAGTGTTTTTTTTATTAGGGAGGTCAAATCTTAAGCGACCAGAGAAAACTTTTTCTTTGTAAATGGAAACCAAAATTTATTTGAGTAAAAGTCGATAGCCAATAATGGCAAGTTCTTCTTCTTCTTTAGTTTATTGTAGTTTTAATTGTAATAAATTTAAAATAACAACAATAATTGAAATAATTAAAAATAAATTAATGAAATTAAATTACTGAGTTCAAAATCAGAAACGATTTAAAGTGAAATATAAAAGAGGTGGAATATTTTTTTAAATTAATTTTGAATTACAAAAAGTTTAAACAACCGCCTAAATTTTTATTTAAAAAAGGTTTTTATTTTTAATTTTTCCTTTAACAAGAATATAGGCCGTATCTTCTAATCACTCTGTGAATGAATTTAATTGAATGGATAATATCACTAGACCTTGAGATTCCTCTCGTAATTAAAAAAAGAAGAAAATAATTCTTAATAATGAAATTATGGAACCAGCGGCAGGGATAATATTTCCAGTTGTATGAGACTCATTTTTGTTGCAGCTTTTAAATTAAAGGCCTGTTTGCACAAAACGCAAGGCGGCAATCAAATAAGTTTTTAAAGTTCCTTAAGGGCTAATACGTTCTTAAACGTTTCCAAAAAAAATTAAATGAAATTATCTACTCCTGGCGAAAAGTAAGAAAAATATTGACATCTTCCTGATTTTAAAAAAATTAGTTTAGTAATTGTGGGGATCTGTGAAATGAATCTCAAAAGGTTTTTCCTTAATTCTTAGATGAAAATATTTTTAATTAAAAGTTTAATAGCAGCTGTTTGTTTAAAACTTTTTATGTCTGTTAGTTGAAATTTATGAAAAAATAAAACTTTTCATTTACTGTAATTTCAGAAAAAGTCTTTTAGAAATAATTTTTGTCTCTGTAGTAACCAGGATATACATTTCGAGCTTCCTTTCCACTACTTAACGACATTTAATGACTTATTTGTCCACCTAGTGTTTAAATATTGAGCGAAAGTTTCCTTATTTCACATCACCAGTCTAACGGCCATGAAAAGAGCAGCCTACTTTTTGAATGTTAAAAGAAACACCAGACATTTAAAGCCAGAAATAATTTTGTCTATAGAAATAAAATGTTGTCTTACGAAAATCATTTCGTTTGTTAACGTTTCATTTGACTGAATTACAATTCACTTCCAAATCCCAGTTTTACGTAACCGTGCTCAATTCGAAACTGTTTTCCAAGGCCGAAATTAGGCAAAATGCTGGAAATGAAATAATTTTCATATTCACACTCAACAACAAATGAAATGATCGTTTTGCAATATTTTTAAGTGGAAAAAAAAATGTAAAGAAATCAGCCTAAATCTTTATGGCCGTTGCAACGATTTCCGCATACACAAATCGCATTTGATTTACGTGCAAAAATCTCAACTTCATATTTTAATTATATAAAAATCTTTAAATGCCCGTTTTTTTATTTTCCATTTTGTTGCTATTAAAAAACTAATAAAACCAGTTAACATCTTTCAAACCAATTTAATGTTTTCTTACACTTTTGTAAGCACGAATACAACAACAACAACAACAACAACAGAAAAGAAGTGAATCACTATTTTTCCAAAAGAAAAAGCAAAAAAAAAAAATTAAATAAAAAATATTAAAACGCTGTGTGTTGAATTTTATTTCAATCAAACTCAATTAATATAAAAGAGCCAAGTTCAACAAGAAGGAAGGATGGTGGAATATCCCCCAATACCATTAACGTTTATATCCCCATCACCATCTCCAACTCCAGCTTCAGCCTCGGCCTCAGCCTCAGCCAGCAAATCTTGCGCATAAACAAACAGTTAACAAACTTTCGATAGATGAAAGTAAACTTGTTTCAAATCTGCTGTTCGCTGGTCTTGTCTTGTACAATTTCTTGTGTTTTATTTTTGTTTCGGTTACAATCAAATCTCCTCCAGTTTCATAGAAAGAAGCACTCCACATGACTGGAGTGAGCGCCGCCGAAAGTGTGTGTGTGTGTGTGTGTAAATGCACACACGTACAACACAGAGGCGCAATAAGTGTAACAAACAAATAAAAACTTTATCCAAATCGGTGTTTATATATATATTTTTTTTCCTTGGCTCATAACAAAATTTAAAACATAATAAGAGAATGTGCACTCTACCAGCAGAGTTTCTCAAACTTTTGAACTGTTCAATTTTTGAGTTTTAAACTTTTGACACATTCTGACAAATTAAAGCGGTTTTTGCAAGCTTTTTATGAGTTGTCCCTTATAAATACTTCCAAATTTTCCAGGTTATCAGCTAGAATTCTGAAGTAATCGATTAATAGAGAAGCAGAAATTTAATCGAATAATAATCGAAGAATTTAATTTAATCAGTTTAATCGACTAGTTTTGATTCTGTGAACTTTAAAAGTCTAAGACAAGATTTTTTTAAAACAAAAATATATTCTTAAAAGTAACAGCACTTGAGTCAATAAAAGAGGGAACCATTTTAATTTAAAAAATTCCAGCTTCAATCTTCTGAAATAATCTTTTCAAAAGACTATAAAATTTAATTGTTTAAGCTTTAAACGATTTCTTTCTTTTTTCTTTCACTGAAACTGGACTTTTTCTGAAAGTTTGTGCCATTGAAAGTACAGCGTTATAAAGCATAACAAATTTCTCGGTTCTTTTTGTAGTGTTTTCTAAAAATTTACAGTCTTCCACTGCTTGACTTGAATCCGTTTTTGATTATTAACAATTTCACTACTTTTATTCGATTGTTTTCATTCATATTAAAACTTTGGTAAAAAGTCTGTGCTAAATATTCTTAAAAATAATGTATTCCCAAACTCCTGTTTTCGTTCTTTTTGACTTTATTTTGAAAATTTAGTGCCTGAAGGATTTCTTCCCGAGTTGGGGACCAATTAAAGGGTATTTCATTAAGTCCACCTGTTTTAAGTTCCAACAATTTTACATTAAAGACAAATTCTATGAAGAAACCATTTTTCGAATAATCGATTGATCGTTATAAATTATTGAAATTATTTTATAATCGAAAACAAACAATTTTAAATCATTCATATAGTTAATCGCCCAAAAATCAATCGATTAATCGAACAACTTTTAAACGATTGAACACCCTGGCATTTACACTGCCGATGCAGGGCACTTTCCTGGAACTGTTTAAGAGAGAATTACTGTTGAGGACATAGATGAAGAAAGATTTAGTTGTTCTATTATTTAGTTCACTCATTTTTCTTTAAAAAAATGTTGCCTTTTATTTTGCATAAACTTGTCGATTTCGTTTCTAGAAAATAAGGCAACATTTTTCACACTTTTTGACGCAAAATGGCAACATTTTGCCATTTCAAAATAAGTAATTTATTAGAAATGGATCCAACAACCCTCAAGAAAAATAATTTCTCTTTCGAAACTTTTCCAAATCACCACTTTTTAGAAAATAAGTGAAAAATGTTACATGTTTTCTAGAAAAGAAAACGCCCTTAAATAACTACCGAAATTGAGGGCCAAATATTTTATATTATCATTTCATTATATATAACTCCGCATACACTTTAAATATACTTGATTTATATATATATTAGAAAAGAACAGAAGGTTGGAAATTAAGCAAAATATATGCAACATTTTCAACAGAATAGAACACAACCTGAAACATCACATACAATACAAATTGTAGAGCCAATTTCTTTATAAAATTTGAAATGCTTTCTGAATTACTACACTAATTCGGATCTTCTACTACACTTGGCACTCTTCACAAAACGTTTAAGAATCCCCCGGTCGTATGTAAAAATTTGAACGCTTACCACTTGTAAAAGTAATAATCATAAAGCAAAAACAACAACAAAAATTTTATTAAAAGAAAGAAAAAAAATGCAAAATTAAATGAATTGTACTTAAACAGTCAAGAAGTACCACAATCAAATACACACACTCTGCACTCTTTTGACGTTTAACAGTTTCAAATTTACAAACGAATAAACGTGCACCCCGTCCGGCGGGTCTTGGTGTACAAATTAAAAGCAACGAAATAAATTAACAAAAATAAAATCACTTTCACTGATGGCAGTCAGAAAGGCAAAGTCAAAGTGGGCATTCAGCCTGACTGCCTGACTGCCTGCCTGTCTAACAGAAAGCCAAGCAAAACAGTCAATTCGTCAGATATTGGAATTTCGTATAAGAAGCCAGCGATAATCGCAAAACTCTGCTGGGTAACAGCACCACTGGGCTGGCTGTCAGTAGCTGCTTGGAAAATGGACAAATGAATGGTTGACTGGATGGATGTATTGGGTTTCAGTTATTTTATTTATTTATTTACTATTTCAAAAATATTCAAAAGTTTGCGTAAAAAATCTTTAGCAAAAACAAAAAAAGCAAAAACAAAAACTATGCTGCAACATGCAATGCTTCCATTGTTGCAATAACAGCAATAACTTTGCAAACAACGGACGGACGCTGTTGCATCGAAAGCAGCAACAACAAGAAAAAAAACCATTTCATAAGATTTTTAACTTTGTCATTTAAGCATTTTTATTTAACAAAAAAAAAAAAAGAAGGAAGAAAATGGAAGGAAAGAAAAAAGATAAAAACGTTAAGTTCGAATTGACAATGAAATTCGAAATATTTTATGCACAAACACGAGGTTACACATCTCGATGTGTCGCAAATATTTTTCAAGGTGATAAAAAAAACCAATACTAGCTCAAATGCACACAAACACACAAGCTAAAAAACGGAAACCTAGACGGCAAACCACTACCACGTTTTACGGTCCTTGCAAATATTAACTGCAGGCAGCATCAGCATGATGCTTTTCATCAGGATTTTTTTCAACAAAAAAAAAAATTTTTTTTTTAATATATTTTGATATCGTGCATTTAAACATAAAAATACCTTTCAAATTATATAAGTTTTATAAATATTTGTAAATCATTAGATTCGTAAAAGTGTACCACAAAAATCTGATTTGCGAAAAAATTTGAAAAATTATCACACCTTTAATGGCAGGTCGATATTAATTGTGAAAAAATTTACTAAATTGCTTTCAATTATAATTCATGCCCTGAATAAGATATCACGAGGATATCGAAATACTGAAGATAACAAAATTTTTACTTATTTTATAAAAAGTGACTTCACACTTAATTGAAAATCTAGAGAATTTTAAACTTTTTTTTGTAAATTTAAAAAAATTGGTGTAAAGCGAAAAATTCAACAAAGAACGCCGACTAGTTGGCATAGAAGCCTCGAAATCAATACTGTGGTCCGTTCTGTTAGTAGGATGACTTTTATAAAAATGTTCTAATTATTGCACTCTTTATAAAAATTCGAATTTATTAAAAATTCTAAATAATTTGTAAATTTGCGGGTTTGACCTTGAGCCTGAATAATAATTCTTGTCTTAAAACTTAATTCTATAAGTTCGAATAAAATTATGGGAATCATTTTTCACAAACTTTAACTAATTTTGTTTCAAATATATATTTTGATTAGTTTTTATTTAAAAAGCGTCATATATTTTTCGATATATTTTGAATAAAATATCCACGTTATTAATTTTTTTCATATATAAAAAAACTTATAACAACTCTTTTATTTTTCTTCAATATTTCCCTACCAACAATGTGTAGCTTCTTTCAGGGATATTTTCCAAAACAAAATTTATAAAAATTATTTTTAAAAAGTTTATTTGAAGCCGCTTAAAAATAACAAAAATTTATTTGCAACATTCAAATGACTCAAATAAATGTTTTTCTATATTATTATTTTTTTTAAATATTGGGAACAACGTCACGAAGATATTAAAGTTAATTGTTATACAAAAATTAAAAAAAAAAGAAAATAATAAGTACAGTTTTTTTGGAACCGTCGTTTTATACCTCTTTAATTTTTAATTTCGTGTTGAATCTTCCCAAAAGTTATATAAAAATTCAAAGTGACCAATTGAGTGATTTTAGCATTTAGTAAGTGTAATTAAATAAATAATAAATAGTTGTTTGCATTTTGTTAGGATTTTGCTAAAACCTTTGCAACACTGCGGGGTTTCCCCTTTGTAAACTAATCCGGGGTTTCCCAATTGCGATTGTAATTCTTGTCTTAAAAAACGTTTTCATGATATCCGTGAAAAGCATCAAACCCATTTTTCAAAATCTAGATTCCGTAAAAATATATCTTAAGAATATTTTGCAGTAGAAGTTTCGTTATGTCGCTTTATTACCCGACACACTGTTGTTGTTAGAATATAATCTTTAATTAAATGTCATGAACAAAATATGTTTGAATACTATTTAAGTTGTATATTTTTTTTTTAATTTATATTTTTTTATAGAAAAATTATTTTAAAAAATTGCTGTAACCAAAAGACTTTAACAATATATTAAAACCATGAAATTTTAAAGTTCAAGATCTAAAAAAAAATCAACGTAAAAAATTTAATTCAACGATTTTTCCAATTTAACTAAACATTTTGTTTGAGTTGTTATTAAACCTGAAATATTGTAACTCAGTTTGATTTAATTTAATTTTGATGGCTTTTCACTGGAACGTGTCCTAGAAGTTCTTCAATTAAAAGAGGACTTTTTTATTAAATTTTTATTCTTAAAAAGTTTATTTCTTCGATTGAAACTTAAACCTGACGAACTGATGAAAATGAACAACCCAACGTGGGGTACTGGCAGACTAGGCCTAGAGAAGACTAAGACGGCAGCATTTAACTTGCGTGAGTGTTCGGATGTGGTTAGTATTACACCGCAATCCTGTGACCAACACATGTCACTAGTGCAGTTTAAGGGACAACTCAGTGTAACTAAAATGCTTGCAATTATTAAGAACTCTGTGGCCGAGAACGGAAGTAGTCTTCGAGAAATCTGTAAAGTTCGGAGTAGAGGAACTGCCGATATTTCCGCTTGTCTCGCCAGGTTTACCCAATACAGAGCAGTCATCCACTGCGGCACGTAAAAGGAATCAGAGATCTGCTTCGATATTTTCTTTTTCGATTAATCGCTTTGAATGAAATTAAAAAGGCCGGCATAATGGAATTCTGGTACTGCATTTTAATGAAATATAAAAGAGTGCGTTCATTGAAAACTTTGACATGCCGGCAGGAGCAGTAGCAAACTTAAAATGGCTTAACAAAAAGTCTTGCATTTGAGGGGCTGAAGTAGAAGGGAATTGCATTTTTGCATCGTTCCGTATGATTTATAATTTTCTCTAAGGGAAACTTATTTTGTGGAGACCCTTCCCGAATACATGACTCGTGTTGGACTAAAAAAAAGGTTTTTCATTCACTTAAAGAAAGCGAAAGGAATGCTGAAAATTTTTATTTTTTGCTGCAAGAATCAACTGCATTCTCATGCAGCAAAAAGGAATGTCCTTTAAGTATTTCAAAACTTCTCCTGGACTTGGGGTAACCAAAAAAAAATTTGTTCAAGTTTTTGAGTGGAAAATTAATTCTTTATGTCCTTAAAATATGTCAGTTAAATATTTGGTCATTTTAAGAAGGCATAAATCACAGCGATGCTGCCAATTGAATCCTTTGAGAATGGCTTGGTTTTTCTGATATTCTTTTTTTCCAAAACCAATTTTTATAAACTAACTATTCTAATCAGGATTTTTAAAAATATAATCGAAGCACAATTTTAATAAAATTAGAATTTAAAATTAAATGGGAACCACGACACCACAGCACATGAGAAAATAGTCAACGGGTAGACAAGGTCATTTAAAAAAATGAGTTTAAAATCAAAGTCAGGCTAAAATCAATCTGTTCAGATCGTTTCATAACTTTCACAAGATCTGCTTAAATAAAAGTTTCAATATAAATACACACACACACGAGCATGATGAAGATCAGCGGCCTCCATGAGTAGCGTTGTTATGTTCTGATGGTTGAGTGGGTATTAATTAGCTTTTGCTTTGTTTCTTTAAAAACAAGATTTCCAATTAAAATTTAACAAATTTTCGTAACTTGTAAATTAATTTAAACTAAATTTGTTTGTATCCTTTTGTAACATCTAAAGAGTCTAGTCAGGCTTCCTTTAACAAGTCCTTGAAAATATTTCTTTTATATAATAACTTTCCAATAATTAACACGGCCAATGATCATTAAAGTGCTGATAACTACTTGTCTTTATTATTTTCCAATTAGTTTCTCTATTTTATTTTATAACAATTGCTAAATAGGATCATTAATCATATTCATGCGGTAATTGGATTTCTATTTCAATTTTCCACTTACGGCCGTTTGCATCGTGCGGGATGTAAAACTATTTAAGTAGAAGATAATGGAAATAATTTGGTCAATTTGATGGTGAAAAGCCTGACATGTATGCAGATGATGATAATGACGTTGCTCTGGTGCAGTTGTTTGAGAAAAATGAATTTAGAAAAAATGGAAAAATGAAATAAAAATTAAATGTCTCTGGAAGGCAAACGGTTTTGAAATTGTATTGTTTTGTTTCATTTTTTTGCCATTTCGCTGCGCTCTGTGGTTAAGACAAATAATCGGTCGACTTTAATATGTTGCAATTGTTGTCAACAACAGCAACAATAAAAAACAACAACAACAACAACTAAATATTATTGCATACATACTCCAACGACTTAAAAACATTTTGTACTGACGGTTGCACCAACCCACCAGCCAACCAGCGGCCACTTAAACGTTGTTTTCTTGAAATAATTTCAAATTTCTAAAGTTTAACGGCTTTTAGAGGCACAAAACAACAATGAGTGGCATGCAACAACACTAATGACAACAAAATTATCAACAACAAAAAATCGCTTATAAATTTTTTTTTAATATCATTTTTGCTATAATTTATTTTGATAAAAATTTCCCATATTTTTCTCTAATTTTTAATAATGATTTTTGTCATTTTCTTTTTGTTTTTTTTTTCAATTTTCACACTTACACTTTTTAATTAAATATTTTTATACAACAAATCGTGGCTGGGGTCCAGGCGAGTTTTGAAACTTTTTTTTACCAAAATTAAAATTATTTCGTTGTTACAAAAATAATTTGCGTTGCCGTTTGTTTAATCGGGCTTAAGGTTTTGTGTAAAACTAACGTTTGATTTAATTCATCACTTTGATCGTGGTTATGATTTCGTTGTGTGTGTGCGTGATTATTTTCTTTTTATAGGAAAATATACGTTTTCATTATTTTGAAAATGTAACCGTTAAAATTTATTTTTTCTTCGTTCAATTGACAAACCGCTCAAATAATTTAAACGACCTTCTTGAGTCGAGTCTCAAAGAAGTCTAAACGCATGAGCACAGCGTTTACTGCCGTAGCTGGCTGTTGTTGCTGGCTTGCAGCAACATGTTTGCATGTGTGTGTCTGCATTAATGGCTGTTTGGCTGGGACAATGCCAACCCAGCAAACAAATTAGTTGTGATTATTAGCATGCAAGTGGTCCCTCTTCGATAGCCGATTAGTCGCATGTCCTGGAGTGCGGATTTATTTATATTTTCATCCTGTTTATTTAAAATTATTTTTTTTCACTCACTTCATGATATATCACGTATTCAAATGTAGGATATGGGCACTTCCATGATGGCGAACGTGACGTGAATATGTAAAATATCAAAAAATTAAATAAAAACAATTTTTATTTTGTCTATCAGTGTATTTTATAGTTTTAAAAAATATATTTTTACATAAATTAAACACTTACGCAAACAATTCGTTTCACTTGTGATCTCTCACGTGATCAGTTTTTTTTTTCATTTGTAATAGAATAAATAATTTTTAAAGATATCAATTAATTATTTTAATTAAATTTAATATTTCTTGTGTTGTCAGCTTCAAGTTTCTGATAAAAAAAATGTTGTTTTGCAATGTCGCACGTGACAAGAAAAGTTCCCACAATTCCCAAAAAATATTTCAAAATCCCAAGCATGGGAATTTTCTATAATATAGAGGAATTCTTAAAGATCATTGATAACAGAGAATGGACTTTAAATTGGATAATTTGATTCAAAAAAAATTAGTCCATGAAACAAAACATTTCAAACATTTGTAGTTTCGTAACTAATTAAATTGTTAAGCATGCCCATGCATGCATGATCAATGTTAAAGTGAGTGTAAAAGCCAGTTAACAACAATCACTTTGAAGTCTATGACTTGTTGTTTGCTGGGTAACAGCTGCCGGCCGTATTTGCTGTATTTACATTATGTGTGTGTGTGTGTGTGTGTGAAGCTTTAACTCTGCTACCGCATTTTTAGGCCAGCTGCTTTGCCAACTTTGTGGCTTTGCAGCAAATATTTTGTAAAATAAAAAGCTTTTGTGTTTTCAAGTTTTAATTTTTGGTTTTTTTTTCATGTTGTTTTATTTCCATTTTAATTTTAGCACAATAATTTCTTATTTATTTTTTGTTATAATATTTGATTCAATAAAAAAAAAAAGAAAAAACAAAAAAACATCAAAAACAAAACAAAAGCTTCAGAAAAGGAAGAAAGAAGGAAGTGCGAAGGGGGCAAAGCGTAGATGCTACCTTAAATGTGATGTATTCATAATAGTTCATAACAGCTGTGTGGCATCGTCGTAACCACGATGAGGCAACATCATACCAAATATAAAGAAGAAGAAAAATAATGTGTGTAAGAAACGGATGAAAAGTAAAACCTCAAGCCATCACCCATGTTATCTGGGCACAGTGGTATGGATTTGAGAAAAAAAAAATAAATAAAAAAAACTCAGGATCGTCAGGAGTTGATTTTAATTAAATTCAAAATATAATTAAAATTTTTCATTATCAAACACTGTGGGCGTATTTCACCACATCGAAACTGGTCTCTTCTCCCTACAAATTCATATAAAACAAAAACACTTTATCTAATTGGATTATAATTATTAGGGCTAGTGATCGAAGGACATGGTAAATAATTTATTGAACTAACAGAGTAATCGACATCAATTTAATTTTCAACTCATACAGCAGAGTAGAACAGCTCTGCTTTCAAAAGCCGCTACTCTCTTTCTCATCGGTGTTCATGTGGAGTTTTCGTCTTATAACGGATTATGAATTTTGTTTTAAATTTAATTTTATGAAAGAAATCATTCTTTGGACATCGTGAAATAGGTAGTTTAAGTTTTGGAGTGATTCTCGAAAATTATTTTACTTTGTTAATTGAGTCAATTATAGTTTCAATGAATCTTAATTAAGTTTGAGAACAGTTTTCTCAAACTGTAAAGAACTGCCAAACCACTTTGAAGCTTGAAATTCTATTTAATAGAATAACAAAAATATAGCGAATAGAAATAATTTTTACTGATCTCAGAAAAAAATTTCATTTGGTTGTCGTGCGCTTTTTTAAATTGTTTACCCATTTCCCATCCACTTAAGAATTTTTAGTCGAATATATGAAATAAAAATGTTGTATATTTTTTGTTTAAGATTTTTGTGTCGCTTTGGAGCGTTCTTCTTCTGAAATTTCGGTAGTAAAAAGGTCCCCACAATTCCCAAAAATATTTTCAAAATCCCAGAATTGATACTTTTCACAATTTTCGCTATATTATCAGATGCAAATGAAATTTTCAAGGGGGAGGACTTGATTTCAAAATTATATTGATTATAGCCGTGCGTTGTGATAAATCAGGCCTTAAACGTGTTGTTTGCAATCAAAATAAAACTTTTCTGAAAAGCTCTGCTTCCTTCGCTAACGGCAGTTCTAGAATTATTATTATTTCTTTTTTTAGAATGCGTTTCATAGTAAAATTATGTAGCAAAAAATTAATGAAATAGTTAATGGACTTCTTATTGCAAAAAAACAAGGGTTAATTGATTTTGCCAAGATTTTAATTTAAATTAATTGTTATAATATTTTCTCAATTTATTTTATTATAACAATTTATTTATTTATTTGATTCTATGTTTTTTAAGGAATTAAAAATTAGTTTTTAAGCTGCAGAAACAAGTTGTTTCTGATGACTTTAGATTTGATATTTCCTTTATAGAAACAGTGGGCCAGGTTGGCTAAAAATTATAAGAATTAAATTTAGAGAAACTTTTTAGCTCTTCCACAGGAAATTTTACCAACAAAAACTTATTTTATCAGATTAAAATTAACAACTTTTCATAGATTGGAAACTCGCCTGGCCTCAAGGTCCTCCAGTTTGGGTTTACGTTACTCTGTCCCCTTTTTTTTAGCAGATAAAATACAAACTCTAAGCTTAACTCCACAAGTTGCATGAAATTTTATTACAAGCGGACTATCCGCTCAAAAGGATATTACCACTTTTCTTTCAAAATTGCCCACTGTAAGTTGTTTTAATAAATTAAAAACGAAAATGAATATTTTTCTTACAGAAAAACCTGTAGACCAATTTATAGGCATAGAAATTCTAAATCGACATGATTCCCCATGACCTTAAACTTTTTAGTAACATCAGGACTCAAAGAACTGCAGCATCCTGCCTCAAAACTAAAAACGGACTACAGTGTAGCCTGTAAAATCGGTCATAGATGCCTCTTTCGTATTTTGATATCTCTTGTAGAAGTTATTTAATTCCACACTATTTACACCAACCAGGCAACTGGTTACCCCAAGGACTAAAATCAATGCCTATAAATCAATTATATAAATAAATAAAGAAAACAGCTTTCAAACCACAGTCTGTAAAGCTTTAAGGCTTCCCAATGGAATTCACAAAGCGAAATTATAAAGTTGCTTGAGCAACGAAACTAGTGGGAGTCTTAATTATCGTCAACATCAATAAATCTTTTGGCTCGTACGCTGGCGCAGTTAAACAGAAAATCTCTGCTAAAAAATAAACAATAAATAAATGCAAAAATCAGCTCTTAACTCAAACTTCAGCCACATAACAGTTTCTGCTGTTACCACACCACACCGACTTTGTCAATACAAATTTGTTGTGGGGGCTTTTTTTCAAATGTCACTGGTTGAGTTGACTACAAGACAATAAGCCATCATCGTGCTTCTATTCAAAAGACAAGAAGACAAAATAAAAATACAAAATAATAACAAGAAAAAAAGCAAAACAAAACAGTTGCCTAATTTCCCAAAAAGCCATAATTACAATAATAAATGAATGTGATGTCGCCACGGTCATCACACTGGTCAAATGCGGTAATTAAGATTGTTGCTACTATTTTACTATGAGCAACAACAACAGCAACAACAACAGCAACTCTTGTACAAATACTCGCACAACGGCCAAGAGGATGGATGACGTTGAAACTTTTCTCGATCGACCACAACTCATTCAACCGTGAAACAAATC
The DNA here is from genome assembly GCA_963675445.1 of Linnaemya vulpina. Taxonomy (NCBI): domain Eukaryota; kingdom Metazoa; phylum Arthropoda; class Insecta; order Diptera; family Tachinidae; genus Linnaemya; species Linnaemya vulpina. The sequence goes on from OY776279.1 coordinate 4,685,206, forward strand.
AATGATCAATTGTTACAAACCAGCGATCGATCGAGCAAGCGAACATTCATTCGTTCGTTCGTTTGAAAAAATATTTGCCATTTAAACTTGTTTTTTTTTTGTTTGATTTCTTTAACTGCTTTAATGCTGCTGCCATTTCTTGTGACCAGTAGCTGCCTTTCAAACGCTGCAGCATTTCTTGGTAGCTCTGCGGTGAAATTATGCCAGTTTTATGACAATCAGTTTATTAATAATAATTTATCTTGGATTTCCGATCCGAAAAAACAAACTACACAATTCATATTTAAATAAGCGCATGAACAGAATGCATATTTATTAACTTAATTATGGTCATTTCAAAAATCTGGCATAAATCTTTTGACGTACAACGTCATTAGGAAACTTCTTTTGTTCATAATGTGAGATTTGGTGAGATCAACTCATTTGGACGCGTGTAATCATGAGGAAATTTATTTTATTTAAATACAAAATTTGATGAGATATTGTTTGATAAACAAAAGGAATCATGATTTCCTGAGAAATATAATAAAAGATGGCAATTAAATGATCGGGTACGACAGATCTCTATTTCATACACATTCTTGTGGTACACTTTTAAGCATTTTAATGTCTGCTAATATTAATGGAAAAAATTTAATAGGAAAGCTATTTTCGTGTAGATATGCACAATATAAATAGTTTTCTTAAATTATTGACCTAAAAAATAGTTTTAAGTTAATCTTGAGAAGCATCAAAGTAAATTGTTATCATTTTTTCTTTGTACTTAACATCTCACCTGTGTAATCGTTCCGAATTGCCTGTATAACTATTTTATGGTTTGTTAAAGACAGAACAAATTCTTTTTGTTGTTGTGTAATAAATTAAAGAACATTTTAAAAATAGTTAATTTAAAAAAAGGATCGCATAAATGAAACTCGACCACCTGGCAGTCCTGGTCTATTTGAAAAAAAGCTTAAAATTGGTTAATACAATTATCATCATCATTATTATTAATTAATTAATTAAGTCTCTATTTCATTTGAATTAAAAATAGACGATTTAAAATTAGATTTACCCGATTGAAATTATATTTCCAAATATATGCAATTCCCTTAAAATCGGTGTTGGTGGAACATACAGGCCTGTCACAGAAATCAATATCGCTTGAAAGTTATTTCGATTCTTTAGAAGTTTAAAATCTGTGAATTATCTTGGAATAAAGTCTGTTTTAATTTCTGGATGAAAATAAAAAAATTACTTTACCTGAGACTACAGACCAAATTAACTATAAAAATAACAAAATACAAGTTTGTCGGAATTGAGAAAAGCGATCAAATTCTGATGAAAATAAAATGAAATCAATTGAAATGAAATTACGGACTCAAAAATTGTTCGAAAAAATTTTGTAACAGACCTTATTAATTATTATTAATTGTGTCAATAATTCAAGAGAAGGTGATCGCAAGACAATGACAAACTCTGTGGCGATTGAAAACATTCTCATCGTTTCACCTCGAACTCGTTATTGTTAACAATTAAATTTTGGCTATTTCTTATCCATCATTACAGTTGCCTTATCGAAAGAAAAAGTTCCCATTGTTTTAAATATTTAATCATGGCCACTCAACATCTTCTGAAATTAAAAAAGTTAATGGTGTGAATCATTGACATTTCTTGCCCAGCCCCATTGATGTTGTAGTTAATGAACAGAAGGTGATTTTATTTTATTAGTTTTTTAATCTATTTTACAAATCGTTGAAAGGTTACGAGAATTTTGAGGCAAAACTACGGGAGTTTTATAAAATTTATTTGTCGAAGATCTCTTTAGTTGTGTTGAAAACACTTAAGAAATTGTTTACATAAATTTGTTGGTATATAAATTATTTCGAGACCGTGAAGTAGAATCGCTGACTTTAATCAAAAATTGTTTTTATTTTGTCAAAGAATTTATTTTTGAACTTAATTTCAATCATGCTGATTCTTTTCTTGCAAATTCAACGAAAATATCAAAGTGATCGTGGAGGGGTTTTTAGCCAATTCTTATGGTCATTATTCGGCAGGGTATCTTTACCCAAAATTTTTAAGTGAAAATTTGAAAAAGAAATAATCAAGAAATAATTAGAAAAATTTTAAACATTTACAAAAGATATTATACAATTTAATATGCATTTTGTTTTCAAAATCTAAAGACAATTATTTTCAAACTGTTTATGCAATTTTAAACTGCGAATGGCTGGTAATTAATATCTGCATAATATCTCATTGATTTTTTCCAATTGTTACGTTTGCAAATAATATCTCTGTTGCACAAATAATAAGCGATCTTATTGCAGTGCGAAGTGACATTTGCAGCAGCAGCTGGATATGGGATCGTGAGAAAACTCAACTGATCGTGAGCAAACATTTTATTAAAGCTCGTGCATCGTTTTAACTGAGACATCAAGAACCAAATTGATTTATTATGTCAAGGTCATTCAAATACGGTCAAAAGAATGTCTAAAAAATTAACTCACTAATCAGGGTTGTGAAATTTAAAAAATAAAATGTGGTTATTTATGTCGATTTCTTTTCTAGAAATTAGTGCAACATTTTTCACACTTTTTAACAGAAAATGAAATGACAAAATTTTGCCATTTCAAAATAAGGAATTTATTAGAAATGAATCCAACATCCGTCACTAAAAATAATATATATTTTAAAACTTTTCCAATTCGCAACTTTTTTAGAAAATAAGTGAAAAAATGTTACATGTTTTTAGAGGGAGAAAACGCCATTAGTTTCAACTACATTTTTGTATATAGAATTATATTCAGTTCCATATAATATTTGTGTTTATGAAGTTATTAAAAAAAATTTCCAGAGCTTGGGAATTTGTTGTCTCTCTAACTTAAATAACAATTATTTTAAAAATCATGTGGTTTTATTAAATTTAATTTTATGAGACAATTGTTTGCAGAGTGTTTTTAATTCAGAGAGACCTCATAAATATTTCAAAGCACAAGAGAAATTCAACATCAGTTTTCTACACATCTAACTTATACAGCAGAGCAGACCAGTTGCTTTCGCAAGCCACTACACTTTTATCATCAGTACTGGTGTGTATTTTTACTTATTGTTGGGCGACTTAATTTAATATAATTCTATATGTTTCAATTTTGTAAATGGAAAATAATACGAGAATTGTATCAAACCGACGGTAACACACTTTTGTTAAATCCCCGTACTGTCTGTCGTTTTAGTTTTTTTCTTCATGTCTAATTTTGAAGAATTTTTTATTACATGTTTCTTAAGTCAAACTTTTTCAGATGTAAATTTTCTTAAGTATATTGAAACGTGTTTGCCCCTTTATTGGAATCAAATTATATCGGATGATACTCAGGAAATTAAAAAAAAAGAATCCTCTTCGAATTTGTATTTTAATATTCGAACTCTTTTAATATTGAATATTATTCAGCTAAGAATTATTACTTCGACTTGAGTTCAAATCCTTAAATTACTAACAAATTTTCACAAGTTTTTTTTAATTTTTTAGATAAGAATTATTATTTAACCTCGAAAATAATTTTGTATTGAATTTAAATTGTTATTAATATATAAATTTTCGGTGCAATAGCAAAATGGAATACTAATGGTTTCTAGGCGTAACAAGGAACTATTTCACTCTTAATAAAAATTCAAATTAAATACGAATTAAAAATTATTTATGAATTTGGTGATTTTAGATAAAAAGCTTATACTATCGATTAAATTATTCCATTGATTAACTGATTCCATTGATTTGTCGCTAAGCTCAGATCCAAAAAACATCTCACATTAAAGTTCAATATGAGGGGAATTATTTTGTCATTCCCCAGTGCAACGTTTGCCAAGAGGGTGGCTGGGTCAGTTCCAAGGTAAATTGCATATCATTTTAATATTTTAATTTAGGCAATTCGCAATTTTATTCTGTAACATTTGGCTGTTCATTGAAACACTGGATAAATATTCCGAGAAAATAGATAAAATCAACATCAATTTAATTAAACTCTCGACGCTATTCCCTGTTCTTCAGAATTGCATGACATGAATGGGGATTATCGCGGCTCCAGTTTCACACAAGGACAACAAAATCAGATAAGAACGCGCGATTTTCACCGCGCACTGCTTCAGGGTGAGAATCGCCCATGTCTTGTAGATAACTCGAGTTTGAAGAAATCATTTTTGAATCATGAGCTCTGCCCTTTGACACGGGTTTTTTTTTCGCAATTTTTGTTGATATTAATGATTAGATATAATTTTAGACTATTTTAGAATATTAATTCACTAATTTAGAACATGAAATCTTAAAGCGAAAATCATGCCCGTGCATGCTTGATTTTGTTTTGATCAGGAAAACACCATTGCCTAGAGTAACATATCACGCATGATTAAAACGAAACAAGTGAGCGGCGTTCATCTCTGCCTGCAACCTGTTGAAAGGGGGAAGTTAAATTTTGTACTCGAAAGAAAAATGACAGCAAAACCATTATGTCATGCCATTTGGGTGAAAGTGATAACAAATTTATTAGTCAGGCTTTGATGCGGTAACATTTAGCCAACATTTTTGCACAACTCAAAACAATCGAAGAGAATTAGAACCGAAATTCAAATAAGGAATTGTAAAAAGTTATTAACACGGAATTATTAAAAATATATATATTTTTTTAAGAGTTGCTTATGTGCGCCGGTTACAGGCTGATTAATTTTGATATTTTAGACTTCCATCGTTTTGGGCTTTTAATAATTTACATAAACAAATCTGGCTGCTTAAGCTCGTTGCATGCTTTTTACTTTATGGGTTTTTAAATACATTTTTTTCTTAACAAAAAAGAAAAAAAAACTTTATAACACAATTTTAAACAAAAAATTATTAAGCAAATAATAAAATACTTTTCACTTGAGCGTTTATTTAATAAACCATTTAAAGAAAAAGCTGCCATAAAATGAAATACTTTATGATTTTGGTTGAAACAGTTTTTAAATGTTGTCGGCTTGGAGTCTCATAAATTTGAATTCAAAAATCTTCAATTTCTCCTTTACTAACAAGATGGCCGTGTTGTTGTGTAATTTGCTTCAGATGGTGTTAAAATGAATTCTTTTAAATGAAATATTTGCATCCCACTCACCACTGATCGTAAGTGGAAGATCTCCTTAAAACGTCTGCTCTAGATAATTATTCGCTATTGACTTTATTAACTAACACTGATTTGTGAAATGGACTTTTCAATTTGGATTTTATATAAAATTGTTAATTGCAGCTTTTAACTTCTGACAATTCAATAAAAAGTAAATGTCTTCCTCAGTGGGGTATTGCGCAAAGTGGTCTCGTAAAAAATAATAAAGAGAAATTAATATAATTCTACAGGGTAAAAACTCTCTGCTCATGCCATCTACTTGTTAATTGTTTTATAATTCATAAGTTTTGTAACTGTGGAATAACTAATTAGCGAACAAACAACAGCATCGTAGCGGTTGATTTTAATTTAATAAAATTTAAGCCCAAGTAATTTGATCACTCCTGGTAGTACAATGATTGTTATTAGTCAGTCAAAACTTTCGCAAGTACAGGGTGCCGCAAATCAACCAACACTTTTTGTTATTTTTATAGTATAAAAATAAAAGAAAAAATTATATTTAGCGAAAGAGATATTTAATTAAACATTTAAAATCTTTTTTTTTAAATTAAATTCGAAAGATGACTTTCGTAGCGGCCGCTAGTGTTGACCGAATTTTCTAGTGATAACTCTTCGTAACCCTGTCGATTATTCACCTAAAGGACTTCCACTGTTTAACACTTCCCGGCATAAACCTGCGACTTCAAATATTTCAATGGAACTTAGTCTGACAAGCTAAAATCGGGCCATCAAACTGGCAGTAAAAAATCGCCAAAACGCCTTCACAATAAATTGTAGTCTCAGCTGTAAGTGCGGTTGCACCAACTCTGTCGCCTCCGATATTAGGAAGCCGGTTATCCAGCGTCCGCCAAAAGCAACAACAACGTTGACGACGGTGTCCACAAAAAAAAAGCAATCATTTCGCACCACACAGTGGCTTCGAGTTCGTTCCTCTATTAAGAAAATTCCCGTGTGGGAGCCGTTACATAACCCCTTATTATGAAAGACGTTATTGGCATTACGTCAACACGACAGCAAAAAGGTTCCTCTTGCCTCTTGTTTTTCGACAGCAGTTGCAAGTAAAAATATTGAATTGTATTTTTAAAGAGCGAACAGTTAAAAGTTTTTCGCGGCCGTGTCAACGTGACGTCGATAACGTCTCTTATAATAAGGGACTATATAAAGGTTATTTTGTTTGGCCCAAAAACAAAGATTTTGTTTATTTAAATTAATTGCTCAGATGAAAAGTTTTGGTAATTTTCGATTCCGAATCTTTCTCCTTGTTGTTCAGATTGAGGACGAGGAAATCAGTCGTGACTGATCATCTCAGCAGACATGAACTGATGCACTGTTTGCACTTTTTAGCGAAACAAGTGCAAATCCTTTTCTAAAATTCGCTGTAGGTTTTTGATCTAGTGATGGCCAATTTCGTGACATATCGTCTGATTGATGTTTTCTGAATAGCGACGACATCGGGATGCACAGCTACGGCATGCTGGAGCAGTCTGCTGGCAATTACGGTCTGCCAAATTTTTGTGGTTTCGGCCTGTTCGAACTACTACCGAACTTCTGTAATGAAACGGGAAGTCCCCTGACTTCTACAAAAACTAACAGAGGGCGTATTCCATAAATAAAATCCAATCAAAATTCTCTTGAATAACTTTTTCATGCGGTTTTAACTGTGAGTGGGATATTTTTACATTTTGTGCTGTTCTAAAAGTAAAAACAGTGTGTTGTGAAAAACAAACTTTTGTCGTGTTCTTTTCAAAAAAAAAAAAGTGCTACATTTTTTACACTTTTTAATAGCAAATAGAAATTTTACGGCATTCGAAAATATAAAATTTATTACAAACTATTCCAACATCAGTTGCAAAAATTATTTCTGCCACTTTTTAAAGAAAAAGTGAAAAAATTTTACATTTTTTCTAGAAAACAATATGTCATTAATGTGTTCCGCTGTAACTCCTGCAATTTTTAATATTCTTAGATTTGTATTGATTTTCAACCGCTTGAATTAAATTGAATTTTTCTAAATAATGGAAAATTTTCTTTTTAAATATATTCTGCTATCGATGATCAGCTGAAATTGTACTCACAGTCTGTCCATTCCTTTAATTGTGTATTTTTAATAACTCTGATTCTCTGCACTTTCTACCCCGTCTATTTGGTAGGCGGCATTTTTTGCTTTTCCACCTCAAACTGCACTTTCTTTGCAATTAAAATAAAAACCAGTTGCAATCATAATTTTCTTTATTTTTCGTTAAATTTGATGATTTATTTAGCTTTTAATGAATTCACGTTGTATATAAAATTGGGCTACATCTGGAGTAAAACAAGCAAAAATGTTCAAAAACTCGTACACTTTTACCAGCAGATTTACAGGCAACTCGCAAATACGGGTAGACAGAAACGCTTAACAAATTGATACTTAATTTTAACGGAAATACAATAAAACATATTTTATATGTTGTAAAACTTTTAATAAAATAATCTTAATAAAATGTTAACATTAATGTGGCATTTGAAGTGAGTGGTTCAAAGCCGCCTAGTCTTTGGATACTGACAAACAATTACATTTAGATTTTTCGTTTTTAAATTCTTTTAAACTAAATTTAACACTAAACAAATTTCAGTTAAATATATGGCAACTCTTAAATATTTAAGTAGAACAAAATCCTTGGGGATTTTAATTTGATATCTTGTAATTTCGTTTAATTTGATTTGTTTTAATTTATTTATTAAAATTATCTATTTGTTGTAAGACCCAACTTCTGGTGCTGGTTGGGCTTAGATTGGCTGGACATATAATAACGCCTGGTCCAGGAGCTTTGACAGAGCACAATTCCTTATTGGGATCGCCAACTTTTATGGGAGATCTTAGAGCAGGAGGTGGCACATGGGCAGGTTTGGGTTTTAGTGGGGGATTTTTGCAGCTACGAAAGGAATTCGATTTATCCAAACGTCTGTCATTGTCGTCACTGTAAATGGCCGAGTCACGAAAATCGTTTTCCAAACAGGCTTCCACGCACTGCTCATACTCGAAGCCGTGCACACAGTCCTTAAACTTCTCTGGGCAGGGCTTGTGCTCACACACACTCTCGTTGGAGGAGGTCAAGGACAAAACTGAATCTCTTTGCATTTGATTGGTGTCATCATACTTGATGACACTAAAGAGAGTGCGAGGATCGGCATAGTCCACATGGGCCATGCGTTCCCCAATAGTTTCACTGCCTGGCAGATGTAGTATCGAATGTCTGTCCACTTCGAAACTATCTGAACCTCTGCGCTCGAGATGATGAGTGGAACGACTAAGACGATTTGCTGCTAAATCTTCTCCCATTAGAGTGGAGTTACTCCACAGCCTTTTCAAAAGACTGCGGGGTGTGTAGCTACGATTTTGATTTACTTCAGCGATGGAGTTGTAAATGGGATTGGAGTGGTAGCTGCTGGACATTTGAATCGAAGAGTCCAGAGAGGTGTGCTCACTGGGCAAATCGTTGTTAAAACTGTCTCTCTCCTTAAGAGTTGTGGTGGAGGAGGCATTCGAACTGTTGGGGCTAGAGGAACTTTTCGTTTTCAGAGGTGATCGTAGAACCTCCTCGCCTCCCACATTTTGTAAATTGCCCTCAGCTGTATAGACCAGAGTTACGTAATCGGAATCTGGCCGTGGACTAGACTGTTTTGACTCTTTGGACTGGTTGTGTTGCACAGACTTGGAGCGGCCCAGCGGAGGGGAGAACTTGTAGGGGACATGCACATTTCTCAGCAAACTCTCATAAATGGGCTCTTCTTCCTCGGTCTCTAAAATCAACGCTTTATACTCCATGCAGTCTTTTTCATTTTCCAAAGGGGGAGGAGATCTCGAGGGCGGTCTTGGCGGCAGTTCGGGTGGCAGTTCTAAATTATCTGGCGATTTGGTCACTTTAAAGTCCAGGCTTTTAGAGGTCTGCAAAGTCTTTTCCATAGAACGTTTCTTTTGTATTTTGGCGTACAGTTTATCAAACTCTTTGCTGTGCTTGAGCAGATCCAGTACTATTTCGGCATCCTGTTTAGCCTTTTCAGCCGGCGTCAAGGTTAAGGAAGAACTCATTACGGAATTGCCTTCTTCCAGAGTTTCTTTAGTGATTAAGTCTGGCAAAAAGTTGGTAGATTTGGCCAACTCTTTGCTCATTTCCTTTTCCTCTGATTTGCCATTTTGTAATATATTCTCCGAGGACTCGGTGATTTTCAAAACGGTTTCGCTGGCGTCCTCAAACTCACTGAGAGCCATGTAAAATGTAGAAGTTTCTTTAGTTTTATTCTTTTGCCGTTTTAGAGAAGACAAACGTTTGTTGGTGGACATCTTGCCCATGTTTGTGTTTGTATTGATGTCCTTGGGTATGGTGGTTAATTCCTTGGCCTGTTCGCTGGCCACCTTTTCAAAATGTTCTATGTGCAGGCTGATGCGGGGCACTGATTTGCTCCTCTCTTTAAGGGGTTTGCAGCCAAACCTAAACGACTTGCTGCACTGTCTGATTGACTTGGTGCCCACGGCTTTGCCCGCACTGTTCTCGCATTTGCAAATTTGGTTTTTAGCGCAGTTGCAGATTTCTACAGCGTCCTCGGCTACTGGAACATTTTCGTCCACTGCTGTGGAGTCTCTGTTCACCATGGACTTGTCATTAATACTTTCGGCACTTTTCGAAATAGTCTTGTTTAACTGATCTTCCTTAACTGTTGTTGTTGTGGTTGTTGTGGCTGCCGTTTCAATGAATACATCCAAAGAGTTGGGGTTTGAAATGGTTTTGCGTTTCGTTTTGGAACGATTGCGCATTTCGCTGCGTCTGAAATGATTGCGTCTTTCCAAATAAGTGGGCGTGGAGGAGGTGGTGTGCAGACTCCACTTCCAGGTGTTTTTATCGGCGCTGCGTTCTACAAAAAATAATGAAGAAGGATAACAACGTTAAATAAATATTTTGTGCTCAAAAACAATTGAAAGCCCTTAACCAAATACTGTTAATGTTGTAGTAAAAGCGTTAATGAGTGAATGCTGAATGTCTTACAAATTCTAAAAGAATTAGAAAACAGTGCGTTCAACAGTTATGGAGTACAGCAAAATGTGCCTGGAACCCATGCTTTTGGTGAATTAATGTGCCGTGTAAAGTGATGCATGTCTCGTGAATTATTTTTATTTTTATATATAATTTTTTTTTTTGAATAAAGCATTTTGTTTGGCGGTACTAACCCTAAAAATAGTGTCAATTTTATTTGGATTTGGTTTGGTTTTTGTTTTATTTTAAATTTAATTGGTTTGAAATTTTTGTGGTTTCTATTTCAATTCACCCATTTCGCTGTTCTTTTAGTTTGTTTTTTAAAGCTTTTTGTACTCTACATCACTAAAATGTAAAAGAAAATTAAATAATTTTTTTTGTGTCACAGTGTTAGCCAAAGTTGTTTAAACAGGATTTATACGACTAAATAACTTAATTATGGTTTATGTTAATAATAATACAAACAGTGGGGTTTATTCTTAAAACTTTTGATCAAAAATAATTATTCAAAACCTTGTAAATTTAAATATGAAATCTTTGAAGAACTTCAATGATTCAGGTGATTCAACAATTGAAAAACTAAAAACCTTATCGAGTTATTTTAACTAGTTTTTAATCTATCAATTCGGCACTGCGGTGGTACACGATACCGATCGTAATATTTATTTAAAAATTAAAAAACAATTTACTAAAAATATCCGCTAATATTTTCAAAAATTATTTTCCTGAAGAAGTCTCCCAAAGGAGTGACGAAATATTGAAAAAACAAGTTATAATTATTTTTTATAAAAAGTTATAATTTATTTTTGATAAAGAGATATTAAGCTTGAAAATATTGAAAACAGTGCTTTGTGGCAAACAAATTTTTGTCGTGTTCTTTCCTTAAAAAAAGTGCTACATTTTTTACACTTTTTAATAGAAAATGGAAATTGCACGACATTTTAAAATAATAAAAAATTTTTATAAAGAGATATTAAGCTTAAAAATATTAGTGAATATTTTTAATTAAAAAGAGCTCAAAAACTGGAAGAATTAAAAATTTTACGAAAACCAATTTGAAAATCTTTTTGATTTGGATTTAATTACGTTTAATGGAATACAATCCTGTTTTGGCCCGGCAACTTTAAGATTCAAACCAGCTCATAATTTTTAAAATGTCTTTTGATTTTTCTTTGTGAATTTTTCTGATCTTTATATAAATCAATTTATTTCCCAGCGCTCTTTTACTTGTGAAGATAAAGGCGAAGGTAGTTCCATAGTTTTGAAATTTTATTTTAAATCAAATAATTTATTTTATATTAAATTCAAGATTGTCTGTGTATGAAATAATGTGTTGTGTAATTTTGGAAAATTAAGCCCGCTAACAGATATTTTTTTAGACTTTTTGTTTAAACTTCTATCACACACACCCTCAAATATAATATATGAAAAAAGCTGTCACATATCATTTAAAGAACGTCGTAAGGATCATGATCAGTTTTAAAACTTTTTAATTACCGGATGAAGGAAATTTTGAATATAAGTAAAATTTATTATATAAAACGAGCGCGAACGTACATAATAAATTAAAGACAAAAAGTATAACAAGGAATTTTTATAATAATTATAAAAGTAATTTAACTTAAAAATGAATATAAGAATTTCTCATACATAATTTTCGTTAAATCTTTGGCTAAATAATGAGTAGGGAAATTGAACAAATATTGCTGGTCGGCTTCAAAATCTGTAGTGATCCGTTCTAGTATGATGATTGGAAAAATCTTCTAAATATTCCACTCTTAATGAAAAACCGAATTTAATAGAAATTAAAAATAATTTATAAATTCACGGGCTTGAACTTGAGCCGGAATAATAATTCAATATCTCATCCCAAATATCAAAAAATTTAGTTTATTAAAATACAATATCCAGAGATAAAATAATTCAGATTTACTCCCCACTATCATTGTGGGCGTTTTCTGAACAAATCAAGTCGAACTCATGATATATATTATGCAGGATCTCTGGAAAGGAGAGTACAGTGTTGCGAGAATAGATGATCACAGACTATGTCTAAATTGCTCTCTACAGAATCCAAAAATGAATATCAGAAAAATTCAATAAAATAAAACTTGGTCTCAAAATTTTGGCCCAAATTAAGGCTTCTAAATAACTATTTTATTAATTAAAACTTTTGAAAACTTTAGGCATATTTTAATATTCTACAAGTCATTATTTTACTTCAATATCCTGGAAGCTAACTTATCTCGTCTAATAGGGATTCTTAAATTACTGGTTGCACTCGCAATGGAATCATTAATAAAGGATGTAAAAAATAATCTGAAGCTTGTAAAGCTTCTGTATAAAAGTTTGTGGCAATTATAGCTCTGGACTTTCCACATTTTCTTCTAATTCCTTTAAGATCTTTTATTTACTGCTAAGACCATTAACATGTGTTCACACTTGGCAAATATTTGCCCAAAGAAGCGTAAACAAAAAATAGGAATTGAAAATCATTTAATTATTTAAAATTGAGTTTTCAATAACACTGGATTCTATGAAACTGTTTATTAGTAGGAAACTGTTTTACTTATAAAAATCGCATGAAAATATTTTTTATTTTATTATATAATTTAGTGGTTACGTTTCCTTTTTAAGCAAATATTTGCCAAATGTGAACCCAACTTTAGCACCATCATGTTGCATGAATTAACCAGTAGCAAAGCTGCTACTCCTGAATTTTAAATCATTCGAAGTTCTTCACGATTTCAAAACAAATTAAAAAAATTCTCTTGCATGAAGTGTTTTCTTTTCCCCTGATAATCATTAGCAATTTGCAAAATGAAACTCAAACAAAAAAATAAACAAATTAAATAAAATAAAATAATACCTCAATAGTAAATTTAAATTTTAATTAAGTTGAACAAAAAATAGAAAAAGAAATGAAACTTTTGTGTTAAAGAAAAAGAAGTACAAATAAAAGCTCTTTCCGCTTTAGATCACACCCACACACACACACACATACCTTCCTCATCGCCCAACTGATAAACCAGCTCTTTGGCTCGCAACGGAATGTTATCGAACTTTTCGAGCAAAACACTTTTAATGTGTTGAGTCCAAAGGCGTTTCTGGTCACGATTTTTGGCTGTTAACTTGATTTGGTGACGCGGTTCATCGTATGGTATTACATAAAAGCTTGTTGGCTCGCCAGCCAAGTGTTCGCTCAGCATGAGATTGTTTTGCTAAAACACAAATAAGATAAACTATTTATTTAACATACTTTTAACGCAAACAACAACACAAACACAAAAGCCAAACGACTAACTACGAGCAACTCACTATCCTGGGCTAAAGAAATAAAATCGATTTTGAAATCAATACAAATTAGCAGACACTCACGTGTATGTAGCTTTTGAATTGCAAACGATTGTCCTCTTTGGCTTTGGCTATAATCAGCATAGTGGCGAATAGGAGCACCCTACGTGGCTTGTTGTTCTCCATCAAAATGCCCTCCAAACGCAATTCCCCCAGAACGGTGAGTTCTGCAATTGTTTTTTTAAATAAAATAAAAAATATTAAATAAAAATTCAAATGCGGTACCTGGCCCCAACCAGCCATCCAATATGCCCGATAGCTCCTTAACTCTGGTTTGTTGTTCCAACTTTCGTTTCACCTGGTCAATGTTGCGCGCCACCTGGCGCATAATTTCATAGGCCTGCATCACTTCCTTAATATCACAATGTTTGCGCAAGTTCTTCAAGACATAAAAAATTAAAAATGTTCTTAATTGATCACTCGAAAGCACTGGGCGACTGCCCAACTTACATCTAAAAGCAAATGATATTTTAAAATTCTTTGTACTGGCTTCAGCAAATATGAGCCCAGGGGCAGAGTATGATGCAGCATTCTTTGGGTAGAGGCCAACAGGGCGTTGGTGTGCGTGGCCTGCAGTAATTTGGTGAGTAAAGATATCGCCTCGGGATAGCTGGTGCTGCCAAAGGAAAATGTGAAACGAATGAATGTGAAACGAAATGGAAGTTATTTTATGGCAGGCACTCTTACCAATAAGTTGTGTAGACATCAAATCCTTCCTTGAGGTCAATAAAACATTTAGCCGTCTTAACTGGATCCAATATGGAGTCCGACAAATGTTTGAGCAATTCCGAATTGAATTGATAAACGTCTTGGATATTGGAAAATAATATATTTAAGTCATCTTGTTTCAAGCAGGCGCGTTCCTTCCAGTCCATGAGATATCTGGAAAAAGTTGAAGTGAAGCGTTTATTTAATAGTTCTTAAAATTAAAGAACTCAAGTTAAGGGCTGGTTTTGCTCAATTAAAAATAAATACTTAAGACGCTTCGATTAACTCAAAACTTAACTGAATTTTCACCGACTAAAAGTTTAATTGAGGTTTAATAACAATTTTAAAAGATTAAAATTTATTTGACTGGGAGCAGCGGTCAGGGAATGGCTAGTTTGGAGAGGACAGATGGAAGAAGATGAAAAGAGAGATAAATTGTTGATGACATATAATTTAATATAGTAATTAGTAGGGTATTCATTTAACTAATTATTTTTTTGTTGATGGATCGAACAAAAATCAAACAATTTAATAATCAATTAATCGAGGTTTTGTATTGATTAATTAATCGGGAGTTAAATTATTCGCGGCTGAAATTTCATCGAATAACAATCCAAAAATTTAATAATCAATTAAATAAGATTTTGTATTAATCGATTAATCGGGGGAAAAATTATTCGCGTCTAAAACTTCATCGAATAATAGTCGAATAACTTAATAATCAATTAATCGGGGGGAAAATTATTCGGGGCTAAAATTTAATTTAATTTAAAATTTAATATTCAATTAATATCGGAAAAAATTATTCGCGGTAAAATTTTATTTAAATAGTAATCGATCAATTTAATAATCAATTAATCGATTTTTTGTATTAATCGATTAGTCGGGGGAAATATAATAATCGAAGAATTGAATAATAAATTAAACGAAATTTGGTATTAATCGATTAATCGAGGAGAAAATTATTTGAGGTTAAAATTTCATTCGATCAATATAATATTAAATTAATCGGGATTTCGTATTAATCGAATATAAATCGAACAATTTAATATTAAAATAATCTAGGTTTTGTATAAATCGATTAATCGGAGGGAATAGTATGCGAACAATAATCGAACAATACAAAATTTAATTAATCGAGGTTTCTTATGAATCGATTAATCGGCTATTAGTTAATTGCATTAAAATTTTAATGAAATAATAATCGATAAATATATTATTCAACTATTATCAGTATTAGCGGTAAATATTTAATCAAATAATAAGCGATAAATTTAATATTCAATTAATCGAGGTTTTGTATTAAACGACTAATCAGCGGAAAAATCGTATTAATCGATTTATCGGGGGGAAATAATTCGCGGTTAAAATAATATCGGCCAATTTAGTATTCAATTAATAGACAAAGTAAAAGTCTAATCGAATAATAGTCGAACATATTAATATTCAATTGTTTGAGGTATTGTATTAATCGCTTAATCGGGGGAATAACTAATCGTGGTTGAGATTTAATCGAAAAGTAATCGAATAGTAATTAAAATTTTTTCTCTTTTAATACTTCGAAAGAAGATGTTCCAAGTAAATTTGTTATTAAAAATGTAACAACAATTTAACAAAAGGAAATTCAGGTATTAAAATAGGAAATTTTTTTTAATAAAATTAATATTTTCAAAAAAATATTATTTTAAAAAGACTACAATTCGACTGTTTATGCTTTGATGAAACTTATTTTAGAAAAGATAGTTTCGATTATTCGTGATGGAAAATAAAGCGTTATGAGATATCCAATTTTGTTTCTCTCTCTCTCTCTCTCTCTCTCTCTCTCTTAAAATCATTAACTGCCCTCACTCGACTCTTTCTATTAAAAAGTTTTACAGGATATTTGGCAAATTTATTCAATTGTTTGGCAATACCGTCCCTTTCCTTTTTATAAAATGACTCTTTTCTACAGAAAAATTTATGAAATTAAAGGAACAGCAATCGAGACTCACCCTCTAATAACTTCTCCCAAGTCATTAACATAACTTCTCTCCGAATCCACAATTTCCATGCAGGCTCTCTCAAACACTGTCATCCCACTGTGCGGATCCGTTAAATCATGCTCGTCTGCTAAACTTTCTACGCTGGCCAAATACGAAGTATTCAGTTTGCCGCTGATGTGATCAGTACTGGAGCTCGAGCTCGAACTCGAGGACGTGGAACAAATGGAGGATGATGACAAGGGCCGATGTTTCAGTTTGGCAATATCGGGCAGCATTAAACTGGATATTTTACGCGATTCTTTGGGTGAAAACTTGGACTTGATGTCTGACAAACGATCCAAGCTCTCGGCGGACAATTGATTCTCATCCAGTTCTTCATCTTTGAGGAATTGGGAGCGTGGCAGGGTGTTTGTATGTTTAATGGGTAGATTTTTTTGAGCGAAATCTCGTGCCGCCAAACTCTTTGAACGAGCGTATGATAGGGGATGATGCGTGGGACTGCGTTTGTTAATGGGTGAGATCACAGGTTTGTTAAGGCTCTTGAAAAGCTCTGCATTATTGCTGGGCCCTTCCGAGTCCTTGGAATTGGCTGCTAAAGTAAGATTTTTCAGATTTTGCGAAACCACGGCAAAATTTATCGACTCTGTTATGGAAGTTTCCGTGGGCAGACACTCTAAAGACATATTTTGAGAGTGATTATCCAGATTAGACGGGACATCCAGCCGGCAGTCTTTTTCATAGTTGCATCTGGGCAGGCTTAGCTTACGAGTGCCAAGTGTATTGGCCGATGAACAGTCGAAATTAAACACTATGGGATTGGTGGGGGTCTTGTCATCATCCACCACCGCCAAAGGATAAATGGCAGGCGCAAGAGCTTTTTTGATGCCTTTTGATTTTAAATCGTAACGTCGAAAGCTTTCGCTGTCTTCGTTTAAAATGTTATTGAAAGTTTCTACCAAGTCCGTGCCGGTTTGGGTCAATTTGCCCGTGGTTTTGGAAAGCGGAATATGAGACAATTTCAGTTTGTGATTATTGTGACTGTTCGTGGTTGGACTGATAGTTTTCTTAACAAAACGTTGATGTGGCGGCTGTATGGGCGTGCTGGAACGTGTTTGATATTGCAAAGCCTCGATGTCTACGGCGTCCACAGCTTCGGCATCGGAGTGGGTTATGATACGTTGGACATTGGCCGAGAGAACACGTATATTGGAACGATGTTTATTTAAGGAGCCACCATTCGAGGACACTGACTCCAAAGAGCCCCTTAAACTACTGCTGCAGCTTCCACTGTTGGAGTTCGCTAAAGTTAAGGAGTCGTAGTCTTGTGTGATAAGTGAACTTTTAGTTTCGGCTTGTTTGGCAAACTGTTCCAAACGACTGAGATAAGCATCCAAAGGTGGCCTACTCGTTGGCAAATCCTCGCCAGCTACGCTCGTTTCTTTGCCACTATCACAGTTTATTGCAAAGGATGTATTGTTGCAGTCGGAGTTCGATGTTGTATGATTATTCAATGTTGCTGCGGTATTATCCAAGACGGTTGTCAGTGAATCATAGATACCCAATAGTGAGGGCGTCAAATCTGTGGAACTACCTGCAGTGAAGAGAAAAACAAAAGAATTACTTAATAAAATGCATAAATTTATAAATATCTTTGAGGTTTTTTTTGCTTTTTTTTGTTCTTCTCTTTAATCAATCATTTATGCATTCCAACGCATTTAATCATCAGCCGTGTGCAAACGTTTGTGCAGCCTTTTGTTTTTTGCTGTTCCAAGTCCCATCCCAAAAGCATGTGCTTGCTATTCCTTATAAAGGCAATATTCTGCTCTATTCTGCCACGATCACACACAGAGCGACAAGGGTTTTATTAAAATCACATGCTAGCGAAGCTCACAATATATTAATTGTTTATTAAATTCTTTAGGAATGTATTTGACAAGAAAATCAAATAAAATCTCTTAAGGAAAAAATATTCTGACTTTGCAAATTTCATTTTATTATAAAAATTTAAAATTTAGTTACATAAATTTAAAATTTTAAATTGAATAACCATCGTGTTAACAGCAACCACTGGATTTCCAGAATGAAGCAGTTGTATTTGTAGGCTGTTGCCACGTTGGATGTTCATATTCTTAACAACCTACACATGCTTAAATGATCACTGATCAAAGCCTATTTTATTCGTTCTTTTTCTCTTTGCTCTTTCATATTTAAAAGTTAAGTTTTATATTTTGTAATTCTGTATCGTGTCTTAGAGGCGCCAGTATTCACTTTTTTTTTGTTTTTTCTTCATTTCAATTTTCTCTCCTCCATATCTTTTCAATTCTTTGCCATCACGAGCGCTAGTGCTGGGCAGAGCAAAGCTATGGGTGCTGCTGATCTTATGTTTCATGGATGAACATGGTGCATGCTAAATTGCAATTGCCCACACTGATCAAATACATTTTTACATATTTCATTTCATATACAATTAATAATAATTTTACTTGAACTTTGTGAATGATACACACGTGCTCTTCCGAGCTCATTTCTAAACAAACACAATCATTTGTGTGTTGCAACAACAGCAACAACAATGTTTCTAGTGCTAAAGTACTTGAATGCTTGCAACAACAATCTTATGATACCAGGCATGACACTCTACACGATGCTGGTAAGATTATTGGGGGCAATCACATGCGCTTGCAGTTTAGCAATGTGGATCCAACCGGACAAACGTGCCACCATTTTAAACTCTTCAATTTTAGTTATGTGTTGTTTCTTTTTCCCAAAATTTTACTAAAAATTCAAAGTGATCAGTTGAGGGGACTCAAACAAACAGGAACCTTTCAGGGTGTGTCCAGCTCTGTGGCGATCGCGGCTGTGACTGCTGAAGCCTTTGAGAACCACCAGCAACAACCGGACGATATG
The DNA here is from genome assembly GCA_963675445.1 of Linnaemya vulpina. Classification (NCBI taxonomy): domain Eukaryota; kingdom Metazoa; phylum Arthropoda; class Insecta; order Diptera; family Tachinidae; genus Linnaemya; species Linnaemya vulpina. The sequence goes on from OY776279.1 coordinate 4,704,298, forward strand.
CGAGACAATTACTAAAAACCTTTTCATGTGTATAACCAGCATGATCTCACCTCTTTGGCGATTTGGCATGGACAGCAAGATCACCAGGTTCCTGAGGCTACTCGAAGTCGCCGGACTAAGTCGACAAAGTGCTGTAGCGCTTAAGAAAAATATTCAACAGCAATGCGAACTGCTGTCACGGAAATGTTGTAGAAAGTCAAAGAAAATTCAACAACATGGACAGCAGTTTCAGAAACAGAAAAGCTGTTAAAGGTGCAGTTAAGAATATCGATCACCTGAATACTTTTTTTTTAGTAAAAACAAATCGCGATTAATTTTACTTCAACCAAAACAGATCTCCACTAACTATTCCACCAGCAGATCGATCTAAAAGAGTGGTCATGATCTTTCATACTTCGTCCCAAATCACGACTCTTTAAGAGAGGCGATAAAATGTTGTAGCTTTTTTGTGACAGCGCAACTAAACACCGTTTAACCCTCTTCTCATTTAAAAATATGTCCCTTAATCTTATTTGCAGGACTGTCATCATTAAATCATAATTTCTAAAAACTGCTGAATATCCTCTATTCAAAGAGTTCATTGAATACATTTAATGACGAATAAATACACGGTGCGTTTGAAATCTCATAGCTTGTCTATCGCACACATGATTTTGTAACAACAGAAAGAATAAGAAATTTTCTGTAGTTATTTTTAGTTCAAACAATAATTCTTTTCATAATTTTTTATATCTTTTTATTTTTATTTTTTCCGTCTGTGGTTTTTTCTGCCAGCAAAAGGGATTCCTTTCAATTTGTAAGTCACGCTGGATGTGCAACAAACGTATTGATCTCGTTTATTTTTTTTTTTTTTGTTTGCTGGTTGTATTGAAAACAAAAAAAAACAAATTCAATTCGAATCGTTCGCGGAATCAATGCAGAATAATTTAAGTATGAATATTAAGATAAACGCACGCAAGCGTTCACTCAGAAGTACGTACGCTGGTTTGTATGGAAGTTATAACTGACTGGCTGACTGTCTGACGGACGGTTTCTATGGGTTTCGTGTGTGCAAGTATGCGGAAAAAAGCCCTCTCATTTATTGAAAATTGATATAAATGACATGCACACTTACACACACAGACGCACACACTCAACTGGTCTCGTATGTGGCACAAGTGATGAATGCCTTTGAATTTGGGTTAAAATATTAGCGGCAGGAGGCCAACATGTTTAAAGAAACTAATCGACCAAAGAATAAATAACAAATAAAATAAATAAAACCGTTTACGACCAACAATAAATTGTCAACAAATACCGGGAAAAGGGAAAAGCAGTCGTGGAATGCGTGAAATTAATCAGAATGCAGGCAGACGACACCCAACGTTTGTTGTTGTTCCACATACTTAAAAACTCAAGTGCTTTTCAACCTTAAAACACGAAAAGAAAATGCACTCTCCAACAAAATAATAATAATAATAATATGTCGCTTTTTACATAATTTATTTTCTTTTATTTTATTAGTCTTGTGTTTTTCAAATTTCATGGCTAAATTTTGTTTTGTACTTCACGGCAATTAAACGCCCACCAAGCCACGAGAGAAAACACACACTTGCATCACTTAACATATTCGTTGTTGTTGTTGTTGTTGTGGTGTTAATTTGAAGAATTATGTATTTTGAAAAATCTGTTTTCTCTTACAAAATAGTCACAAGTCGTTTTGGTTTCATACAAAATATTTTTGTTAATACTCGAGCATAAATAAAAGGTCGAATTACGAAAATATTTAAATACAATTTTCGTGTTCTTGCCGGCATTTTTTGGGAACATAAATTTTACAAAACTTTCAAATTTTCAAAAGAGAATGAAAGCCATAAAATATTTTTTGTCCGCAGCATGTTTTTAAAATATAGTTTTTGTCTTTTTTTTTAATGTCAAAAAGGGATTTGTTGATACAGAAATTTACGTATTTCTTGCTGACAAAATCTTAGTTGCTGTCTATAATATTGACTCAGTTTTGTTGCATTGAAATTTTTTTTAAATTAAAATAAAACTGTGAAAGTAAAACAAAAGCCAAACCAATTCGAACTCGAACAGCATTAATTTTCAGTTTCATTGAATTTGAAATATTCTGCGCCCACTCACTCGGCTGTATTTATTGGAAAATTGAATACCAAATTTTTACGTAAATGACAGTTATCTTTTTAGAAATCCCGTAAATACAAATTTATTACCGCTACTGTGGAAAGTATTTCAAATTTCTAGTTATTTATTTTAGGCTGGAAAGAACGGCGGTATGCTTTGCCGCGTATATTCACCGTAAATAATAAAACACGTTTGTGCATATAAAAATTTATGAGTCTGCGAAATCCGTTGTACGCTGCGAAGTATGCAACAGATAAATTCCTTTTTCTTAAGTCGGCAAATGAAGCATAATTTCTTACCATGTGCCCATATTCTGTTCTAGTTTTGAAAACTTTTATTAAATGAAATAGCATTTTACTTTAATCACTGTTTTATTTTAATTTTATATTTATTTCTTTTCATTTTATATGCCACCATAAAAATTGTTTAATTGTAATTTAAAATTTGTTAATTGTTATTTATTTTTTAAGCGTTACTTCTTTACAATTGTCCCACAAACTATAAACAACTTCATTAATCACAACACTTGTGCTTGTTTTCGTTACTGCGTCTCATATGCGGAGTTTACAGAACGAAAGTATACCAACAAGTTCGTCGCGTTGGGCGAAATTCGACTTCCGTCCCAGTTGTGTCATATTGATAAAATATTTATTTAAAAATTTTTTAATTCAATAAACTTTAAAACGTTATTTTACTTCAGAAATCCCCTGTACTAAAAGGATTTATTTTTAGAAATACTCCCCAACTAATTTTATGTTTATTTAATGCCCTCAATTTTCAACATGATAGAAAGGTCACCTTTTGAACACGCCACTTAATAAATTGTGTTGGTGTATGTTATCCTTTTTATGACAATTTACAAAAATATTAATCTAAAAATACGTAACTTTCTCTTAGTGCGACCGACCCGCACTCATGCAGTGCATTGAGTCGTGATTATGGAAGGGTGAGAATAAAAATCCGAAGACAGTTGGCGGAAGATGAAAAGAGAGAAAGAGAGAGAGAGAGAGAATTGTTAGTTTCTAATCTTCGCATTTTATTATTTGAATTTCCTGTGGCAAAAAAGCTCGTTCTCGAATTGCTAAATTTTTAACAGAAAGTGACCTCTTTGACAATCAAAACCAATAACGATATCGTGCCTTAGCCGCCATATTTATAAGATTCATTTCCTGGAATCTTTTTTTTTTGTTCTCTTGGAACTACGTTTTGCGGCAATTCAGGATATAAAAACAGAATCCCTTAGAAAGTGATTTGACTGGCTTCAAATTATCCCATTCCAAATCGCTGCAATTTTGTATTTATAAACTTGGATTTCTGATTAGAAGATTAGAAAAACACTCTGCCAGAAATGTTTCATATCTGACAGGACTACTTTGCAGAAGGACACAACAGAAATTTATTAAGAAATAAATATTTTTTAAAAAAATTAAAGGTCTCGTTATTTTCTTAGCCGCCATTTGCTGGAACATTAACTTAAAAAATTACGATAATAAATAGCTCACTTAAGTTTATAGCGAAAAAAGTATTTAAAAAAAATATTTAAAAAATATTTAAAAAAATATGACTTGAAAAAAATTATAATTTTTACTTCGATTTGATCCGGCGTCTGTACATCCGTTTAGTATTGAAGCACATCTCATAAGCAATTCGCTTACAAAAATTTTTATAAAAACGAAGCTGTTGTTACATAAACAAATACACTGGAGTACTGATGAAAAAGGCAGCGGCTTTCGAAAACAGCGCTGTTCTACTTTGGTGCGGAAATTGAAAAGTTAATTGATGTTGATTAATTCTTTAATTCTTCGATTATTTAGCATGTCTTCCCCGGACATGATTATAATTAATTATAATTTTATAATTATTTAAAAGCAGTTCTAATTTAAAAATAATCCCAATTAATTTAATTTTTTTGTATAAATCTAATTTTAATTTTACGATAAATAATACAAACTCGTATGAGTTGACAAAATATAACTTCTCACAAAGATCGTTGCTCATAATGATTCGCTTAAATGAGATATTTTTTGAGAGGGTCCACTAAATTCGCTTTCACAAAACCCTATTTTGAGAAGGCTTAAACATTTTTAGTTGTCATATATTTTGTGGCTTAAAGAATTTCTTTTCAATTTAAAAAACTTGGACCTAAAATATATTTTTTATTGCGATACTTTTACACCCACTCGAATTCTGCATATAAAAACGGCTCCACTTCAAAAGGCAGGACATACTTCAGTAAATGCCTGTTGCCAAAAGTGCGCTGTGTTTTACGCCAAGAAAGCCTTTGAAATTCTTACAGCATTTAATGTGTTTCTTTAACGGATGCTTTCATAGAAATTCAAGTTAATTTTTCTTACAAAAAAACATCCCATTTTAGCTCTTCTGTTTTGCAACTTCAAAAGGTGAGTGGATGTTTCTATTTTTAGTTGGAAAAGAAGAATTTCTTTTTCATATCCTGCCATCTTTTGATTGAGTGATTCGTCACAGATAAGACGCTGCTGCATAACCCTGAAAGTTGAACGAACTACATGAGAAGTTCTCAAAACATGTACACGAGTTTGTTGGTGTATGCGAGCGTGGTAGCTGTTGGCTGGATGGCTGCTTCTTCGAGTATTTGCATGCTCCAGCCATGGCAGAATTTTATGAACATGCCGTCATAAAATTGTATGCAGAATTGCCTCTGCCAACAGTTGGAAGGCAAAGAATATTTAAACACTAAAAATGCTTTTGCACTGACGAAACACAATTCACAGGAAACTCAATTAGAAATGAAGGAAACACACAAAAAAAAAACAAAATAAAAAATAACCAAGAATTTTATTTAGCGCTGGTGTGACGGATTTGGCTGGTTTTGTTTGCGTTTTGGCCGTTGCAGTTTAATGTGTTTCCAACATATACGACCAGACAAAACGGAGTAGATACTCCAAAAATAAAATGAAAAAGAAATGAGTGTAGAAAAATAAAATAAAACAAGACGCAAGTGGTAATAAGAAACACTATTTAAGCCGAATGCCATTTAAATGACGTATATGAATAACTGAAAAAATAACTATTAAAAACTTGAACAAAAAAGAGAATTATAATTGCCGGCACTTTAAGAGACCAGCCAACTTATGCTGTTTCCCCTTGTGCGCTGAAGTTGCGTGTAGGATACGTTCCCCTTTTGCTAACTCAAAAAGAACAAAAACCAAAAAAAAAAAACAAACAACTGCAATCAGCCATAAAGATACGAACAAACGCATTTAATGAAACGAGCAAATATGCAGATAAAAGTACGAATAAATAAGAATATGTTTGTTTCGAACGCTGAAAATGTAGGCGTTTTATGTGTCGCCTACCTGAACAACAATTGCTGCAACACAAGCAGCATACAGCCGGCATTAAACAACAGCCAGCGACACAATATAAATACACACTTTTTTCCTCGGCATGCAACAGAATGCATTGCACTTACCAACGTCTAGACTCTTGAAATAAAAATCCATGAATGAAAAAGCTTAAAATAGTAAAATGCACACACTCTTAAGTGTTAAGTGTGTGAGTGAGTGAGTGAGTGAGTGTGCACTCGTACTCCTTTTGAAGGAATACCGAAAAAATGGTCAAGGGTATGAAAAGGGAATGGGAGAGCAGAACTCGGCTGCCGGTAATTTCTACTTAAATGTGACGCTTTTAAGGCTTCTTTCTTTGAAGGGTGAAAACTGACTTGAAGAAATCAAGAAATTTGTCAACTGCTTGTCTCAGAACATCGCAAGAAAGTTCTTGTTGTACATTTATTTTATAGATTTTAAATAAAAAAAATTCTTTTGTTTCAAATAGAAATGACTCGATATATACTTCGAAAACAAATAAGAAATAGGAGAAATTAAAAAATCGTGTCCTAAAAACTACCTCTAAATAAAACATATTTTTGAATAAGTATTTTAAAAGCAGCTTTACGAAAGTACTTTTTCGGAAAAAATTCTTTTTGGAAAAATAATTTTTACAAAATAGTACATTTTAGAAAATAAGTAAATTTTTAGACAACCGTGCCATTTTAGCAAAAAGTACCTGCTTAGAAAATAGTACTTTTTAGAAAAAGTTTCCCTATAGTGCAAAGTACCTTTATAGGGAAAAGTGCATGTTTGTAAAAAGTATAATTGAAGAAAAGCAAACTTTGGAAAAATAATCTATTTGGAGAAATAATTTTTAAACAAAAGTACCATTTTGGAAAGCAGCTTTTCAGAAAACCCGCCCTTAAAAATGTAACTTTTTAAAAGAACCATCTAAAAAAAGTACTTTTCAGTAAAAATTATGTTATTTTAAAAGAAGTACTTCATCATTGAAACTGTTTTACCTCTGAAAATATGATTCTTTTTACAAAAAGTATCTTATGCAAAAAAGTACCATATTAAAAAAGGTATCTTTTCAAAATGAACTTTTTGATAAAAAGTACTCTTTGTAATGTATAGCTGTTTAGAACTTTATCTTATTGGGGAAAGTACCTTTTAGAAAAATGCTACAAAAATGTATTATATTTTACAATAATTAGTTTCTTCTAAAAATTAATTTATCTAAAAAGTACTTTTCTTATACATAAATAGATTTCAGTTCACTATAAAAAACCTACATTTCAAAATGTTATCGCTTCAGAAAAAGTATAACTGATTAAAAAAGTACCTGTCAGAATATGTATTGACTCTCTTGAAAATTCACCTTTTGGAATGTCTTTTGGATATAGTACCTTTTAGCAAAAAAGTCTGTAGTCAAATAGTGTTCTATTTTACAAAAATGAATTTTTCCAATATAATTTTTTTTAAAAAGAATGTTATGAAATATAATATTCCTATTAACTATATAGTTTTCCTATTAACTAATAAAAGTTACCATTTAAAAATGTACCCATTCAAAAAGGTACTCCTTTTAAAAAGTTGTTTTTAAGAAAATTACTATTTTGTAAAAAGTATCCTTTTACAAAATGTGTAACTTCAGAAAAAAGGTACCTTTTTAGAAAGATGCAATTTTTAGAAAATATTAGAACATGAAACTTTTTATAAAAAGTATTTTTTTGAGCACTTTTTAGCAAAAACAACTTATTTGAAAAAGTCCTTAAAAAAAAAAAATTCTTTACACAAAAATTTTCGTATCTCAAAAGAACTACTTCTTCTCCAAAGTAAACATTTTAAAAAGTACTTCTTCTAAAAAGTATTTTTTCCAAAACGTACTTCCAAAAGGTACTTTTTCTAAAAAGTACTTCTAGAAAGCACTCTCAAAAAGTGCTACCCTCTAAAAATATATTTTTTAATTCATTTTTGACTCTTTTTGTATACAGTACTTTAGTACTTTTAAAAAAGTACTTTTTCTAAATATTATTTTTCACAAAAATTACCTTTTTATAAAAATTGCTTAGAAGTGGTCTTGTAACAAAATTTCCTATTTTATTAAGTGGCTGTTTTGAGAAATACATTTAAATAGTGAATTTTTTGTTAGATGTGGGGGATGATCAGTATTTGCACATTTTAAAAAGTACTTTTTACAAATACCATAAATCAATTACAGTTTTGAAAAGTTATTTAAAAGAAGTACTTCTGTGGCTTAGATACGTACCATTTGAAAAGCGGCCTTAAAAAAGATTTTCAGAAATAACATTTTAGATTAGGAAATATCGTATGATTTTATTGTTGTATTTTTTGCAAAACAAAAGAACTTCAATAACGATTTGTTAAGTCCAGCGATTCATGCAATTTGTAACACAGAAAAATAAAATTTAGTTTGAATAGATATTTTGCTGTACATACACACATACATAAAGAGATTCGTATGTTTGACTTAAAACATTGTTGTTGAAATCTTTATGCTGGCTGGAGTTGTTTGTCTCAACCCTTTTTTCGGTGCATCGTGAATGCATCGTTCATTTAGCAACAGAAATATACAAATTTTTTTTTGTTAAATTCTGTGTAACGCCCTTTTCACATAAAATACATTTTAAAACAAGCAAATTTATTGAAAATATTATTTAATAGTTGCAATAAAAACTCAATGACTTTATAACTAAAACTTGATTTCATTAGCCGGCAACTGCATCTCACAAATATTTACCTTCTTTGATTTCTGTAGCCGAAGTTCTATTCGCAAGATTCAACAAACTTTTGGCTTCTTATCCAAAACTAAACCGCAAGTATTTTCGTACCTGTTTGTCTTTAATTTAAATATATTTTTGTATTATTAAAAGTTTTGCTGCTTCTTTAGAAAGTCACATTTCGAACTAAAAATGTTTTATTACATATTTCTTTTTGTTGTTATTTTTTTTAATGTTATTTAATTCAACATCACTCACGTACGTGTACTTATTTTATGGCAAAAATTGTTATTGTTTCTCCACTTTGTAGCTGTTTTGTTGACAGTTGCTGCAAACTGGTACTAAACTGTTTCACTTTAACCGCATTCATAAAACCTTGTTTTTGTATATTTCGGATTGGATTTGTGCTCAAGTCGGCTCTCCATTCGATTCTGTTCTATGCCGTGCCGTTCAGTGTGTCTGACGTTTGTTCTGTTTTAAGGTACGAAATGTTAATTTATTTGTTAAATGATTTCTTTTTTTTCTACTTCTTTTTATTTGTTTTTTTTTGCTTTGCCTTTTGCATTGTGAAACTTGTGCTGAGCGTTCAAGTTTTGTTATTTAATTTTATTTGAAATTTTATTGTTCACGTTTCTGTGTTCTGTGTCTGATATGTCTGTTCATGTCAATGCAAGACTGTGCAGTAATTTGCACCTTTTTTTTTGTTGCAAAAAAAGAGATTCGAATCAATAAAAGAGTTTGCAAAAGCAAAAGGGGTTGGAAAACATATAAAGTTGCTGCTCTTGAGTTGGTGGCATAAGAGAGTTGTTAAAAAAATACATGGACATGTAGAGTGAGCGGCAAACAAGTTGAAATAAAAATTATGAAATCCGATATCTGATAAGTAAAAAATATATTATGGAAACGCACTCTGTTTTGCAAACATTCACATAGAAATACTTAAGCATTCGAACTAAATCCATTAACGAGCAACTCTAGAGAAGTAACCCAGTAAAGTTTCAGAAACCAACCTAAAACTACGCCATTCAAATAGCTGAGGTGTATGTGTGCGTGTGGAATGAGTTGAATGAAATACTTTGGAAAATAAATACATTTTTGAAACGATAAGAGGTGTTTTATGTTAAATGTGGGCTAAATATCTATAAATACATGCACGAAAATATGTGTGAACTGAAAACAATTATGCCACTCCACATAAATTTATTTGTAAAACCCAGCAAAACTTTTTTGATAACTTTTCTTTTTTGAATGTGCTTTAAGCTACACGAATATGCTAATAAGACGCAGTCACGTCGGTAGAAGTTTGAAATGAGACCGAGATTAGTCCAGAATGGGAAGCGGCAGAAGACAGTAGTCACATTCTTAGGGAAATTGATTAATTTGCATTTTAGTTAAATTTAATGGGAAAAATTTGTGTACAAACGATCGAGCATATGGGCATTTCCACCCAAATCGCTACGTATACGAAAATATTGAAATTTCTTATAAATAATTTGTTCGTGGTTTGCGGTATTAAGTGATAAGCTGACGCTTCACATTTTTGGTTAATCTCCTAATTAAAATTTTATAAAAAATTACACTGTTCTACAATCTAATTGAATCAATTTACAAGCTCTCATGGAAAGGGAACTGTTTGATGGAAAACCTGCCCCATAAAAAATACAAAAGTTTTTTGTCTCTCTTCTCAAATTTGAGTCGAGTAGTGAATTAGCAGATTCGCCGGCGATATTTGTATTCAGTTTGTTTTCTTGCCTTGGAAATATTTTTGATAATCTCGCATATTTATAATTCCATTAAAAAATCAATAAAAATAATCTAAATTTCAGCACGAAAAAATATGTCACATGCAACATGTAACATGCGACTGTGTTTAATATTAACTGCTTGTTCCCCGATGTCGTTCGATTGATAATTAACATTTGAAAAAAAAAAATAATATCAAGAATAGGTTTTATTTTGAAAATTATATATTCGATGGAACAATAGCTTGCGACATCGGCGAGCAGACAGTAAATTAAAAAAAATTTACTTTTTAAAACATATTTTTACCACTTTTGAGCTATAAAACTAGTAAACATTTTTATATTGTGCACATGTAGCTAAAAATGCCTTTTCAAATATATAGACTTGATCAATATTGATTACCAATAAGATATTTAAAAGTGTACCACAAAAAAATTATTTCAGATTCCACATCCCAAATCCATTTCAAATCCAAGAGCTTTTTAAATACTTCCGCTATTTTTACAGCTCTAATCGAAAGCATTCAAAAGTTCAAAATCGTTTCAATAATAGTTGTCAAATCTGTCCAAAAATAAATTCTCCAGAAATTCACCACCCCAATTACATTAAATTAGTTAATTTCCTCTTAATGCAACTAAAAGCAATAATAATCTGTGCAACTTTACAAAAGCAACAATAACAAATAATGACAAATCGTTGTTATTCTTATTTTCATCTCCTCATTCAAATTACACATCTTTTCAAAAGAAAAATATACGGCCACCTCAATTGTGTGTGTATGTGTTTGTTCTTTATTTTTTTCTTCACTAGATACTTTTATTGTTATTGTAATTTATCCATATCGCATTGTATTGTTAACTGATTTATGGATAAAACTACACAGCGGACTTTTCTAGGTCTGCTGTTGCTTTTAATTCTTTTTGAAGTTCGCTTGATCGTACGCTTCTTCATTTTCAAAGTGCAAATAAATGATCGTTAATTATACTCGTTTGCAGTGTCTGATATGGAAAATGGTACAGATACAAAGAAATCATAATTTAACAGTAAAAACACAAGCGCAATTAAATTGAAATATTTTTAAGAGTTAAACAGCCTTGGAAAGCGATAAACTAGATTTTTCCCACACAAACGCAAGATAAACTGATAAAGTCAATCAAAATTTGTAACCAGTTTTAAACTCTCTCTCTCTCTCTTCTTCTGCATGTGTGTATTTTTTTCTGTTGTTTATAATTTTAGGTTCTAGAATCTAGAATCTAGATATATTTTTAAAAAACATTTCCATAATTAAATGATAATTATAAACATGATCACTGCGACTGCTGGAAATATTGTGTTAATTTAATTACAAAAATATCTGAATATGCAACAATCAAATATCAAGATTAAATACACACTTCTGGTATTTCTAAGACCCCCTTATTAATTTATCACACGAAGCTAAATGACTCTTTCATGTTGACACTTCAAAAAGGCCAATAAGTATCAAAAAATAAAGAAGCAATTGAAGGAAAAGACAAGCCAACTGAAAGTCAAATTGTGATTGTTAAATTGTGGTTGGTTTTATTTACGACTCTGAAAATATTCTATACAAATTTGTTACGAAGGCTGGCAGGCAGGCAGGGAAGGAAGCCATCAACAAGCCTACTCTACTCTTCCATACTCGAACTTTTAAATATACTTGCGACTCAAGTTGTTTGTGCAAAACCACAAGATCATCATTTATCGTCTTGAAATTCTTCACGTTTGTATGGAAATTTGCAACAACAAAAATTAAACACTATTAAGGCAAAAAGAAATAAAAATAAAATTCGTAACCTTTGAGCACAAAGAATAGTTTCATATTTTATGTTTACATTCTTGATGTATCTGAAGGCACTTAAAGAACAACAACAAAAATAATAACAACAAATAATCAAACTCCTCTTGATAAATACAAGAGGAATGGTTACAAAACGACTTGGAAAAAGGCTATAACAAATAAAATAAAAGGCAAACTTTTCTCTTAATCATGAAATTTTCACGCATGTCTTTTAGTGGGAAAACAGTAATAAAATTTAAGAAAAAACTCCATTTAATGTGCAGCAACCAGCAATTGCGGGGGAAGGAAGCCAAATGTTTTGCGATTCTCTTGGATAAAAAAATTCAGAAGACTTGCAAACTGTTGGAGTAACATGTTCACTGTATTCTGAATAAACAAAATATTCTAAAAACTGAAATCAAAATTTATTCAAACTTCAAATACTTTTTGACGATTTCGTTTTTCAAATTGCTTAAAAGTCAAGACTCCAGAAAATTATATTAATAAAGATATACAATCACAAATAGATTAATTAATTTAAATTGAATCACAAAATCTTAAATGTCATTTACAAAAAGCTCGTTCTAGTTTTACACGAGCTACGAGGCCTGTTCAAAAAACAGGCGGATTTGCTTTCTTCTCAAAAATTGTTTATTTTAATATCATAAACAAAAAACACCCTTATGCTTTACATAAGTAAAATATGAAAGAACGAGGCCTGTTCAAAAAAATTTTGATTTTCTAGTTTCTCAAAACTTTTATTTAATCATTGAAGCACTTGAAATCAAAAATTATTCTGACACTAAATTCTGTTCATTTTTCAAATTCCTAGAAATAAAAGACTGCAGAAAATTATATTAATAAAGATTTTCAATCACAAATAGATTAATTAATTTACATAAAAATTTAAATGTCGTTTACGCTCTAGCCTTACACAACCTACGAGGTCTGTTCAAAAAACAGGTCGATTTATTTGCTTCTCAAAAATTTTGTATTTAAATATCATTAACAAAAAACACCCTTATGCTTTACACAAGCAAAATATAAAAGAACGAGGCCTGTTCAAAATATGGTTAATTTTCTAGTCTGTCAAAATTTTTATTTAATATTGAAACTCTTAAATTCTGTGGCTCAGGCCACGGTGTTGCTTTTGATAAAAACTTAATTTATTTGCGGCCTACAATTGATAACTTTTTCAACACACCTCGTATGTAGAGATATTAGATTTCATAACAACCTCACTGACATGCGTCCCCATATGTCTTGTGCTTTCGGTCCGACTCTATTCGTCTTGTGTAGGGTGTAAATAGTGACAAAGTTTTTCAATTTCAATTGATCTTCGGCCTTTTAATGGCCTAGAACGAATCTACAAGTAACGACGTAAACAACAGCGCACAAGATGGATGGAAGGAAGTAGTTCCTATCTTTTATTGTAAAATGAAAAAGACTGAATGAAAAATTAACTAAATAAAATAAAAATCCATCTCAAAAATATACAAACTTGCATTGGCAAACAGATATTTTATTCGTGGCTGTCTGGAAGTACAACTGCTCGCATGTATCTGTGAAGTACATTTGCCCATAGAAGATTTAAATAAATTTTCTGTTCATCAAAGCAAACAACTGGTGACCTACATTTGTTTCTCCAAATTCGATTGACACCGCCAAGTAACACGATAAGAAAATTAATTTGTTTATTTTTCTTCTACAAATACTCGTTGTAGTTGTTGGTGTTGTTGTTGTAAAATTGGGAAAACTTTTAATTGAAAATAAAATATGAATGACGATTAGAATGTTGATAATGAAGTTCGCCGGAAGAATGAATGTGAAAGTTGTTGGGCAATTGGAAAAAGGGAAATTTGTTAAAGATAAATAATACGACGACTGCACTTTCATTCTCGCCTAAAGACAACAAACAACAAGAACTTTTAATGGCATTTAACCAACTGCATTGGAGTGAATGGCGGAGAGTGAGTGAATGGCATTAGACGATTTCTTGTGTATTTATTTAGTTAAATGAACATCATTTAAATGAACAGTTTATAAGCGACGTACGAGTTTATTTCTTTCTTTTTTTTTGTGTTTGATTTTTATTTATTCAGCATCGGTTGAATGAAACAAACGAACAAACAGTCTCTTATCTTTAGTTTTTATAAAATTGATATCACTCTGTTCTACTTTGTTTGCCATAAAAAGGCGGCAAGTCAGTTGTTTGAAAAGCGAAATACAAATACGCAGTACCCCAGTAGCAACTTCCCAGACACACACACACACACGCGCACATCTGTGCGAAATGATAGAAAAAAATAATAATAATAAAATAAAAAGTAGATAAAATATTGCCTGGAACTGAAACACTAGAGTTAAGTGAATTTGCAGCGCATAGAAAGTATGATAACGCTTTGAATTAATATCAAAAACATATTACATAGCGTCGCCTGCAATTTAAAAGGCCGTGTCTTACCACACATTCAAAATGGAATGGACTATTTGATATACTTTATCATTCAAGGCCTACTGGATTTTAGGCGACCATCTGTTTGTAGGTGTAGGGTGTCATTAATATTGAAACGTTATAATTTCACCTTATCAGTGCAGTGGTTTCTTATCACAAAAATAATTCAGCACTAACACTCGTAACTATTTATCTGGTCGGAAGAAGAATTAAAGAAATGAAAACTTGTCGTGCAATTTATTCGTATATTTTTTTGAATTAGTTTGTCCTAATTTGATTACACAATTCACAACTAAAATTCGAACTTAATTGCCCACGAAAAATTTATTTCTTTGTGGCTAATAAATAATTAGAATAAAAAAAAGTTGAATTATGAAAAAAGAAACTGCTTATCAGTTCCGAGATATCGCACTGACGTGTGAATTTGGTTTCATTTTACGGTCAACCAACAGGCTATTTCACAACAGTTTCACTTAATTAGATAGAATAATGCGCATTAAGAAAAGTATTGATTCTTAATCGCCCAGTGCCCATGAAGGTTGCGATATGGCAATTCAGTGTAGTTGCTATCACTCGGGGTTGTATTATTCCACTGTCTGCAAGATTTTGCATAATGACCTCTTTATCAAACCATAAAAAACACAGCTGACGCATGAACTGAAGCCAGGTGACGTACCACAAAGTCGTTTAGGTGGTAAATGAGCTTTTATAATGTTGGATAAACTTCGCGTTTACTAGTGAATACTTTTCTTCAACGGTGAGGCCTCTTTATCGATTTTCTTGAGCAAATAGGACTGCCTATTATTTATAATTTAATTGGACATATTAAAAGAAGCTCGAAATAAATACTTGCCGAATTGGTGTGAATGGGCTGCCAGTGTGACCTGAACGATTTACCTTTTAGAGCGGCATTCATCTGTGGCTTGCTGTCAGTCCGCAGATCGTGGGTTTAATTAATCATATTACTTTAAATAAAAAGAAATCTCGGCTTCTGGACTAATAAAAAATCGCGTGTGGTGGACGAAAAGCCGTTACAACTACGACAGCTGCGACATTCAAGCGGGAGATGATCGCAGAGTTTATATATATATATATATATATATATATATATATTTATATATATTTTATACCCTACCCTCCCCCCCTTTTTTTTGAAGATCCTACCAGCAATATAATGGGTGGTGGATACACACACACTATGAGCCTCCATAAATATTATGAAGGAAACATCTTTTAATGCGAAATCTCCCAGGTCGACCATTTGACATGATCGGTACGACTGTTCAATAGAAACATCACAGACTTTTTTCTGTGGGGCTACTTGAAGTCGTGGGACCCAGGCAACAGCAGAACATAATGACAATATTCGAAAGGCACGGGAACTATCCCGAACATGTTGCGGAAAGTCTCGGGCAACTGAAATCAAACGGGCACAAGGTTGCATCAACACACTTGGCAGCCACTTGAGCATGTTTTATGTTAAAACGCAAAGATTTCCATCAATCGAATAGATTTTTTTTATTTACAAAAAAAAAAAAAAAAGTTGTTCAAAACCCAAATTGAATGATTAATTGTCCGACGGCCGTATGTAAAGCGTGAATATTGTGATTGAAAGTCTATTGAAGCCCAGCACACAACCAAAGAATTGACAAATTATTTTTATTTGTCTGAAAGTGTGCGTTTGATAATTAAAAACAACTCAAAAGATGCCGATAGTCCCACGCCAAACTGTTTTTACTTCTCATACGGTTGGTGTTATTTTACTACAGTTCTTTTTGTTTTCACAAAACAAATTTATTTCTTTGCCGGGTTTGTTTAGTTCACATTTACAAAATTATAAAATTTATCATCAACGTCAGTTAATTTAGAAGGAATTTCAGAACTTCAAAAAGATTTAGTTTCAGTTATAGTTTGCCTGTTTTAAAATTTAATTATTTAACACAAAATCACTTCCTAACACTCGCACACTCTCTTGCAAATGCCAGAGAAATTCTAGGAATTGCAAATCAATTGGAAGAAGGTGACTTGTTTTTCCAACTTCCTTAAAAGGAAAACTTGTAAAATATTTCAATTTCGAATAATAATTAAAATATATGATGGCTTTTTGTTATGCTTCTAATGAAATCATTGACACATTAAATGTGGTATTTTTAAGTTGCTACTGAATTTCATAGTTTATGTGACTGTCAACACCGCATGACAAGGAAATTGAGGCCACTGGATGGATGCACGGATGGATGGATGGATGGTGGGTTGGTTGCTTGCCTGCCTGCCTGCCTGCCTGCTTCATCTACTTGAAATGGTTGGTGGATGTTACCGGCTTCATCTCTATTGAAACTGAGACATGTTTTGTGTGAATCGTTAAGCGTTTATTGGAATGTTGCAGCAACTAGTCTTTTCATTTGTATTGGTTATAAATCATGTTTTCCTTGGAGACTTGCGCTAGGAAAAATTTAAACGAGAAGAGCTTTTTGCTGTTTTTTTTCTTCTTCTGCTGCTGCTGCATGTTGCAAATAAAAAGCACAGTAATTCCAAAATTAAAAATAACTTTTTATGTAGTTTGTTTTGTATTCTGTTTTTTTTTCTTCTTCTGACTAACAAAATGCTACAAACAGCGAATATGTGTGTGTGTGTGCATGTACAGAAAAAACTACATGACGATGATGGCAACATTTATGGTAACATCAGGTATTGGCTGCTTGTTCGTCTTACTTCTATAGCTGCCTGGTCGAGTATGTCTCAAAGGTAAACTGACAAAGAAAAGCAACAAGCAAACAAACAGAAAATGTTAGCGCAAACTCCATACAAATAGATTTCTTAGAAAATCTAGCACATTTTATTAACTGAAACAAATGGCTAAAAGTTTTCTATTTGCATTTTCTAGCCAAAGACCTGTACCATGTTCAACTACCATCCCAAGAAGAACGAAATGGCGAGTGGTAGAATGTCTGCTGCGATTTCAAACTGAATATGTCTGTCTGTCCGTCTGTCCGCCTGTCCGTCTGTCCGTGTGTTTGTTTATTTTCATCTCTGTCCGTCCATCCGCCTGTGAGTCTATTTCGCCGTGTCCATTTAGCGAGCGCAAAGTTTTTACTTTAATGAAACGCTGTTGGTTGGAGCACCTTTCGCAACAGGTTGTCAATCAATCTGTGTCGTCGATTAGCTAATGTTCCATGGCTCCATCAAAGAGTAATGGCCAACATTTACTCATCATATCTCTAATATTTATTCGCACATTTGCTTCATGTGCAACATGATAACGTTGTTGTTCATTTGTAATTTGTACTCATTGTATGCGATTTGTGTTGCGTTGTATGTTCACTGATATTCAGTTGTTTGGCCGATTGTTGGAATGTAGGCAGGCAGGTATTCTCACTACACAAATCATAACAAATCGCTGTTCATACAATGTTTGAGCACCAGGATTACACAGTGGGTCAAGTGGCACTAAAATGAATGCTAGACCTTGAAAAGAAAGATTCTTGAAAAAAAAACTATTAATTAATTGCTTTTCACTGATGCCGCAAGCGATCCATAGAATTAAAAACATTTTAAAAATTATTAAAAAATTGTTTTTTGAAGATGCCCAACACAATGATCGCAGTCGTTAGTGCCAGAACTGGCTAAACAACGAAAGTGCTCTGTGCTGAACGCCCGTAGTTTGCTTCAGTGTCATTATACACCTACACAAACAAAACATTTTCAGATGACATATAACACAAACAATTACAAATGCCAAAAACCTTTAAAAACTCACAGCTTGTCTTTTTTAGAAATCATATTTGTTGGCATTAAAACAAACAAAAACAGAAAACATTTGCAGGGAAACCCGCAAAAGTAACTCAAAACAGCTGTGCCACATTTCGAATGTTTCAGCTACACACTGGTACGACCAGCTGGATTTTCCAAAAATATAAAAAAAAGTTTTTCAACTCAGTAGAAAATAAATAAAACACACTCAACAAATACTCGTATTGTAAAAAAACTTACCAATAAATTCAAATTGTTAAAATAAAAAGTGGAAAAAGTGTAACACACACTTAATAAGTTATTTTTACTCTGTTGTCTTGTTCTTATAAGAAACTATATAATGCTTTTAATAGCAAACATACTAACTAGCCCCACTGTGCATTGTTGTCATATGTTAACAACATTTACGGAACCAAAAATAAAAATTAAAAAAAGTAAAACAACAAAGATGAAATTTCACATCTCCATGTTATCAAAGTAAAAACTGCAACAGCAACAACAACAAAAAACAGAACTGAAAAATTGAATTAGTTGAACTGGACAAAATATGGTGAGACTTGCAGTGAATCTGCACATGCGAAAGAAAAGAAACAAAAACTAAACTAAAATAAAACAAACATTCATCTAGACCATGAAATATTAAATTGGTATTTTCATATCAAAAAAAAAAAAAAACAGTTTAGATATACCAGTTTGCTGGTTAAACTTATAGATATTTGCTCAACTATAACTACAGGATGATCTTTTCAGTGATGGGGCTTCCATGCAAAGTTGTGCAAAAACGGGAGGAGATTAATGAGATCTTCGACTTAAGCGAAGCAAAATTCCAACAACTTCCACACACGCTTAAGATGACCTTGAACTAAATATTTTTAATATCTATTCTCAATTTAAAATTAACTGTAGATCTTGTGAAATATTTATTTTGTAGCAAAAGATTTTTTTCTTTTAATGTTCTTTATTTTAGATTGAAGTAAAACTTTTATATTCCCAATAGGGGAGTTTATTAGAGTGATCTAATTAATCCCTTAAAATAAAAATGGTTCATATGAATCAAAGTATTTTAACCGACTGCTATTTCAGTTGCTATTTGCGTATTTAATTATTATCTTGGCTTATTGGAAATCATTTTCCTCTAATTGAAAAAATATTATTTTATCATGATCGTTATGCGAAAATAAAATGCTTCAAAATTTAACGATAAGCAACACTTAAGCCAAAAATTGCCACTGTTTGTGTTAATTCTTTGACGACAACTTTTTCATGGGATGGCTGCTACTCATGCACTGATCTGTGGTGGAACTATAGGAAAAAGCGATAGTATCTTAACGTTTGACGCAAAAAGTTTTACGAGATCTTTTGCTGGTCAAAATTCGACCACTTGCCATTTACATATAAAACAACATCTATATTTCTGACAACCAAGTCTCTTTTGAAATTATAACTACTTAAATTTATGAAAAATAACAATTAAAAAAAAAAAAAAACAAAAAGCATTTGTTCAATTAATAACAAGCTAAATAAATTACCCGGAGAATTCTGAGCGTATATTTATGCGTATCCTTGTGTGCTTCCAAGTAAAAAAGAAAAAGCACTGAACCGAAATATTTAGTTGTTGCTCTTAAACAAAATTTAAAGATTTTTTTACAACCACAAAGCTAAGAACTTAAAAAATTACACTGTGCATATATACACTGAAATACCTTTTAAATACACTACTTTTCAGCAGCATTCATAAACGATAAAATATTCGAAAGTGTACCACAAAAAATGTATGTATTTTTTTATTAAAAAAAAGACAGTTTGTTCAATGATATTTAATTTTATAGACTACCTGTTCGAAAAATGTTTTTAATAAAGAAAGCCAGGTTAAATATTCCAAAGAACAAGTGAAAATCAATATCAGTTTTATATATTCAAACTACAGAGCAGAACAGCAGTTTTCGAAAGCCGCCACACTTTCGTATTCACTACTCAGGTGGATTTTTATTTATTGCCTCTTGTTACTCGGCAAACGAGTAGCGAAATATTGAACCTGAAGTTTTTTTTTTTTTTAAAACCACTTCAAACTCATTTTTGAAAGCAATTTAAATAAATCAAGAAATAATAGAAATCGATCATATTGTGCAACTTCCAATTATGTAACGCTTCAACTATCAGTTGATCAGCAAAATATTGCCTGTGTATGTAATATAAAATCGACTTTGTAGTAAAACAAAACAGGGTCTAAACCACTAATAGGTTGCCCCACCAACTTAATGTGAAAAAAAAAATGTTTTTGCAAAAGCTTTTCAACTGCGTATTTTTATACACAGATTTTTCGAGTAATACCATCACTTTTTATATGGACTTGATAAGAAAAACAATGGCAAATTACCTGTTTAGATGAAATATAATATTTTCTCATAAAAAATAAATTAGAATGATATTGTTGTTGTTGTGTTTCAAGAGAATTACGAACGCTTTTGCATCATTTTTATGAAAAAATATTTAAGAAAATTTATAGTGTGTATATCTCTACACAATCACCTTTTAAATTATATAAGTTTCATAAATATTGGTTCATGTTAAGATATTTAAAAGTGTACCACGAATTTATGGGGTACTTTTTTATATTCTATTTACTTCTCTTGTAAGAATAAAACAAAAACGGAAACTATGCGTCAATATTTCAGCAAAAGAAATTAAATTTACAAACTTTAAAGGGTTACGTCGCAAATTTTCAATCTCATTAATCGTCCAGTCACACGAATACGCACCTCATTTAGAAATTTTCTTTTGAAAATTTCTTTTTCTTTTCTCGACATTCGATCAGAGCTTTTTCTTTGCTATACCCACGTTTTTATTGCTGTTATTAGATGATGTTGGGACTGCATGTCCATTGGAAATATTCCATAGATTTAAATAGAATAATTACAAGGCCAATTCGAACTGAATTTTATTAAATTTTAAAAGATGGCAACTTGTAAAACGTTACCAGTGAAATACCTACCATCAAAAGGATTCCTCTATAAAACTGTTGAAATGTACTTATTTATGCGGGTACTTGCACAAATAGTCGGAGGAGAAATCATTAAAATCAAAAACCAAAAAAAAAGACGGAGGAAAAAGTAAGACGAGCTTGGAAAAGTTAAGTTTTCTTTCATTGACACTGATATCCGCGGAAGCGTACTGCATAAATAAATGCTTAATTTTGTTTTCTTAACTTTTTCTTCAAGCCACATTTAATACTCACTCACTCACTCACTTTAAACTAAATTTTACTTTGAACTCATTTGATATTTTCAAAGTTTTATAACAAAAAAAAAAAAAATTAAAAACACTTTGTACCGAAACATCAATGATGAAAGCGATCAGTTATAAATTAGCGCCACTAATTGAGGTTTGAGGAGAAGTCGTTAAAAAACTAAAACGAATGGCCAAAAATTTTATTATTTTTACCAAAATTCGAATGCTGGAAAACTGAATGAATAAATAAAGCAGCTGTCACTGTGCGCATGCCGTTTTAAGTTTTTAGGTACTTATTTAACACACACACACATACACACATACACACACAACATTATATGAAAAAGTTATTTGAAATATAAAACAAGGCAAAAATGCGTGGGCCTATTTTTTCGATTTTATTGCGGTGGTTGCATCAAATCGAAAGCAACTTAAAACCTGTTCGGAAACATTTCCACACACACACGGTTAGTTGTTTGGCTGTTACTCGCACTGGTATTTTTTAATATTTCAAAAGAAAAAATCCAGTGAAAAAATAATAAAAACATCCAGATACACACTTGGCAAATGGGATAGATGGATGGATGGCTGGATGGATGTGTTGTATGATCATACAGTCTTGCATACATTTTTGCAATTTAACAAACGATGTCATGTAGATTTATGATTTTGACAAAAAAAAGGAAAAACTCAAAATAAATAAAAACCCAACAACAACAACAACATAATTTTCCATGTTTTGTTGCTTTGGAAACAAGGAGCGCAACGAAAAATGTTAATGTTACAATGTTTTCCAAAAGATGTTAATGATAAATTGCGGTTAAGATTACACAATATCGAATTAAAGCAGGGAAAACGCTTGATTGAGCATTAAAACCGCTAATGTTGTCACCATTTCCTATGCACCACAAATTACATATTTTTATTCAACATTTACTTCTTTAAAACCATAGATTTACTCTTTGTAAGCGC
Organism: Linnaemya vulpina; assembly: GCA_963675445.1. NCBI lineage: Eukaryota > Metazoa > Arthropoda > Insecta > Diptera > Tachinidae > Linnaemya > Linnaemya vulpina. The sequence goes on from OY776279.1 coordinate 4,726,420, forward strand.
AGTGAGTTTCTTTAACAAGCACTTTGGCTTTCTGTGATTATTTATTGTTCACCGCTTTATGGCGAGATAAACATCAAGGCGACGAAGTCTTATTGATTTTGAATTTATACGTACGCGTACATACAAGGAAAATAATGGGAAAATGATTGCAGCTTCTTTTGGCCCGATTTTTTTCTTATAAATTCATTTGAAGCTGCTGCTTCTTAATATTTGAGTTATAAATTTGTTAATTATCAGGCGTCTTTATTTTAATTCAGGCGATTTTTTTATAATTTTAAACTGCCGTTACGTAGTTAAGATTAAGATAAAGATTTCCAGCACCCAAAAGAATCTTAATTTTGTGTTTGTTTAGTAAAAACTTTTGATTTTAATGGTTCCGCATTGATAAGAGTCAAATTAGTTCGAAAACGAATAGTAACGTCATGCACAAGTTGCCTGCTCACTGGATCGATTATGTTAATTGAAAATTACATGAAAGGACTTCGCAAACAACAATTATTTTGATTTCCACAACTCGGAAGCGAAAACGATTCAAACTTGTCAAACTTTAATGACCAAAAACATCAAAACAGTTCGACATCTCTCGATATTAATAGTTATGATGCAGCTTAAAAAAACACCCGTTATATGTACATTTTTAAGATGTTCACAAGGACAGCTAAAAAAATTTCTTGCAGTTTTTTGTTTTGATGCACGTAAAAGCCGAAAATGTTTTCATGCTCTCTGTTTCAAATTATTTATATAGAACGTCGACACTTAAAATCGATCATGCACAGGCTGGCATTACCTCTCATGCCTTCCCAGATCCTCTACTCTTCTTTTATGTATAATTTATTTATCAAATAATCCTGTACTTTTGCGTTGCACAACAAGCATTTGCAATAAAATTATTAATAAGAAATTTAGCAACAACTCAAATTGTATGCAATTAGTTTCGTAATTGAATCAATTAGTCCAGTTAAGCAAAACTAAATTAATTGAAAAATATTGTGCTAGATTTCCTAAATATTGAAAATCATAAAGAACACTTTTCAAAAACATTTTTGGCACTTTATTTATTTGACTTAAAACCCCTGGATCGGCAACACCGTTTCCGGTAAAAATGCTGAAATACATAATTTTATTCTTCACCTTTTTAACACTCTCCGCATTGTCATCAGCAACAGCAGAAACAACAAATCTCAATTAAATACGTGTTTGAAGTGAACGATCTAAGCTTGTGGCAAAAAGTGTTTGTTTGTCTCTTTAGGTTTTAGATGCAACAAAAGGAAACGTGTACTGCTCGTACATACGAAAATTATATGCATGTTTTGGTAACAAAATTTAGTTACACATATCGATTAGTTACGGCCAATACTAAATAAAAATTAATGATATTGAATTGCCAAAGGTATTGTTGAATTATGACGGTTTGCTGGTGTTTGTATGAGTATGAAAATTGTGCCTGTTTGGATGGCTGCTTGTTTGACTGCCTGCCTGCCTGCCTGCCAGTTTGACTTGTGTATGTGTGTGTTTGCGTGTGTGCTTCTTGGCCCGGCCTGGCATGGGATGCCTGATATTGGCTGCTGCCGCTGTTAGCTGCTGCTGCTGCTGCTGCTGCTGCTGTGTTTACTGTCTAACAGGTTATTGTGTAATAATCACTTTTGTCTTACTCAAGTAGAGAGACCAACTGAAATCTAGTATAAAGTCAAACTGGTTTTTGTCGACAACGAACTTTGAGCAATCCTCCATCATCAACCAACAGCAGCAGCAGCAGCAGTAACAACAACAATGTCGAGGTTTGATGGGGTAGTTAAAATATCGACATGCTGCTACTAAAAATATTTCGATACAAATACCAAAAGCGTGTGGCTAAAAATATCATATTATTTCACCGCAGAAGAAACTGTTTTTTAAAGCTTTTAGAAATTTTCCTTTTCAGCTTCTTAAATCCATTAAACATGTATTCGGGTTAAAGCAATAGCGCTTGCGCGATGTTATTAATTCTTAGATTAAACGATCATTAATTTGAAATTGCACTATAAATCATTCAGTTGGAGAAAATAATGTTTAATGAACTGCTTTCGAAGAGAAGGTGAAAATGGTCTCAAACTGACTGCATGACGACGACACACAAACATAAATATTTTCACATATTTGCTAACCTTTTTTGTTGTTGTTGTTGTTCAAAATATGGTTTTAATTTTCTTATGCGAGTATTGAATAGGCTACCCCATGAAATGGTTTATGACTCACCCAGAAAGAATGACTAACTTGAAAAATAAACTTTTTATGTTGATCTGAGAACTGAGGAAGTAGAGAGTCAGCCAGCCAGCCAGTTCAGTTCTGTTGTATGCTTAATTATAGAACCTTATCTTTATACAGCGTCATAAAATATGTATTCTCGCTTGAAATATTTTAAAATTTTGTCACAAAAACTGTATTAAGGAAAACTACAGTCCGTCAAGTCAAGTCGCTTGAAACGCTACACCAAAATAAGTTTTTTTTTAATTTAAAATATTTAAACAAGAATAACAACATGTAAATCCTACTAAAACGTTAATGTCATAAATTAAATTTCCCAGTAATTTTTTTTCCATTAAAATTTTCTCTTTGATATTTTTTTTATAACTTAAGTTCTATCAGGCTTAAAAAGAATCCTAATTTAAACTCTTTAATTTTATTTATAAGCTGATTTTTCCCCAAAATCTTACTAAAATTCTCAAATATAATTTAATTTGGCAAAAAGATTTCGAAAAATTTCAAACTCGTTTTCTATAAAATAACTTGTTTTTTAATTAGTATTCTAACGTAAAAATATCTCTTTACAAATTTTCTACAAAACTTGTGAACATTTTCCAATAATTTATTTAAAAAAAAAAAAACTAAAGTCTTCTTTAATTAAACAACTTATTACCCAGTCCACTATATAAAAGAAATTTTTGAATCTAAAGTTTGTATATAAAACAAGAACGAAATTTCAGAACCAACGAAATTTTTTGGCCATGACTGTTTTTATAAATAAAACGAATATTTCGGTTTGAGACTTCACATTGAAAATTAAAAACAAATTTGAGACTTCACATTGAAAACAACAACAAATTTGAGCTATTTTATTGTTAAATCAACGCAAAAACCAAATTTTTTAAATTATTTACAAAAGCAGTTGATATTATTATTCCCTTGTGTGTTGGAATATTAATCATGTCTTTCTGAATTAAATTACACGTTACGAATTTTAGCCCATCAATGGAATACAAAGCAGGCAGTTATCATGTTTAAAAAATCCAAACGTTTGACTTGAAAGAAAATTTTCTATAAAAACTACTATTTTTTTAAAAAGAGTTTTTATGGAATTTAACTTTTATAAATCCATGAGCACTATTCTATTCATAATAAGTTATTAAAGGTATATAAAAGCTTTGCAAATAAGTAAATAAAATTTTATTTGATTTCAATATTTTTAAGAAACTTTGATAACACTTTTTTTTATTAAAAATATTGAAACGCAAACAATTGGGAAGTGGTGCTATTTTTCTTGTAGATATTCTCCAGTACAACAAGACTGTGGTTTTCAAAAGTCCCAAAACTCTTTAAAAATTTTGAGTTACGGATAAACAAATTATAAATTTCGTCCCTCCTTGTACTTAAAGCTTAATAACTTCGGTAATTATTATTGGATTTACAGTTCCTTAACAGATTTTTAAAGGCTGCACTGAGACCTTTCGAATGCTATATGTATATTTGGTATTTCCAGCAAATACAATATTTCGCAAGTAAATAATAAAAAATATTTCACAAGTAAAATTTTTGTTAAATAATAAATAGTTTTCATAGGCAAAAACACAACATGAGTACTGTTGATAAAGTGTAATGGCTTCTGAAAACAGCTGTTCTGCTGTGCTGTTTAATGATTAAGTTTATGGTGACTTTCCCTTTTGCCTTGGAATATTTATCATGTTGTTTTAATATAAAAACACGTTTCTAAATGTCTGAACGATTCCAAACTTTTCATGAATAGAAAAGTGGGCAGCAGCACTCCCATGTTAAGTAGTTATTTTTTAAGGTTTACAATTAAACTAAATATTTAAACATGCGTTTAGATCTTCCGCCAATACAATTGAGTGATTGATTGCTTGACTGAATGTTACTTTTTCGAAATATTTACTTACCAAAAAAGTCTTCCCAACGCTCGGAGTCGTCAGATTCTACATCCATTGTTTATTGCTAATTGTGAGTTGTTGTTGTTGTTGTTGTGTTATTATTCACAGATTAGTTTGTATGTATTGTGTTATTTACAAAAGTATTACTATTATTATTATTGTTATTAATATTATTGTTATTAATGGTGCCAGTGGTATTTAATACCTCAGCTTTCAATCTTTTTGTTATAAATTTATTGTAATTATTTATACAATTCCGATATTCCGTATTGGCGTTATTAGAATAATGCGCTTTCCATATTAGAATGACAAATATGATTTCATTATTTATTCACTTATTTTACATTTTTTATTTATAAACAACTATTTATTTAATACACTTTTAGTGCAAACAACAATTAATCATTTGCTTAGAGCGTTTCTTGTGTCTTGACTTTTTAATAAAACTTTTCTGTTGCCTACTTTTTTTCTATCTATTTAATAGAGTTAATTTTCTATAGTTTTATTCAGTTTACAAGTTTAGAAGGGGATTAATAATGGAGTGTCAATTTAATTTATTTATTTTTTTTATTTGGTGTCTGTCTGCTTGAATGACTGACTGGCTGATCTTTATTAATGCGAAAATTCTTTTGTTTTGTTATCTGTTTTTCTACTGCAAATATAAAGAAATAAAACTTTATTTTTTTTTTCATAATAAAACTAGATAAATCAGCAGTTTATAAAAAGTGTGTGTTTTTTGTTGTTGATATTTGTTCCCGCTATATGCCCTTCATTACAAAATAATACATAAACTTTTTTTTTGCAATTTCATGATTTTTTTTCTCTTCTTAATACTCGTGCAAACATCAAGATTATCTGAACAAGTCATCGACCATCATCAGCGTACTATTTATTATTGTAGGAATTTAAAGTCAGATAAAAAAGCAGCAGAACTAAAGCACGCAGTTGAGTTCTATAACGTTAATGGAAAATCTGGGCTGGTTTGCGAGTCATCGACCATTATTTCAGCTGTTGGTAGTGAAACACACAGATTTGTTGTATTTTTAAAGCTGAGCCATGCCACATACAGTGGTTTCGAAGGCGGTTTTTTCAATAATAAAAACTCAGAAAATTGGCCACGAAAAAATGGTGAAATGGTAACACCGCGACTTGATTGTTTAGTATTGCTTGCACTTCTCATATTTTAATTTTTATAAATGAAAGTAACTGCCTCATTTAACTAAATGTGGTGATAAATGAAAATACATTGGAGTTATTATGATGGCAAAAGTGTAGCGACCTGCGAAAACAGCGTTGTAGTGTTCTTAGCAAATATGTTAGCAATTTAACCATTTAAAAAACTTCATATTTATTTTATCCCTAGATGGTTACTCTTCATATTTTACATTAAAGTTACTTTTCGTTGAATAATTTTTAAGAATAATTTTTAAGAATAATAAACTTAAAATTAAACAAAACTATTTTTAGTTAAATATTTTGTTAAAAAAATAATAGAAAAATAATAAAAAAAATTAAAATATATTATAAAAACATTTTCTCTCTCTCTCTCTCTTTCTTTCTCTCTCTATTAAAATTCGATACGAATTTGATCAACCATAACAGTGTTATATAATAAAAGGTTAAAATAAGCTTGGACAAACAGTAACCATCCAGGGTTAAAATTTACTGAACTCGACTCGTATTCATTTGTAAATGTAATGATTTATATAATTGATTTAAGAATTATTAGCGCCAGTATATATATTCCAATATTTCTTTACGCTTTGCAATTAAATTAATTAATTATTTGATAAAATTAAAAAAATTAAATCAATGAATTCCTTAAGAAATTTCATTAATTAATTCGTTTAAATTTTGTTCCTGAAGATGATACGAAAATTGTAAGGAAATATTGAAAAATAAATATTTTATTAAAAAAAGTACCGCATTCGATATCGAACGAAATTTTTATAAAAATTGTATTAAAATTTCCATCGTCATTGAATGCTTTAGTTTGCTCCCGGTGCTTAATAGTTACACACAAAAAGGTTGAAATGAAATAGGAAACGAATTGAATAGTTAATAAATGATATTTTATATGTATCTAATAATTCACATCTAAACGATTTATTATTAAGAAATTCTGGAACATCTTGAAGCCATTTATAATCAAACCGTTTGAGGAACATGTTAAGAAAGCAAAAGTTTAGAAAGTTATGTCTTGTACATCCAAAAATCCTTAACAGAACTTCCCTAAAAAGGTGCACTCGAATCAATGTTCTCGTTACATGTTCCACAACAAAGAAAAAAGTGCAGAGAATTCCTAAAGCGGACCACTATGGCCAACAGCCAGCAAACAACAACAGCAACAGCAACAAAGAGGCAATAACAACTATAAAAGGCGCTGAGGAAAACGATTGTAATTGAATTTATCATTGTTGGTTTTCGAACATTTATGTTGTTTGTTGTCAAGATAAGATACCGACCGAACTCAAACATACACGAGAAATAAAATCAAACCAAAAAAAAAAAAAGCAAAAAACACATTCTTGTTCCAGCGATACACACACTGAGAAGTGTTTTATTTAACAATTTCTTTTTGCACATTCGTTTAGAGTTCATTACTGAGATAAAAAGGGTTTCGATCATTCCACTTATGAAACTGGTGGTTATCTTATCAGATTTGCTTTATATACGAGTATATATAAAGAAAACATATTGAAAATCTAGAAAAGAAACTCTCAATATTAACTTTTTCAAAGTGCAACTTGCGCAATTTCATTTCATTATTCACTTGTTGTTATCTTAACATTTTTAGGCCGCCTGCCTGTTCATGCACTTCTTGCACGTCTGTCTCTACTGTTCCTCTACTTATTCGTTATGCTTGCAAGGAGACTCATATTTTTATGCATATTAACACAATCGACACGGGAAGCATGTTTAATTCCACAAATAAATGTAAAACTAAATGGATACAAGTTGCTCAATTCTTGGAAAGTTTCTTACTCATCCAAACCTAAATTTGGCGTTATTTTCTTGTCTCGTTATGTTCTGAGCAGTTTATTTATTTATTTATTTTTTTCCTGTTCATATTTTGAATTGATATACGGAATTAATTTCAATCAACGGGTCTTTTAGAGAATAAATCCATGCAACGAAACTCGTGTGTATGAACATGTACACGCAAGAGTGTTGTCAATCTGGTGATTTCAGAAAAGCGCTTATTTGAAAATAGCATGCGCCTGCACGCTTTCCTCCTTGCATGTATAACTTTTAGCAATCACTCCGAAATCTAAATTTTTCACACATTGTAAATACGATGCCAGCAGGTTTGAAAGCCATTGGACTTAACGTTAACCAAATGAGAGTTGTATCAAATGCCAAGCTGACTTTGTTGATTGGTTTCAAACAATTTTTTTTTTATATGAAGTTTAATATCGTTCTTAGTGAGGCAAAGAAAGAGACCTGCTAAACTTCATATAAAATATATTCTATACAGACAAAAATTTGTTTCACAAAACTAATTGTTGAATCCAGCTGAAGGGTGCAAAATTATTTTCCGAATATTAAATTCACTTGCTGTGTATGATAAATTTATTAAAAATTTCCTAATTTTTATAAACACAAAAGTTGTTTATTATGTTACAAGTAACTTGTACAATATTTGAAAACAATAGTTTATTTTATGCAACATAATATTGTTGCAAAGAACATAATATTGTTAGCAAGTCTGTGATGTACTAAAAATTAACAACATTTTTTATATTCTTTTCGTATAAAAGAGTTTTATATAAAAATTGTAGTTCACAGATATCGATAACATATTGATGTGATTTCTAATTCTCTTTCTAGGCATTTGAATGTGCAACAGTGCAGACTACAACCCAAGTTTTTGGAAGCGCTTTGCCACTCACAAGCGTAAACAGAATGCAATGTAGTACGCAGTATTGCGGCAGAACTTACGGGGTATGTACTCAAGAACTTTACAAATTTCCATATAAATATTGTAAAATCATAACGTCAAGTTAAACAACATACATCTCCGATTTTCGATAAAAATATTTGCTTAGTTGTTTATAAATATTTTGTGAAAAGAGACAAAAAAAATTTGCCTCAAGATTTTAAGGTGTTCTCTAAGGGATTTAATATTCTTGCCCGCTTTCATAACTCTTTAACTAGACTACACAATATCTGTTCCAACAAACATCAGCTGATTAGCTGCCATATTAAATATGCAGCGATTACAAATTTAAAGTGTAGCTACTTTTGCGTTTATTACTTCGATTAGTATTGGTAAACTCGCCTCGAACATCTGCTGTTTAATATGAAATTAAAAAAAGTTTTGCGTGCTTAGGGATTTTCTGTTTTCGATAAAAACTGATCCAAGTGTTTTGCGTAAAAATTAAATTACGTGCTCAACATTATCTGAAAAGCTGACAGGTTTTAGTCTCAGAGTCAGAAAAATGTTTTCAAATGATACCAGTTTTCCAAAAAATGCTCGAAAAGGTGTGAATGACGACACTCCTACTGGAGGACTCATCACAAGAACCGATATAAAAGTTGAGAAAGAGAAAAAAAAATTATTAAAGAAAATCTTCGTTATTAAAGATTTTTCTCAAAAAGTCAGCATATCGGCCGTTCCATGTTTTTTGGGCATTAAGCGTTTGGCAAAGAAGTTCTTGACGAAATTGCAGAATTTTTACTCAATAAAAATTAATTTTTGGTCAAAATCAACATCGTAATCTTGCCTTAACCGCTGTATTCAATTTGAACCCCCTGTGACCTTCCTGTCTATAACGACCCTATAGAGGCCCATGAGAGAACTATGTTTTGAAATGGTTGAGGAGGTATTAGAACAACTTCGAGGATTAGACTGGCTACTTTGCAGAGGGGACAACAGAAATTGATGAATATATAAACCTACTTTGAGAACAGACCTCGTAAATACTACACAATCACTACTTCAAACTAATTTCTAAACGAAAAGCTCTTAATATATATAAAAAAACAGCTGCATGGACCTCTCAGCGAACACGTTTGTTTTGTTTAGGGAAAGAGAAACTGCATACAAAAAAAGGGGCGAACACACTTGTGCACGAATATCGAGCTTAAGATATCAAAAAATACTTAGACACACACACACATATTTACAATTGTTAAAACAACAATAAATAGAGCGAAGAAATACATGTTCGTGTTCACTAAATTTAAGTTTTATTCTACAAGACTTTTAAACTTCTCATCGATTCCGTAGAATAAAAACAAAAATTAATTTTAACGTTATTCGAATTTTGCTTAAATTAAATTTCATTGCCATCAGTTATTTACAAATCACATACACATACACACACACAAACGCAAACACACTGGCACGGATAGACAGTAAAGGAAAATTTACCCAATTGATTTGATAACAATGTGACACACACACACACACACACTGCGTCACACGAACACTTTTATTGAACTTGGCTCACTTTGGGCGTTCAATAGAACGAACGGAACGTACAAACGAGCGAAACTTTATTTGTTTGAATGCGCGAGTACGATTTCGTAAAAACAGAAAAATTAAGAGGTCCCTCTAATTTTTTTGATTCTCTGTTTTGTTTTAGTTTTTGTTTGTTGTTGTGACTACACAAGCGTGTACAATCAAACCTAAAGACGGACATGTATGAGTCGTTCGAAAATGGTGGTGGGGGTTTTCTCAAGTTACGGCTAAAAAATGCACTTTGATTTTCACAAATTTATCAATTATTTCACGCTTTTTTTACAATTATTTTCTTTCTTCCCCAATAATGTCGACGTTGCTATACAACATTCCAATGCCTCTTTTTTAACTTTCAAGCCGAGTTTTGTTGTTCAATTTCTTCAAAGATGTTTGTTTCTCTGGTTTAATATTTCACTATTTTAATGTTCTTATTTCATTGGTTTTTATAACAATTTATGTTTGTTATTTTATTTTTATTGTAAACTTTATTAAGTTTTATTCATTTTCACACACTCCACTAACAAATTTTTCTTTTTTGAGTTTTGAATTTCATCCACAAACAAGCGCTACGTTCTTCGTACTCGCGCGACGTATTTTCTCCAACTGATTGAGTTTCTTCGTGTTAGTTGTTGTTTCTGGCTAACCGATCGTCGGAGCGTATCTCCTAAATGTACGTTTAACTGTATGGTGAAAAATAAAAATAGAAAAGAAATGAAATTTTTAATTCTTAAGGCTCACTTGTGTCTGATAAAGATACCAGACGCAGTGAGTATCGTTTGAACATGTTGGATATGGTTTGCCAGATACTTGAAATTGGAGACGAACCGCGTTCGTTCATGTGATTTGCGTGTGTCACGCGTGTTCAATTTTTTTTTTTTTTTTATTAGTTTTCAGTTTTTCCTTAAATTTATTTGAGGAATTTTCTCCAAAAATTAATTCGGTATACAATTCATTAAATTTGTTCATAGTGTCATAAAATGTCATAAAATAACCAAATTAAATATATTAAAAGTTCTAAGATTTTAGATTTTCACCTCGCATTTGGCGGAATGAATGTTTTTCGATTCGAAACCATTTTCTATCGTCTCGAATTATAAATTCAAAAAATTTTAACTTCAACTTGGAAACTTCTTTCTTTCGTACAATTGAGTGAATAAAACCAACAAAGTTTATAAATTATATGTGTGTTAAAGGTAACCGTACCAACGAACACTATCTTTCAATATCGTGAAATAGGCAGCAAAATTCCTTGTGAATTTCAGTCTACGATATTAAATATTTCGTCTTTGTAAATAAACATGAACACGTTAGATAAAATTCGCTGGAGAAGTCAAGAACAGAACATCTACAAGTTCAACATCTTCTCATCTCTCTTAATGACACTCATCTATATCCCCTTCTTTCACAGTTCCGTCACAGTACAGTGCATTAGGAGAGTTCATACATGAATGCCAGTCCAAGTAAAAAAGCCACATGTTAATTTGTATAACATTAATTTACTTGTAAACAACGTGTGCACAAACTTAGTCACGATCTCATCTCTCCTTGAAATGCACATGAACAAATAACAGTGAGAGCTGTACCAGCATGTCAAGTATCCAGGAGAGTGGGAGATATTGTGGGAGAATGAGAAACGTAACTTCAGTTAATCGAACATAACTCGTTTTCCAGGTGTACCAGACTGTTGCATTTTGGATGCAACTAAAAGTTAAGCACTCTCCGATAAGAGCAAATTATCTGAGATAAAATTCATCAAGTCTAGGCAACCAACATCTGCCAAGAGTCACAGGGTAATGTGATACTTTATGTTTTATGAAAGAGGATAGACATGAGGGTTGTGTGTGTTTATTTTAGTTACATATTTATTTAAGTAGAACAGGATGCTGAAGCTACAATTTTATAGGACAAGAGAACAGGATGCTTAAGCAGATGCATATTATTTGATAACACTTTAAGGTGATTTACGCAAATCTATTAACAGTCTCGGGTATATATTTTAGCAAAATCACTAAAATATCGGTTTTAAGGTCGGGTTTTTTTGTTGTTTTTCTGAGCAAATAAAGTTAAATAACTTTGCGTTATTAAAATTTTTAAATCTAAATTATTTCCTGTTGAAATTTAATATTTTCCTTCACGGACTTTATAACCACGTGGCTGCTATGCTTTAGTCTCTTTCCTAATACCGAAGTATATGTACATACTAGAAATTCAAATCATGATCGATTTTTAGAAATCGCGGGACTCGGATTTTGGAAACCCCTTTAACGAAGCTGTTACAGCATGTCAAGATTTTTGTGTATTAAAACTACATTAAAGTATATTTTATTTTAAAAGTACCGTCACTCAGGAGGTGACCACTTCTCAAGCGATCTCTGTGCGGAATTGATGAGTCCACCACTCTCGATAATATTCAGTAAACTTCGGCATTGAAACAGGCTGACAAAAATCTTAGATATATGATCCAATATTTGTGAGTTGCCAAAAGCAATTAATATATCAAGATAAATATTCCGCAATTTTTATATAAAATTGCTGTATAAAGAGAGAGAGAGAGCACTTTGAAAAAATGTTCTCTGGTCCATATTTCTAATTCACCCAATTTAAGGAAAAAATATTTGGAACATGGTTCTGAAATCACCAAGTACGAGGAAAGAACGGCAATTGCCGTGTTCTTTAACCCCATTGATTTTTAGCCGTCTGGCAGCCCGATTTTGCATACACTTATTGAGCCTCAAGGTATGCACTGCTTTTTGTTAAACTTGCCGATATACGCGTTTAAAATGTTTAGCCGTTATTAACATCACAAATTCAACTTGAAAATTTGTTCTTAAAACTAAAACTGCCGTTTATTTTGAAATTTAGTGCCTCGAGTCGTGTTAGACACTAAATTCTTTAAATCATTAAATTGCCTCTGGTTTTTAAAGTCAATTAAGATTATATTTTTATAGTAGTGAATTATAAAGGCCGATTTATATGAAACATAACTCCCAAAATGAACCATTATGTATTCTTAACATAGCTGTACTATTTTAATTAAAAGTCTTCTGGCCTGGATTTATTTTAAATTAAGAAATAAGTCTGCAAACAATTTAAACTGCAAAAAATACAAATTAAATTAAATGCAACGAAGATTAAAACAAGTTATTCGATTTATGAATAAAGATTCTTATATGAATCCTGTCTCTTTTTTTATGTACAATAATTATTTTTATAATTATTATATATTAATACAGCTTCTCAAGGCTTAAACTATTTTTACTCTGCAAATAATGCAAACTTTCTGTTGAGTTACCTGTTGCGGAATTTATTTAAAAAAAAAACACTAAACGTTTGATGATAAAAGCAACAGTTTGTCTCCCAAATAGATACAAAATGAATGTTCCATAAAAATCAATTGTTGCGCCAATAAATCCTTAAAACAATGGAATTTTTTTCCTATTGTGAGAAATAATTTGTTTTGAACAAAAGAAAGTTATCGGAGAAAGAAAACAACCCTCTTGGCGAAAACGTTTAAAATATCTATAAGAGAAATAGCGAACAACATTAAGCAAAATTTGCAAAAATTAAATGTTTAAAAGATAAACAAAAAAGTTGTCGTATTGTTTTTTTTTTCTTCTTGTTGCCAAAGATAATTCCATGCTCGAAGCAAACAACTTAGCGGTTACTGCCTCTATCGGTGCAGCACAATGTGGGAGGTGGCATGCATTTGCATGTTTAAATAAACCAAAAAAAAAAAAAAACGTTGGTTCCCAATTGTTTGCGGTTGTTGGTTTGCTTTCAATTTTCAAAATATTTGCAAACCCCAAAAAAGCCCACAAAAAGAAAAAAATATTTTGTGGTCATAACGTGCATTTAATTTGCATGTGTGTGTGTGTGTGTGTGTGTTTTATAATGTTGGCTAGAAAGCACAACACTGTGGTGGCGCGCACATATCGCACATAATCTGTATCTGCATGTTTTCAATTCATTCGCTTTTATTAATTTTTTGACAAAAAGTTTAAAAAAAATTATAAATTTAATAGCGAATTGTTTGTTTGTGGCAGCTTCAAGTGTATGACACATTTCCATAAATCACTAAATTATTTATCTTTTATCTGCTGGAGACCAATATTTTTATTTAATGAAGAATTAAATATTTTTTTTGTTCGAATAATATTTCGAAATATCATTCGCTTAAGTGTTTGACATTCGCAGTGATATATTTCAGAATAACTTGTACTTATTTCTGTTTGTATGACAACACAATTGTTATTTGAATTTTTAATATGACTGCGAGTTTTGTGTGCGTTAATTGTAACAATAAATTTACTGCGTTTTTTGTTGTTGCTGTTGTTGTTTGTTTTTACATTTTGACAGAAGTAAAACATTAAGAGCTTTTCAGAAGGTTAAATAAGTAAATATTAAAAGTATTTAGGCACCCACCAGCAAAAACCGAATTGCAACTAAAACGACATCGCAAATTAAACGCTACTAAGTTACACCATTTCCAGAAAGAAGAAATATCAAAAATTTTTACTACCGAAAAATTGCAAATAAATTATCTATTTAATTATTGTTGCCACACGGCTCTACTACTCTGACAGTTTAAAACTGGAAGCCCTGCAGTGTATTGAAATATTCCCCTGTAAATACGGCTCTGCAACGAAGAAATAAACATTTTGCGGAAAATTTTAAATCTCATCACGTGGTTTTGGTTGCAACACTACGCACTTCAATTGCTGGCTGACACATTTTGATTCTCTAACCATCCTGATAAATGATAAAATTATCAAAACTTCTCAAATAGTTCTAGATAATAAAATACGCCTTGAAAGATTCCAAAATTTTTATTAGATAATTAATGATATTCAGAACTGTGACTTTCAAGGGAATTCAATTTATTAGGTGGCTGATATTAATGAAGACAAGTAGACTGTTCTGAACTGCAGCTATTCTTATGACTCCTGGTTTACCAAACTGTGTTGCCATTTTAGTTATTTTTTTAATCAAAATTTCATTTCTTTAATTTATGAATGTTAAACTCCTGTCCATTAAAATCCACCATATTTGAAAATATCCGAGTGTTCGGATAAGGAAAGTTCTTCATGTGTTCCTTCTGAACTCTACCCTCCTTTCGTAGTTCCGGTCCAATGCAATGCATCAGTACAATTTATACCTTGAGTGTCTGTCCAAGTAAATAAAAAAATTTAATTTATTTGAGAGTTGTTGTTCTAAGAACTACAATTTAATTTCAATAGTGATGATATTTATTTCAAAAATTCAGGGTCTTAAAAAGCTTTTATTCAGATTAAATTCTTTTAGGTAACTGCGAAATCGATATTTCAATAAAAAATTATTTTATTTTTAATGAAAGGAACAACTTCATATTTTAATTAGTTTGCTTTTCGTATAATATTAATAAAATCTTATTAGTTTAAAAATTTTGTTTATTTTTTTGTGGCAACACTGACACTGAATAATAATTTTACTAATTTTAGTGCTCATGATAGCAAAATAATTTTCTGTGGAAAAAATGCAGATGAATATCATGACATTAATTATCTCTTTATTAACTTAAGAAATATTTATTTATTTTTTTAAAAGTATTTAAAAAACTGTGTTTGCATGCATTTGAAAATTCCCTTCTTTAAATCTTTTATAGATTTTGTTGATAAAATCGTCGCTTTCAGCTGACTGATTTACAATCTTTTTATTTAGTTTCCCTAAAAAATTAAAACCAACCACCAAATCCAGCTGTAAATATTTCATCACTTGCCTCTAGAGCAGAAGCAAATGCAATAAATTCATTGGCAATGGTGTAAAATGTCAGTCTTAATATTAATTATAGCATTTGACCCTGAACTTGAGTCAAACATATTTAAAACTAAAAAAGAAAGAATAGAAATAAAAATGCAATAACCGACTTGAAGCGTTCAAACGTAAAGTGTTCGATGTCAATGTCTCACAGTTTTACTTAGAACGTGCAACAAAACAACTTGTTGATTATTTCGAATGTTTGAATGTAAACAATTACACACGAATGGAAGGGGTGACCAGACTTTATTTCGTAGTTAATATTGGAAAAGTTTTAGTTAGTAAATCTTTTTGTTTTGTTTACAGTTGTAATGGAATTTTGTTACATGAAAAGTTTATTGTATTTTAAAATGAAATTGAGCGAAAAACATCAGGGATGTTAAGGACTAATCCAGGACACTTTAAATAACAAATATGGAAAACGGTTAACGGCAAAGGGGATCCCTGTAACTTTCCCTTAATTTTAACCGAAATCTATTGCAGCCTGTTTTTTTTTTTTTTTTTTTGCTATTCTATGCTTTTGAGCTTTTCGAGCTAAAAAGCTATAATTTTAATATTTTCCAATCAACCGATTACCACATGATAAGCGGCGATTTTCTTCGGTTACTATAAAATATTAGAAAACTCTTACTGATCTGATATATAATTTCAGAGCTTTTTAAAAAAATTTCTTGTTAGAATTTTTTAGTTCACGATATCTCCCAAACAGATTAACCGATTTGGACCCGCTTCACGGTGATGGACGTATTTATTGAATGTTAGTTGAACAAGCTGTTGAAAAGTTATTCTAGAAAAAAAAAATTTTTTCTTAAATGCTATTTTTCTAAGTTTCACCTTAAAATCTACCGGTTCGAATCGGTTCAAATTCCTAGGAAGACTTTTCGGTACTTTTCCACTTTGGTTTGATTCCTTTCCAAAGATATAAGTCAAACACACACACACACACACACACACACATAGTGACACCCTCTCAAAATTAGTCAGGAACACTTCCTAGAAACTCAAAACATCGAGATCTGATGAGGACTCAATTTTCGCTAAACGTGGTAAAAATAATAAAAAATAATTTGCCGATTTTTGAAAGCTTTAAATTTTTTCTAGCGGGAAGTAAAAATCATAAAGAATTGGAGTTAAAGGAGTTAAAATTGGAAACGTTTAATATTTTAGTACGAGTTTTATTGGAGTACTGCAGTTCTTTTAGAGTCCAAATGGAGCGGAACAAGTGCAACTGTACTGAATTGTCTATCCCTCTGGAATTTCTGCAATCTCTTTGAAACCCTTGAAAATAGATCGAGTACAAGAAAATAAAATAAAAAAGTTAAGCGCTTTTTACGCTGAATAGAAATAAATCGAGATCAAGACCTGAAATAGATTAACATTCAAAATAAATGAGAATGTGTGAACAATTAAACCCAGCCTTCGTCTTGTGATTGTAACATCAGAGTTTTAGTGATCATGAGCACGCTTTGCCCATCACATGTGATCACGGAATAATTACACCATTTCCTCTATTTATTTCTCCAGCAAAATGGCTGATGTGATTTCTAAGTGCCGTGTGGGAGAGCACACCAGCATTTATGGCAAACGCTTTCATTTCGCAAATACTATTTCGAATGACTAATAAAAATATTCTGAGTTAAGCAAAAAAGAATTTTAGCCAAACCTGTCCACCTCGTATTTGATCGACACCGTACTCCATAATGGGCTTGAATCAATTTCACTTTTAATTTTTATTTCTTTTTTTTTTGCAATTTTTTTTCTGCTCTCAGTCTAGTGCCACATTAAATTGATGCAACGTAAATCTATTCTGTTCGTGCTTAGAAATACTAAAAATATAAATTAAAAATTTGCCCCCACAAAATGATCGCAAGCGATTACGATCGTTAATGATGATAAATAAGCGTTTTGTTATACGCAGAGTTATTTATAAATTTACTTACTTGTTTTTTATTTATTTATTTATTTGTACTTCTCTTCTTTTTTTGTTTATTTATTTTGGTTGCAATTCTAATTGCAATTTATTTGTGCGTATTTGCTGCACGCAAATATTTACAAACATGTTTCATGAATTTATAAATTTCAGAATTTAGTTTTTGTTTTTGTTTTTGTTTTTGTAATTATTGCCAGTTATTTATTTGCTTAGTTTTATTTATGTTTTTGTATAATTGAATGCAAATTGGAAATTAATTCAGAGCTTAGGAATTTCAGTTAACAGATTTGGGGTGTTGACTAAAGCGATGGCGATACGAGGACTTTAGCACAGTCATTTGGATGGAATTTGAAGTGTGTCGAAATCGTTGTTTGCCCAGCAAAAATTTGAGGAATTTTGGTCATAAATATTAAAAAGCGTTTTATCTCATTTTTTCAATTGTGATTTATGAGTTTTTTAACTCCTGAATTATTTAGAATTAATTGTGAAACACTGCCGGTTTTCTCGATTGTTCGAAGCCCCTTCACAATTTACGGCAACCATATAAAAAATTGTGTTCAAGTCAAACGGATATCTGACTCGTAGTCAGAGTGTCAAAATAAATAATTTTTCTTAAATGGGCCTGGTAGAATTTTTAAACCTTTTCTTTTTCCCCATGGCGAATTACAACCACTTTTTTTTTAAGTTAAATTTATATAATAAATTTTATACATGCGTTAACCGCAGAACAAGAGCTTTTAATTTTGGCCATCTAAAAATGCGAAAAGCTACACTGTGCAACAGCAGGTTGAATAAATTATCAATTTTCCATGAAAATTAAAGATCATGAGTTCAAATTCCAGCTGAGACATGAAAATATTTGTATAGAAATAAATAATGAAAATTGTCTTAAAATATTTAAAGTTGTATGAATTCACATATTTTTTCCAAATAAATTAATAACAACTAGTTTTTTGTCTACTTTCAAAAACAAATCAAATAAAGAAGTTTTCCATTTAAATTGTGAGTAGTTACTAGTAACTAAAGTGTTTGCTGGGTTGCATATGAAAATGTTATAGACATAAATATCAGTACATTTAATTAGTAGAAAGTGTGATTAAGTTGATATGGGAGGATTACACGCGAAGACCTTGCAGGGAATATTTTTTTGAGAATATGAATCAAACACTTTAATAGCGGTTGCAGTAAAGTGTAATAAAGCCATTATAATTGCAATAAATAAATACAGGATTTTATAGGGTGAAATTCAGTAAAAGTCATCAAAAATAAGCAGGGTTTTTACAATTAAGTGCGTTAGTCCTTCAGCTATTTATTGTGTCTTTTATAAAACTCCGCCACATATATTTTTTTGTGGTACAATTTTAAGCTTCTTGTTGCCCCCGAATATTATAAGAAAATATATGTTTTGAAAGGTATTTATGTGTAGATACGCACAATATAAATATTTTAAAATTTCGCTGTTTTGTTTTCATTCGTTAAGAACTTGCAAACACATAATTGAATTACTAGTCGAAAGTCTTTGTGTGAATATGGAAACTTATTGGTTTTTTTTTTACTTTAAACTTCAGTAGCCATTTGGAAGCAATCAAAAATTATTTTATGTGCAACTCTCAAGTGCTGGTATTTTGCCCTCCACGCCCTACCAGCAACTCTTCTTAGATGTTTGCTTTAGTGTACTGCAGCTCGGAATTTAAGTCCGTTTATATTTCATGCGACCAATTCGTGACATTTTTATTTAAAAATTAAGACAGGATTAATCGAGTCCATAATATACTTTTCAACTGAATCCATTTACTTTCTGTAATCCATTATTTAAAAAAAAGAATAGGAAATAATAAAATGGCGGTTAGAACAGGCCTCGGGTTAAAGGAAAATCTTAAAAATATTAACTTAATTTATAATAATTATATATTATATTAATTTATAATATTAACTTAATTTATTAAAATTTTTCTCATCTAACAAATTCTTTAAAATTCTAATTGATCATAAAAATTAATTCGGAGAGACTCATTGATGATTTGAAATCCCAAAAATATAATAATTTCTTTGCGCTTCTTTATTAATTGACAAGAAGATATGAAAAATCCGTCTTTTTGTCTTGCCGTTGATTATTTTATGAGTTTTAATATAAAATTGTAAATTTAAAATAAATTCCATTTTATCAAAAAAATATCATTCCGCTCTCTTGTCTACGATCGTAGAAGCCGTCTTAATTGATTTCACATTGTAGTACGCGCGCGCATTAAATTATTGGGCCAAAAATTGCGTCATTTTCACCCAGTCTCCACTTAATTTCGTTTATCTTTTTCCTCTAGTAAATTTTTCTTAATATTTGCAAAATAAAAATTAATGTCTTGTTTTTATGGTTGCGTACATAAAAATCTAGTCTTAATTGAATTCACGCTCGTTGACAAAACAATGAAACGAAAATAAGAGAAAATAAAACAAGACGACAACTTCTTAATTGTTGCAATTTTCGTATCTGTTTTCATTTTTTATTCTTATTTTGGCATTCGTCAAAAGTTTAAATAGTTACCCGTTAGATCATAAATTAATTAAGTTGTTATTTGAAACGGGCCATAAATAATCATTTGTCGCCATCAGCCGTGCCATCAAGCACAAATTAGAATTTTCGAGTGTTACTAGAACCGACTAAGACCGATCCAACTTAGACAGAGAGAGAGGGAGGAGGGTTGCAACGTCTGGCTGCATCTTGGGAAAAATAACGTTCACATAAATCAAAATGTCCGTCTCAAAATAGCCATAAGAAACAATTACAAGACAATTAATAACACAAAAGCGTTTAACCACAATAAATACTAGTAAAAATATGACTGTTTGAAAGGTTATCGAAGCAATTAACAATTCATTGTTAGAGATCAGCTCGTATGAGTGAGTAAATAAAGTGCATCTTATTGAGAAGTCTTAGCGATACACTCAAAGAAACCAGTTGAAGTATGAAAAAACATTCGGAAGTTTCTAATTTGAAAAGGCAACTGCTTTTTTTTTCATAAGTAGGACCAGCAGTCCGGGGAAGACCACTAAATATGCAACAAAATTTTACACCATATTCATGACTGAGTGCGGAGTCGAACTCGGGATCTCAGGCATTGTAATCTTGTGCCTTACCAACTCAGCCACCAGCACTCTTTATCTATTTTAAGATTCTCAAAAAAATTTTTGCCATTCAATAAATTAAACTTTTGTTGTTGAATTATTTTAGTATCAATTTTTTATTGTAAATATTAAAATTTTTATTGAAATAGTTTTTTTAAGCAGCGAATTTTGCTATAAACACCCGGGTGCTAAAACAATTAATCGATTTCATTTAACTAAACTTTTGAATATTTATAAAAAAAATTTAATTACAAGTATTTATTTATATGGCAGCTGATTTCCGAATTTTTAAAATATTTTACGATGATAAATACTAAAGGTCAGAGCTGGGAAGCTGCAAGAAATCGTGCCATTAATTTTATGGCTCTAACAATACAAACAATTCAAAATGCTCCGTTTTTATTAGTTTATGAGATATTAATTCTTACATATTTTAAATATTTAAAGATAAAAATCTTAAAGGCTGCAAAATTACAAAGTCAAAATTTTTTAATACTTTTTTCATCTTTTTATCCAACTGACTTTTTAGTGTAGCCCAACCTACTGTTTGATTTTTAGAAAACGTAACGTAAAATTTTCCGGAAGTTTCAGACACTCCAGTTTGGTAATTTCTCTTGTGGCAATTTAGTACGCAACACTCTTTTAGTACCTTTGAAAACCTTTTTAAGTTTAACACTTTTCTTCGAGTGTATAATTGTTGTCACAACAACAAAAATCCAACTGTAATTGCAGTATCCATGCAGTTTATCGCGTCTAGATAGTTATTGAAAAGAAGAAAAAAAAAACTCAAACGATTTGTTGTTGTTTTTTTTTCTATCTGTGTTGCAGTGTTTAGTTAATTGGTTTGTTAAATTCATATTTGGTTTAAAGCGAAATCTGAAGTGTGACATCAGCGTTAAAAGTGACTCGGCCAGAATGCGGACTCGATTTGCCGGCGCTTTTTAGTAAAAAAAAAGTATCTGAAAAGTACAAACAACTAGAACTTTACCGCGCTCCAACTGTTTAAGTGACTTTTTGTTTTTCTCTGTTTGAGCATTTAATTATTCATAAAAAAAAAATTGCATTTTGTTGCAAATTTGAATTGATTCCATTTCCAGACTCGTAATTGAATTGCTGGCAATTCATAGTTGTTTGTTGTTGCCATACGCCCACACTTGATGGCCAACCGCAGAGTGAATTGCTGACACAGTGACTGAGTGGCTGACTGAGTGACTTGACTGCAGGCTGGTTAACTGGTTAAATTGCCAGATTCCTCTGGTGTTTAGTTGCTGTGCACAGATCACCGTTTGATAATGGGTGCGTTGATGTATGCTGGTGTATGTGTGTGTGTGTGTGTGTTTTAAGGGTACAGTGATGCAGTTGTTAAACATTCAAAATTGATGAATTTTTTTTGGCTGGTTTTCATACATTTACAACAGCAGCTTCAACAGAAGATATTCGCTATCAGAGCTTCTAATCTCGCAGAGTTTCTCATTTAGATTAATTAATTGTCTTTCTTATTATGAGATGTTGATTAGATTTCTTTTCTGTTTTTTTTTTTTTTTTTTTTTTTTTTTTTTTGCTTAAACGTTGTCGATGATTTTATTTGTTTGCATGTAGTGAAACTGCATAATTAACTTGTCAGTCCATCCATCGTTCAACCATTAAATTAGTCAGTCCGTCAAGCTGTTGTTTTTCGATTAAAATAATTTTTACATATTTTTCTTGTTTTTATAAATTTGTCTTGAAATATTTGCATACACAAATAAATTTGTGAATTTTATGGTTTTGAATGAAAAAACGAACGGTGATGACGGAGCTCTGGTTATGTGAGTCATTTGTTACATGCAGAGTATTTAAAAAGAATTAATTGCTGTTAAATATAGAAACCGATTTGCGAATCATAGAGAAGCTGTAGCTTTTGTAAAGGGTACACCAAAAAGTCAGCTGGAAAGGAAATATCAAGATGAAAAATACTTTTTGACTTTGTAATTCTGCAGCTTTTAAGATTTGTATCTTTCAATATCTAAAATATATAAAAATTAGTATCTCATGAACTAATAAAAACAGAGTATTTGGGACTATTTTTATTGTTAGACCCATAAAATTAATGGCACGATTTCTTGCAGCTTCCCAGCTCTGACCTTTATTATTAATTATAGTAAAATATTCTAAAAATTCGGAAATCAGCTGCCATATAAATAAATACTTGTAATTAAAACTTTTACATAAATATTCAAAAGTTTAGTGAAATGAAATCAATTAATTGTTTTAGCACCCGGGTGTTTATAGACAAATTCGCTGCTTAAAAAACCTATTTCAATAAAAACCTGAATATTTACAATAAAAAATTTATACTAAAATAATTCTTGGTTACTAACAACAATAAAAGTTTAATTTATTGAAATGCCCAAAATTTTTTGGAGAATCTTAAAATAGATAAAGAGTTCCGGTGGCTGAGGTAGTAAGAGACAACACTACAATGCCTTAGGACCCGAGTTCGACTCCGCCCTCAGTCTTGGTTATGATGTCAATTTTTTTTTTTTTTTTTTTGCATTAATGCAGGGATTGTATTAGTTTTATCTGCTAAAAAATTGCCATTTCATTTAACAAAGTTTTCATTATTATTTATATATTATAATCTTTGACATTCTTAATTAATTGAATTGAAGTTTACAGTATCTCCAGTTTTTCAAAATATTGACTTGTGCAACAACGGCAAGATTAATTAAAAAATTAAGTAACCAACTAAAATATTCGTACTCAAAAAATGTCTGAAAAATGCTCCAAAAATTCAATATCTTAAATCATTTTCTATTCCAATACATCATTCATTTTGAAAATTTCAAACAAAAATATTTTTCACTAAAATAAATAAATCCTCGTAGTTTCAGCTAAACAGTTTTATTTATGTTTATGCATAAAATTTAAATAACAATTTAAGAGAATTGTGTAAATCTTATTTATTTCCCGGTATGATCGATTTTAGTGTGTGAGCGTGTGTGCTGCCAATGCCAAAACTCACGTAAAATCATTCGATTAAATAATTAATTGTCTATAAATTATTGACTTAATGTCAGGTGGTGGAATGTGTAACGATCGCAGTTTAGATTAATTTCACACATTTATAATAGAACTTACAACAACCACTTGAATGTGACTAGTTGGTTTGGTTGTTGTTGGATGTTGCACAGTGGCATGAATTAAAATAGATTTCAGTTTTTCTAACGAATAAAATCGGAGATGCATTATAAATATTTGTGGTACTCTTTTGAGTATGTTGTCAATCACTAATATTTTTAAAAAATATAAAATCTAAAAGATGTTTTTGTGTAGATGTGCAGTAAATATATATATCTTATATATGAAGAATTTAAAATAATATTTTGGTACACTTTCTTAAGTCCATTAATATTGATAAAGAGAAATGGTTTCGAAATATATTTTTATGTAGATATGATTGATACAAAAAAGATATTTTTTAAAATTCTTAATTCCCATTTTTTAAATATTAAAAATTTTCTTGTAATAAGTATTGAATTCATTTTATTTTTTTATGAATTAAATATGGGGGTTGTCATAAAAGTGTTGTAAACAAAAGCAAAATCTTCCTATTTCATTTTCTATATATTATTTATTTATTTCAAGCATGTGTTGGACATTTTCCTGTATGAATTCTGTGGCATAAATTTTTTATTAAAAATTTTTAGATTTTTGGGTACAAAAATTAAAAAAACTGGGTATAAGTTATGAAATGAAATTGTTAAGATAAAGTTTTTGATATGATGGAACCTCTCAAAATATAATTAATTTATTGGTTTAATGTTTATATTATATTAAATGCATGCGATGTTTTAAATCGCTTTATTTTGAATATAAAAAACAAGTTTCATTAAAATATGAAATAAATTTATGGATTATAATGACACATGCAAGTGGCCAATGAAGTCACCTATTAAACAAACGATAAAGTAAGACTTCTCATATCAAATATTACAAAAACACAAAATAAACAAACTAGAATTTCGGGTTATTCTTTTTAGGGCGCAACACAAATACAAAAAATTTAAGAACGAAAATTATTATGCAAATTTAGACAACAAAATGACGAACTTATTTAAACGAGAGTCGCGTATGTTTCAGGGAGCCAGACAAAGTGTTTTTAATTTTTTAATATTTTTTATATTTTTCATCATATAATTAATGGTTTACAACAAACAATTAACATAAATTATGTGATTACGGTTAAAAAAAAAAATATGTGCGTAATAGTTACAACACATTTTTCTACTATTCAAATAATTAATGAGTTTCATTTACATAAATAATAGACAAATAGATCTGTTTTTTAAATATTCGTATTCATTAATTTTGATAGTCAGTTCCATTATAAATAAATAAGTGATTAAGGCAAAACGGATTATAAAAGTACAATCCTGAACTAAATTTAGATCAGAAAAATTTGATATCATATTCAGTCTGAGTGCGGAGTCGAACTCGGGTCCTAAGGAATCCTAGTCTTATGTCTTGCAGCTTCAGCACCTTCAACTTTGATAAGAAGCAGGAATTCAAACGATTTTTTTTTTAATATTATTCGATATTTTAATTAATTTATTGATTTAATTTTAATTTTTAATAATTTCAGTATTTTATTTTCAGGAAAAGTGCGAGTGGAACTTTATTAATTGCGGCAAATATGTTATATGGATTGCTGGGGAACACGTTGGACGCCATTGGAGAATTACGATTGTATATTAATTTTTTCAATTTCATTACAATAATTAATAAATTAGAGAAATCAGTTCCAAAACAGTTAAATTAAAAAACTATATTTTAGTTAAGATTTATGAAACTATAATGATAATGAATAAATTATTTTGACAGTTTAACAACAATAAAAAATATATAACGCAAAAATACTAACCTCCGTATGCATAATACATGTGATTCTTATATCATAGATTTTGTGAAGTCATTTGTCGTTGAAAACGTAAAAGACTTGTAAATTTGTGCGTTAATATCAATTAAATTAACAAAAAAATATACAAATTTCAATAAAAATACTAAATATCTTATTAATATTAATTAACAAATTAATTTATGAATAAAATACTAACAAATTAATATATTAATAATATAAAAATTTAAATAATATATATTCCTAAAAAAGCCACACCAAAATGTGACGAAATAATAAAAAAATAAGTAACAATTAAACATGAATAAAAACATCTTAATTTTGATCACATTAACAGTTTAATTAATAATATAAATAATAAATAATTAATAATATATATAATTTTTAAAATATCCCTTAAATATTCCAACTCAACGTATTTAAAATTTAAATAATTCCAAATGCCTGGTATGTACTCCTGAAAAAATTATATATATATTATAATGCGAATCGTCCTTTAATCAGCACTGCAACTTTCATTAAAATCGCCGCAGTCATTCAAAAGTTATAAGCGTTTAACTATATGAATGGTTAACATCACATGACAGCAGGAACATACTAGTGCTTTTGCTCTGTTGAGCTGATAAAAGCTCCGGTTGGGTATATGCGTTGACATCACTTAGTTCTGTAAACACTATTTCTTTGTAATTCTCAAGTGGTTTGTTAATGGAAGTGGATAAGTAGACAAGATTTTCTTGCACTCATCTAAAATTTTTCGTGTTCTCCCTCACGCTGTACGTATTGCAGCTGGGGTTTTGATGTGACACGAAAGCAAAGATTTGTTTGTAACAGATCCTACACTGATAAATTCAAAGTAAGAAATTACTTTGTGGGGAACATTTCTCTGGCTGGTTGCTTTGGTAACTCATTGCCTTAGTAGTCGTCAGGTGGGTTGATGTGGTCAAACAGGGTATGTTTGCAGGCTCTTACTGCCTGTATTAACTCTTCTTTGCCATGTTGTCTAAAGGACAATTTTGTTAGTGTTAACTATGAACAAATAAATTTAAATCCACATTTTTATAGAAAATATTCAGGAAAAAAATTTGGGCAGCGGAAACGGCCCCCAAATTTTTTCCGGAAATTCCACCCAAATAAACCGCTCGTAGACGGGATGTAAATCTTCCATAATATCGAAAAAACGTCACAGCACACAATGACAAACGCATTTCTCTGTTCCAGATCGCGTAGCGTGACCATTTTCCATTTTTAGGAACCCAAATATAGTTTTTATTTAGCCCACACATCATGATTCTTCCATAGAACCGAAAAAACACGTCCCAGCCACGATCCTAGCTCATTTTCTGAATTCCAGGTAGCGTAGAACGAGCGGTTCCAAGCTTTATAAACCCAAATCTTCTGCTTATGACATATAAACGCCTCAATATTGGTTATCAGTCGCTTTTTGGCAGTGTAGGGTTCGAAATATCAATTAAATTAATATCAATTAAATTAAAAAAAAAAATACATATATATATATATATATATATATATGTATATATATATATATATATATATATATATATATATATAAATTTTAATAAAAATACCAAATATCTTATTAATATTAATTAACAAATTAATTTATTAATAAAATATTAACAAATTAATTTATTTAAAATTAAATAATTTAAATAAAAAATCCACATCAAAAAGTGACGAAATAATAAAAAATAAGTAACAATTAAACATGAATAAAAACGTCTTAACTTTGATCACATTAAAAGTTGTTAACAATCAAAATAGTAAAAATCTATTTAGTAATTAATTATATTTATAACATTTAAAATGTTTATAATATCCCTTAAAATATTCCAACTCAACGTATTTAAATTTTAAAATAATATCACAATAAACACACAATCGCATTTAATCAAAACGAAATTTTTGTCTGCTTTTGCTCTTATCATTCTGTTTTTGTTGTGTTATGAATAGCACAATGTGTTCGCTGTTGTGTGTGGGGTGTGTGTGTGTGTGCGCAGCTGAGTGTGTTTCATATCAACTTGTGTGGTGAAGGAATTTAGTATTCACTTAACTAATGATTGTCTCTGTTAGAATTCTCATTCGCTCAATATTTTCTTTATGATATGAAGCTGCAATTTTGCGATGGTAAATTCGGGAAATGAGGATTGTGGTTGCGGCTCGCTATTCATGCTTGATGACTGTCTGCCCAACCTAAAAATGTTACGATGACGAGACAGTCTTGAAACAGTCTGATCCCCTACAAAGATTAATACCTAATAAAGTTGGAATACCATATAATTCCAAAAGAAGGAAATGGAGATTGCGATTTTTTTAAAAATACGAAATCGCTTTTAATTTTATTAAAATTGTATATTTTCAGCGGTCGCCTATGCGGTGACACTAGTTGGCTATTTATTTTTTTATTAATTATAAAACTAACCACCGAAAAATGTTTTATTAATTTTTGACCGGATGGACGCGCTTTTCCTCCTCCAATTATATACTAAAAGGCCAGAATTTTTTTTAAATTAGTCATTATGAATTTCGGGTGGAATGGTTCAATATATTTTTACTCGTCTGGCATATTTTCTAACCCTACACTACGAAAAAGCGATCGACAACCAATATTGAGGCAGGTTTTAGTCATAAGCAGTAGATTTGGGTTCATAAAGCTTGGAATGATCTTGCTACGCGATCTGGAATATAGAAATGAGCTAGGATCGTGGCTGGAACGTGTTTTTTCGGTTCTATGGAAGAATCATGATGTGTGGGCTAAATAAAAACTATATTTGGGTTCCTAAAAATGGAAAATGGTCACGCTACGCGATCTGGAACAGAGAAATGCGTTTGTCATTGTGTGCTGTGACGTTTTTTCGATATTATGGAAGATTTACATCCCGTCTACGAGCGGTTTATTTGGGTGGAATTTCCGGAAAAAATTTGGGGGCCGTTTCCGCTGCCCAAATTTTTTTCCTGAATATTTTCTATAAAAATGTGGATTTAAATTTATTTGTTCATAGTTAACACTAACAAAATTGTCCTTTAGACAACATGGCAAAGAAGAGTTAATACAGGCAGTAAGAGCCTGCAAATATACCCTCTTTGACAACATCAACCCACCTGACGGCTAATATGGAGATAACTTACCAAAGCAACTAACCAGAGAAGTGTTCCCTACTTACTTTGAATTTATTACTGTAGGATTTGTTACAAGCAAATCTTTGCTTTCGTGTCACATCAAAACCCCAGCTGCAATACGTACAGCGCGAGGGAGAACACGAAAAATTTTATATGAATGTAAGAAAATCTTGTCTACTTATCCACTTCCATCAACAAACCACATGAGAATTACTAAGAAATAAAGTTTTCAAAATTAAGTGATGTCAATCCATATACCCAACCGGAGCTTTTATCAGCTCAACAGAGCAAAAGCACTAGTATGTTCCTGCTGTCATGTGATGTTAAACATTCATATAGTTAAACGCTTATAACTTTTGAATGACTGCGCCGATTTTAATGAAAGTTGCAGTGCTGATTAAAGGACGATTCGTATTATAATATATAATTATTTCGGGAGTACATACCCGGCATTTCGAATATAAATATATCACTACATAAATTAAACAACTCCAACCAATTTATTTTCTTTTGTAAATGGGTACACACACACACATATATATATATATATATATATATATATATATATATATGTAAGTATACGTATATTTACGTGTTTTTTTATAACACTATTTGTCACATATTTTATTTATAATCAAATTGATATTGTTTTGATATGAACACACTATTTGATGTTTGCCATCTGCATAAGCCATTCTCCGTAGCATTTATTGTATTCATACTTGTCCCCTTCTACACAGTGTGCCTCAACTAATCATCTGGCTCTGCCTGCAAACAAAAGGAAAGTAAATACATATATAAGCAAAGTTGGAACATACATTTTTTAAATTATTTTTATATGCCGGTTAAGCAGTTTTTAAGCGAATCTGATTATTTTTTCTTGTGTAAACGAGAGTGTATTTAGTATGTAGTTATGTGTGATTACGAATATATAGACTTTACAAATATTATGAGGCTCGTTAATGACAGATATTTATTACGTTTCTAATAGAAAGGAGTAATTTTATATACAAAAGTTTCTTACAGTTTTGGAAAATATAAAACCATTATTTAAAACGAAAGCGAAAATATATTACAAAGTGCTGCAATTTCGATAAAAACTATTTTATAGAAACTGACTATATTCATAAGAATAAAAAAATTTCGGTTTCAGATAGAATTCGCCTACTGTGACATTAGAATTTCAACGCAGTTTCTTATTATCATATGAAAATACTTGTAGATATCTTATTTAATTTACAAAAGTTCTTTTTTGTACATTTTCGCTACAAAAAAGTTTTTGTTTTGTCGACACTGATTATTAGCGATGTCAACTTTTATATTAAAAAGCACTAAGACCAAGTAAAAGCGCCAAATTTTTGCAAAAAAGCACTTAACTTGATATATTTAGTTTTATTAACTTACAGGGATAAAATATATAGATTTGACCATTTTTTTAAGGGAAGTGCTACTTATTAGGATATTAAAGGATAATAAAAGGTTTATTTCAGAGAATTTATAAGCACCCCACATACATACTAATTCCTTCAAAAAAGTTTAAATCGTGGTGGTTTCCTTTTGCCATATCAAACTTTGTTGAATAATATATCAAAGTTTTATAGAGATTCATGAGTCAATATATATTAAATATTAATACAAGTAAATTGTGGAGATATTCTTCGCAGACCAAGGCGCAGAGCATCGGTATGAGTAGCAATAAGAAAATATTAGCAATAAGAATATATTAGCACCAGTTTCATTACATAAGATATTCAAGATATAATGTAGAGGAAAACGCAGTTCTCGGAAGTCACTGTAGTCCCGTCATCAGTATTATCACATTTATTTAGACCACTTTCGCATAATCCAGGATATTGAAAGTGATTGTAGGCTTTGATCATCTTCTTTCATCGCTAGGACATCATAACCGTACTTTGGTGCCTGTTGTAACAGATCTTACTAATATAAATGTCATATATATATATATATATATATATATATATATTTTAGTTTTTATTTAATACCACCGTCTCGGAAATAACTTCAATGATAATATATAAAAGTGGACTAAGCACATTATGAAATATATTTGGAGTTGAAGAATTGATAAACTGCTGAAAGTAATGAGAAAAGCACTGAGTTGACAGCACTGCTGATAATTAATAATAATTTTAGCTTTCTGGAAAAGTTTTAGAAAGTAAATAACAGACGGCTGTATTTTAATTATCCGACACTTGCAATATCGATAATTATACTTTGATCGCTGAGAGCCTCAACCGGTGTTGGCTCTGCTATTCAGTAAGATTGGAATAGACATTATGAATCGTGTAACGCCAGAACAACGTTTCCGAATTGTGGAAATCTCGTGGATCACCTCGACTATTTCACGGCCAACATATACTGCCAAAAAAGTAAGTAATTCAAGCCATTAACAAGACCACAAAATGAATATTTCAAGGAGCTGACGTTACATTGGATGGCAGGATGGCATGCAATGTTATTCAGGTAAACATCAATGAGATCTGGATTCCACAAGACGACGCAAATTGTCGTATGCACCGCTTAACAATCGTTTTAGTGCCAAATCATTTGATGACAATTTAACCTTCAGGAGTAATTCTGTTCACTGGAATTAAAGCCTCCGAATGTATTCATGGAAAGAGGCCAAGCTTCAAGCTTTCAAAGACAATAATCAAGCCGCCAATCGGCCAAATTTTTTCGTTTGAAAAATTATAAAAAAATTGGACTGGCTAAAAACTCCAGGTTTCTTCGAGTGCAGTAAACAATTACCCTTTCGATAATTACAAGAACAACTGGTTTCATGGATGGCGTAGGTTTCCCAGATGTGCCGGCTTGCAAAGAAGGTAAGTCCATGATAATATATTTCTTTAAGAAAATACTAAATATTAGCATTTGAATTTCAAAAATCTGCCTTTGACTGGTTTGGCTATTTTTTTATTTGCAAAATCTCACTATTGGACGATTTAATTATTTTGGAAGCACCACATTGCACTAGCATTTGAGTCATATCCAGGTGAAATTCAAAAACTACCTGCGACTGTTACTTAATATTCTTGTGATGTTAATCAGAAATGGAAAAACAAACCATTAAGCGTATTGTTTGCAATTTCAGATACAAGATTTTTAAATTTCTATGTAAACAAAACTTTTTGTTTATTTTCTCTTTTAAACAGTTTTTAATATTCGTATCACTTTTTACGTTTGAATTATTAACTCGTTAACATTTTTTGATTTAAATCTGGTAGGAAAATAATTTATCGTAAACATTAAATAACAAATCAGTTTCTTTTTCGTTGTTTACTTTTGGCAAAAGCAATAAAAGCAAAATCGAATCGATAAAATGGCATTGAATAAATCAGTGGCATTTATTTGGTGTCTGAAAAGAACGCTTAAATTATTTGCAATAAAAATGCCAACTAAGTGATTATAGTTATAAGTGTTTTGAATAAACATGTCAAACTGTTAACGACCAAAAGAAAAAATGAATGAAGTGATTCGATTCGATTCTGGCTACTTTTTTGTTTTGTTAGAAACCTTAAAACTGAAATAGTAAATATATTTTATTAAATTAATGCATATAGACATTGCTTAACCACCCAACAAATAAATTTCATATTATAATAGTACAATGACAGTATGTCAAATAGTTCATTTATTAAAATTAATTTTATATTTATTTCCACATCTATTTAAGAAAGAAAAATTTCATTGTGTTAATATAACGTTATTAGTTATAAACAAAATTAATATTTTTCACATTCATGTCGCTCATTTCATGTAACTTTTAATTATTTTTTGTAATAAATTAAAAGGCGAAAACATACAAGACAAATATTTCATAATAAACTCAAGATTTAAATAAAGGAAACTGCTATTTCTGCTATTTAAATATTTTAAATTTATTTGTTTTACTATTTATACCGTTTAAATTATGTTTAAGAAATATATGAAATGCTTATTTAAACTCAACTAAGCCCAAAGGAAAAAAAGAAAAACTTTTCATGAAATTGTTTAATTAAGAGACATTTTTCTTTAGCTCACATGCAGTGACTTTTTGTATTGCCACTGTATTGCAGATAATCATCATTAGTTTCAGTGTTTTTCATTGCAATAGTGTTTGAATAAAAAATAAAAAAATAAGAAAAATCTAAATTTAAATTTATTTGCAGTGAAAGTGTCATCATAATCATTATGATGACGATTTGAACGAAGGCGGTGATGAGGATGCTTTTTTATTTCTGTTTTATCTTGAGAAATCAACAACTTTTCGTTTTGGTTTAAGTTTTTATGTTTATTTTTAATTTGTTATCTTTTTTATTTCTCTCATGCATATACATATATTTATTTATATACATATTTATGTATTCATTTATGTATGTAATTGTATTTATAGTCTGGTATGCCCTTTAAGTGGCCTTTTTTGTTTGATAAATTAATCATTTGCATTTTGAAAATTTCTTCATTTTCCTTAATTAAAATTTGGTTTTGCTATTGTTGCATGTGAAAAAATAAAAATCATTGCAATGAGAACACAGTTCACTAAAGAATTCAAATCAAAAATTTTATTTGTAAACGATAGATTCCTTGAATGACATCGACGTCGTGAATACGCGCCACCAAAGTGGCGGGAAATCGATGCGAGTAGTATTTGATTGATGAATAAAAAATTAATGTAATGAATTGTACGATGTATCGTTTTGTCTGACTGGCTGTTGGTGTGAAGAAAATCTTCTATCAGGCTTTGCACCAAAATACAGAGAATATTTAAATTTTTAATACGGGTTTTTGTATGTTTAAATTTATTTTATTGACGCCTTTTATTTAACTAATTTCAAATTAATCTCTAGTCTGCTTTCATATTTGGTAAATATCACTTAAGCCGTGTTTTTGGGATGTGGATTAAGTTTAAACTTAACGTTGATGACATGACGTAGCGACCTCGAAATCACTATTGATCTGTTCTGCTAGTATGATGATTTAATAAATATTCTAAGTATTTCATTTTTAATAAAAAATCGAATTTAATATAAATTAAACATGATTGGAGAATTCGCGGCTTTGAACTTGAGCCCGAATAATAATTCTGGTCTTAGCATTTAATCCTTTAAGTTCCAGTAACAGGCATTCATAAAACGTTTTAAGAAAAATTGTTTATTGACGCAAAAATATTGAATAGTGACGTGATTAGAGCAAACGTAATAAAATAATAAATTTTGAATTTCTTGTTAGATAGAAATTTTTGCACTTTCTGTGACGTTGGGCAGAACAGCTTAGGCCATATAACTTAATGCTGGTTTTCTTCAACAATAGATAAAATTTGCGCCGTGTGTTCATGCCCTCAGTTCTTGCTGCGTTTAGTCTTTAAATGTTTTTGATTTTTACGCCAACATAGTAGAGTGATGACGTTGATTCAAATTGATTATGTTTTTGTGTATAAAATCATTTTTTAAGAGCGAACGCGTAGAAAAGCATTTTCATTGCCGCACAAGATTATAAAAAGATGAGTTGGAAATTAAAAATAACAACAAAACCGTGCACCTTAAAATCTGCTGGTTGTATCAAAAATAAACCACAGAAATAACATGAAGAAAAATATACTCGAAGGATATTCTTAATAAGTGGAATGAGTAGTTGCTGGATTTTCATAAACTTTTTTTGACGTCATCAGAAAATGTTTATAAATTTGATTTTTGTTTTAATTTTTTAGTTTTGTTACTTCTTCTTCTAAATTCAGTGGCTATTTAGTGGGAGCTGTATGAAGAAACACATTTCGAAATTGTTGATTATTTTATTTAAATTTATTTTATTTAATTAAAGTTGTTTAATGTAAAATGCTTAATTAGTTTATATTTAATTTCAACTAATATTTTATTTAAATATGTCAAATCAAATATATGGGCATGTCCCAGAACTCCTTTGGGTAGATTTTTCTTCAAAACAAGCTAGAAACGATGAACGGGCTGCCGCTAAAAACTTATTATGACCATTTAAAACAAAACAACCGCCTGATTAGTTATTCAGTTATTGTTTTTTATTTGTTTACAATTTCTCACCTACTGGACTTTGTTGTCGAATTTTTATTTTAATATTGGCCAGCAAAAAAAAAATGTTTTGCTTAAATAAATATTTGAGTTGTTTGTAAACATTTGATGGCGCTACAGATCATTTTGTCACCTTTTTAATAACTTTTTTATTTTGCTCTAAGACACTTCAAACTTATTTAAGCATGAGTTTTGTTTGATCAATTCATCATGAATATTTGAATGTAATGACTCAACCGCTTAACTACTGTTTGTTTGAATAACAATAATCTGAAGTAATTTTTATTAAGAATTGGAGGGTTTTAATTTCTATTTAAATAATATTTCGTTATATTTCGAACGAATTTGTATTACTGAAGAGCAGAATTGCGTAGTTTTAGACTTTAAAGATTTGACGGAGTGAAATGACTCACATTTTATTATTCCCTTTGATTACTATTATTCAGTTATTTTTAAAAAGATCAGTCACCGCATTGAGTGTATGAAAATACTTCGACATGTAGACGATTTCGCTTCCGTTAATAAACATTTTTATTAGACAAATATTTTGTTATAATTTTTGGCTTTATTGTACGGTTGGCTTTAACCACACATGTCAGTGATAAATAAGTAAATGTTGTAAAAATATGGATATTTTTTTCCATGCATATTTCCAACAAGTTGAAAGTGTTTATTAATAAACGAATTTGTTAATTGTTCTCAATTCAGTGGAAACAAAACATATTTTCGCTTTTGTCTAGTTTCCATTTCCTTGCCGATGCGGCGGTTTACCTGTCTGCCATGAAAGACTGCATGCAGCTGAAGAAAAACCAAAAACTGTTTATGAAGCTGCTAAATAGCTAAAGCGGAACAATTACAACAACGGCTCATGTTGTTAAAGACTCAAGTGCTAAAAGGCCATAAATATTAAAATGCAGGCTAAACAAAAAGAGGGAAGTGGTAAATTTTGTTAAAAGTATTACAAGAACATTTTGTGGGAAAATTGACTTCTTGCTTTATTGAAATGCCGTATGAAACTAATTTTGTTTCTACAAAAAATCGTTTGCACATAAAAAGAACGGAAAACATGGATCGAGTCCTATCCAATATGAAATAGCACACATAAGACATGTAAGGCCGAGGCACTTGGTCGCTTCTTCTGATACCTCAAACAGGTATTCAGTATTGAGCTGATATTTTATCTGAACATGTGATCGGTCCTGCATCGATGTTTAATTAATATTCGTTTCACGCCCCTAAAATATATTTCAAAGGCCTTGACAAGTTTGGCAATTTTTTTAAATTTTTTTTTTCAACCTCAATTAAACAAATTTATTGCAGACAATTTCTATCTTCTTTCTTCACCTTGACCTTTAGCTAAAGAACCATAAATTTATTTAGTTTTTGACTTTTATATTGATCTTGTTTGACAATATTCTGTTAAGTCCTTCAATTATTTTTAATTGAATGGAAATAACAATAAACGACTTTCGATGATTTGAAGAAGGGCCGGCCAGTGCGTGTAAGAGAAAAAAACTCATCATCAATATATTTGTCATAGAACTGTTATAAGAATACATAAATTCATATATACGGATACGTATTATATATACACACATACATACTCATGTAACCATGTACGTTTACTTCCAAAATGAATTGCAGAATTTTGAAAATATTTATCAAATTGGACTTTAGTATGTTATTAGGAAATACTGAGACCTAAAAAATAAAATATATCGGTAGCTAAAATCCATAACGACGTAAATGGCAATAATTTTAAATTAGTTTTTTGCTTTATTATGATAATTAAATATTGAAATTTTTTATCAGTTAAGGCCTTTTGGATTTTAGGTGACCATATAAATATGTATAGTAATACAACGTGCAACACAATAAAAACCGTTATGAGAGGAAAATTATAATTTTCATTTAATTAGCAAACAAAATAGTATAAACATCTGGTGGAATTTCAAATGCTTATGATTTCCATCTTACTAATCATCAGGGATGGGGAAGTTTGTACTACACAAACGTGGAAAATATTAAAAATTAATACAGATGTATCAAATTGTAAACATTTTAAGTTGTTGAAATGTTAATATTGTGGAGAGATTGAAAAAAGAGCGCTCAGGAGCTTCATCATGATGATTAAAACAACTCTTATTAAAAATGTGTAGAAATTTGTTATACAAATTTTTAATAAATAAAACGAATTCATCAAATCATGAATGAAGTGTAAAATTTCAATAAAATATAACAACAATAGGTTTTGCTTAATTTAAATCTGTTTTTAATGAAAAAATAAATTTACACCATTTGCATGAGTGCACATGAGGTTGTAAAACATTTACAGTTTGCACCCACCATTCAATTAGTGCAATTAATCGATTAGTCAGTTTTAAATAGCAACAGAAAAATAGCATTTTACAAATTCTTATTATTTTGACGACTTTCAAGGCTCTTCCTGTATTGATTCAAGTGCAAAATATCACAAAATATAAATTAATAAAGAACTTTAAATTGAAATTACCCATCAATTGATGCATGATAATCGTATGCAGCAAAATTATTTGTAAGAAAGAATAATATGCCATTAGAGAATCTATAGAAAATATGTAAATTCTCATTGATCGTCAGAATTTCAAATTAAAATAATAAACAAATAATAGAAAGCAAATAAATACGCGATCATTTCATATGGGAATTTTAATCAAAAATCAGTAACAGTAAAATCTTTTGTTTCAAGAAAAATGTGTATAAAATTCCTTGTTTGAAAAACATTAATGGCGATGTAA
Organism: Linnaemya vulpina; assembly: GCA_963675445.1. Lineage (NCBI taxonomy): Eukaryota > Metazoa > Arthropoda > Insecta > Diptera > Tachinidae > Linnaemya > Linnaemya vulpina. Next base: position 4,763,725 of record OY776279.1, read on the forward strand.
CAAAAAATATATATCATTGGAGGTTCACATCCAGCAAAAGCTTGGCAGTAGCCTCGCCTTTAATCTTATGTAGAATCGCGTCAAACATAATTTTGTGGTACAATTTTGAATATCTTATCATTCTTTGATATTAATAAAAAGTACATATTTTCATATCGTTTCGCGGATTGTATATCTCCAACATATTTTGTGGAGCGTGTCTACAACCGTACTGGTCGAGAATAATACGGCAGTGGTGGCCAAAGTCACAGAGATTGAAGAAACTTCAAGCAGACGACATGCCATGCAAATGGGCTCTACGGAAAATTTTAGTGAAATACAAAGTAAAACATCTACTAAAATAAAAAATAGTTTACAAATAACTTTTCTTTGAAGTTTAAAATTTAATTTTAAACTCTCGACTGAATTTATAAAAAATTTTGGTTTTATAAGAGGCTTATAAAATACACTTGTTTTTAAATTTGTTTATTTAATATTTTCTAAATCTACATACTTTCAATAAATTAAATTCGGCAGCATAAATTTATTATATTTCATTTTTACAATAACAAATCTGACTTGAGAACTTCACATATCGAATATGATCTGTTGCTGTTGCTTGACAAATTGCACGTACTGCCTGCCTTACAGTAAGCGTTGGTGCGCTGATTTGCAAATCAGATTTTGCAAAACAAACAATTAAGATTCTGTTATTCGAGATTGAATCTCATATTATCTACAAATTAAGCACAATAAAAATCATTATTAAATATCAATTTGTTGTTGTCTTATTGATATTTCAGCTGAAATCAGCCAAAAAATCTTTAGTGCGAACAATTCATTGATTCGTTGAGTCAATTGCGACCAATTTTTTTTTACTTGTTTATTTTTTTAATCGCGTCATTATATTTGAAATTCTTTGCTCAATTTAAACAAACGCCTTGTCGTACATATTTTTTCAAGTAGTTCGATTAAAAGACTGATAAAAAATTTGTAATAAAATACAAAAAAAAAAAAAGAAAAGAATTTATTGCGTCCATTTACGCCAGCAATTAATGAAAATAAACACGTTAGGCAATTAACGCACATTCCGATGTGCTATTTGATGGAAAATTTGTTTAACAAAAAACAATATTTTCGTTTTTTTTTTCAAAATATCTGGCCACTAATTTTTAATGATTGCTTGGCGCTAAGAATACAAAAATTATAAAATGATTAGATTGATCTTGAAATTAATACAAACAATTGAAACTATTTAATTTATTATCTAATCGTGTGATATTGTACATATTAAAATATGACACATCATTTTAGTATTTAATATTTTGGAATTTAGTGAACAATTGGCTACGTTTATACCTAAAGCTTTAACCCTGGGTGGTTACTGTTCATTTTTGTACATTAAAGTTACTCTTCGTTAAATTGACGAACAAATTTTTAGAAACTATTTTAGCGGAACAATTTTTAAGGTCAAAAAATAACAAAAGTAAATAAAATAAATCATAAAAACTTTATTTCTCTTTCTTAAAATTCGGCACGAATTTGGGAAAACATAAAAGAGTTATATGATAAAGAGCAAATGAGCTCTGCGATTCGGCAAACAGTAACCATCCAGGGTTAAGGATCATAGAAAAGGCTTGAAGGTTAGCCTTATATCATATGAAACTTGTGCTCTTTTTTAATTTTTTGCTTTCTTTTTTCTAAGATAATATTTCTTAATTATTACAAAAAAAAAAATTAATGGTTTATATATTAATTAAACAAATGCTAGTTTTAAATGAAAACAACAATTGGGGTTGTAAAATTTTTTAATAGAGTTTTCTATGCAAATTTTCTCGATGCGTTGTGGGCTCACATTTTGTATAAAAATTTTTTAAAACAAAAGCAATTTAAATAAGAACGTATTTTAAGTTAAACGTAGAAAAAAACAACAAGATAAGTTTTCAAAACATATTTTTCCACAAAATATTCCATAACAAATTCTACAGAAAAGCAAATAAAAATATGTGCTTTGAGCATTCTCTCGAGGAGAAAAATTTATTTGCAAAATAATAAGTTAAAAAATCTATTTCGACTTCCGACCAGACATCTATTGAGAGCAGCTGTTTCACTTCTCTTACCTCACCTGTGGGAAACCACGTCATATCGGTTATGCCACATTTATTTTTTGTCTCATATAATACTTCGAAGTGGACTTGGAACACGCTCTACTAAAGATGACTGTTACTGTGGCCACTTAGAGACTGAAAATTATTTAACTTTTCTCTTAAACTTGTAATTAATTTCACAAAAATAACAAAAACTCTCAATTTATTTTTAACGTCGAAACGTCAGAATTATAGGTTTATAGCCGCCATATTTGGCAACGTTGACAATTGAAATAATTTATTCAATGGAGATAAAAATACATATTGAATTTCACCGATGTTAATAATATAAATACTTTTTTTTAATTATGCAGGCCAGGTTTGAAAAATATTAATAAATTGGGTGTTCCTTAAAAGTATAAAATCCATCAGAATTTATTTGCAATTTATTACCGAAGTGCTGGTTTCGAATTTTGTTTTTTATCTATTTTGCAAATCTGTCATTCCCATCAGGGACTATCATTAAAATCTATTAGCAAAACAATTTAAACAAAATTAATTTAATATTTATTAGCAGTGGTTAATGGTAATGGCAAGTATTATTATTCAGAGCCAATATTTAATAGGAGGGAAGGGAATAGTGTTTTGCAACTGTGGCAGTTTTGTTGGGCTTAAATATTAATTGATAAATTTATTAGAACTTTGCCATTCGATTGTAAGAGACAAATAACTTTGCTATTGTCATTATTATAAAATTCATTATTGCAAATAATTCTACACTAAGAGACAAATAATTTTACTGTTATAATTATTATAATTATTTTAATTATTATATTAATTTACTGGAAATAATTGTGAATGACAGTATTAGACTTCTTTTGCTAAGCAGCCTTTTGCAAGTTTCGTTATTCGTTGCAGCCGCAGCTTTTAACCATTCAATAAGAATTGCAAAGCATAATAAAAAAATTCTTTAGGCCGTTGTTTATTCATATAAAAATTTTTTTTAATTTAAAAAATGTGCTAAAATATTAATTTCCTTAACGCTAAAACGGCTGCAACTGATGCATTTTTCGCACTCTCTTACAAATCCGACGGATGACCGCATCGAAAATTTATATCATGGTTTCAGCTCTTACCCTTATTTTTCGTTTGGCGATAACAAATGACTGTTATTGTTGTTGTATTAACTGGCAAACATTTGTATTGCCAACTTGGCTGTTGCGAGCCAACCAGCAAACTTAATTAAATTAAATTTATGACATGACATAATCGTATTGGAATTTATTTCTGTTTGTTTTGCAAATACTTAAACTGTAAACGAAATACAAAACAAAATAATTCATATTTCGATGGCTTTTTATTATCTTGTTTTTTTTTTTAATTCGCGTATAAAAAGTGTCGTGAAAAAAAGGCAAGTTATTCCACTTGTTTCTTTTCTGTGTGCTCGATCAATTGTGGGGACTTTGTTAATAAATTATTTATTGAATAAGTTTTTTATAGCATTTTATTGTGTTTATACTGACATATTGTCAAATTAAATAATTAATTTTTTGGTACTACAATAATTTAGGTGCAATATAAGAAGTGAATTGGGGAATATATTTGAAATATCTTGACATTTTAATCATTAATTTTAATAAAATAATTTTGTTGTTACATCAAACAATAAGTACTTCAACATGAAAACGATGGCAATAAATAATTTTTTCTATATATTAAAAGATTTCAATATCAGCCACTGTAGTGGGAACATCTTGTTTTGTTTTTAACGAAGTATTCGTACAATGAATGTAAGCAAAATTTGTTTGCCGAATAGAAGAAAGTCAGCGATTTCCTATTAAATATTTTTATTCGTATATTCTACACAAAAATGCCTTTTAAAACATGTATGTTTCATCAGTATTGGCAAACGGCAAGACACCTAAAAGTGTACCACAAAACCATGTATGACGTATTATGGTCACGATACTCTCACATAACACAACCAGTAATTGCAACCATGTTCTAACCGATGAGTCATTTTCCATAACTTTATTTTAAGCAACTGCAGACAAAATAAATATCTTCTTTTTGCAATTAAAAGTATAAAACGGAAAAAGTCTTAAGAATTGATTGTTTCAATTACTTAAAAAGAAATATACTCGTCGTATGTCGGATGGAGGTTTGATGAAATTCTGTTTCATTTATATAAAGTGATCACATCGTTTACGTTTTATGTTCCTCCACTTCAAAAAAAAAACTTTTTTTTTAAGTTGCGATCCATGCATTTCACTTCATTCAAACGACAATGCAAGTTAACTCTTCGTTTTCTTTTTCAATCTGCATTTAATAATGACTGCCGATTCAATGACGAATGACAGAATAACGGCCATAAAATAAATGCTACAAGTGGAAGCAAAAAATGTTAAAAAATATTGAATACATTTTGCACTTGTACTCGTACCACCACCGCAGTGTGGAACAACGTTATCAATTAATTTGCAGCATTTACAAGTAGATGACTACAAGTGCCCAGTGCCAGAATGCGTACATGGAATCGAAATTGGGTTAATGAGTTTTCATTTTGCTTTATTAAATATAATAATAAAATAAATATTTAAGAACAATTATATTTCATGTTTCGCATATAAATTGTGTTTAATAAAAAAATAAATTGCCAGCAATTTTGTCAGAATGTTTTCAGTTTTTATATGACTTTAATTGAGATCCTTAAAATATTTAAAAATATAACTTTTAAACAAACAAAAACTGCTGTGACATTGAATTTGTTTAACAGCGATTTGCCGGAGCCATCAATTTATGTATTTTATGCTTTGGGACGATGACAATAAACGGCCAATCATTTTACAGAAATAAAAATTTAATTGAAGAACTGAAAAAGTAATAAAAACGCAAAAATGTTTATGTTGCAGATCTTATAAATGCTCTTTAAGCAACGCAGGAGTTATTTTTTTATTTCTTAAATAGTCAGCAACGAACGCAAACTCGACTACAGCATACCCTTCAATATCAAGGGGAAAGATGCGTGTCAATAATATTGGACAAACCCAGGATTTAAGGTTATGGGATCTAACTCGATCCTGTGAGTTTCAGTAAACTGCTGACCAAGCAAACGATTGTTGAAGCTCGATCTATGACGGGTTGATAATGGTACTAACGAAACTATTATTAATTACGTTTATATGCTTTCCGGCATATTTACCCTAAGATATTGGCAATTTTTTGTGACCTAATTTACTGTAGATATACAATTTTATTTCGCCTTAACAATTCTTTAATCAAAAATCTGTCTTGGGATAGATTTTTTCTTTAAAAATAAGTTAAATAATCAATAGGAATCGAAAACCAACAAAAGGATTAAATTTATGGTCAACAAAAGGAATACACAAACATGTTTGAATAAATTAAAAAAAGATTGTGTTCCCATGTCGAGTCAGAACAGAGTTAAGCTGCTAATAAATCAGCAAAATGCCAATACAAAAGGATTTTCGCACCGGCAATACTTAACAGCATCGCTCAAGTTACTATGAAATGCGCAAAAGATCCAACAACATAAAGTGTGTGGACACAAAAAATATTTTCAGACTAAAACAATTTAAAAACAAAACAATAAAAAATGAAATCAAATAAGGCAACGTATTAAATAAATATTTTAGATAAAAATAATCAACAACACAAAACAACATATTCATTTCATCTAGAACAAGACTGATAGATAAATATTTGCCTAAAGTAGTCGCAGCGAAAAATATTTATGAAGTTGTTTTCTTTATAATTAAAGATAAAAAATATCTGGAATAATTTTTAATTTCCATTTACAAACATTCGCCATGTGCGAAATCGCTTACGTATCAAGACTAATAGGCCATTTTAAATGAATTTGCTCCAAATTCCAGAGAATAACAACAACAAGAGCATTAAGATGGGAGTAGGTAATTAATAAAAATTATTATGAGGCATTTATCAGCAGAATGGGAGAGCATAGAAAGGAGACAAGCAAATTCATGTTTTTAAAGAACAAAAGACAAGACATCAACCACATATAAAAAAATACCAGGAAGCCGAAACATTTAACGATTTTTTATTATTTATAACACCTCAAAAGATGGTTAACCAAAATATAAAAGAAACATTTTGGCATCAACCACAAGCCAAAAACAAATTAAAGAGCTTCTCCTTTCGTGACCCCTATTTTAATCCTCCGCACGATTGATGGACGAGTGAATTACTACGGTTTTACTTTCGTGTGTCTATAAGACGATTGTTGGACACCAGTTTTTATTTTAATTCGCAATCGGTATTTAATTATTTTTACAAGGGTGACATAAATGACTCTTTACTAGTTCATATAGACGTATCCTAAACGTTAGAAATCGTAGCACGGGATCGCTGACGATCATTTTAATCAACTGCTCCCATTGTGGGTGGCTTTTAGAATTGAATATGTTGGCTGGGATATTCTATCCCATTCAATTCTTATTTTTGAGTGTGCACTTTCGCATTTTGCGCATTCTGCTACTTCAGAAAAATGTTATTTATTTCTTGTGCAAATTCATAAGAAATGAGTAATCACATCTACCATTGCGTTGTAAATGTGTCTCACGAACGCACTTGGCATCGTCACCACGAGTGACATAAACAATTTCACAGAAAATATTTTACAATATCCCCCTCCCCCTTTCACCTATTATTATTATGATCATTATTGTGATCGATTTTGAAGCGAACCTAGAAAAGAAGATAACGCCACACAGTGGGCTCTTATGCCAAAAAAGTGCTACAGATAAATAATTTTACACAAGATGTTGATAAAAGTTAGAATGGGGAACTGTCGATGCAAGATGAATTTCAAATCTCTTCAAAAAGAGTTTTACAAAAATTCTAATGCTACTTATCTTTTTATCCAGCGCTACAATTGCCAATAAATATATTTACATATTTCAAAATGTCCTCAAATAAATTGGAATAGATAATTTGTAAATATCTACTTTTAAAAAAATTTATGTATTGAGCGTTTTTCTAGCTGCATGAGAGTTATCGATAACAATGGTTTGACAGCTGTCAAACTCTGTTGTTATATCTGTTCAGTATGTCCTGGCAAGTCATGAAGGTCCAAATCGTGGAAGTTTATTTTGAACACAATATGTCTATTAGCGAAGTTCATATAACACATCGTTTACTTTACCTTCAATACCAACGGCCTAGTGAGCAAGCGATTTCAGCACTTATCGCTTGCAGTCCCTATAATTAAAATTTTCTTGATCCAAAACCAATCAATAAACAAGGTAATGAAATGTCAGTACCGAAGAAAATATGTGCAAAGTATTGAAAAACACGCTAGAACACGAGATTTTTCATGGATCTACTCCGCTCACGGTGCTACGAGATTTTTTTTTTTTAGGATTAAAGATATGACCAATATCATATTATACTTAATTATAGCGTATACATATAGCGCATATGACAATTGTCCAATTACTGAAAATTACGGTACCAAAAGTTCTTTTCATAAATCCAAACTTGATCACATATATTTTCATAAATATCCAAACGCACCACTGTGCAATGTGGCATAACGCCTGAAGGCGACTGCTTAAGGCAACGAATATATTTTCTTCTATTGTGAATACGTTATTTCCACCGTTCACAAATATTTGTTGTAGTTTGTGGAATATGTCGTCATCGGTATTTGCTGAATGATTCAAAGTTCAACAACAATAATTCCCGATATTAAAGTTGCTGTTATCGGTTAGTTTGCAGCGTACATGCGAGTGTTGAAACTACTTCATCAAGATATCTATTGAATTGGATGCATTAAATCGTTTACAGGTGGGGAAGAGAGTTACACTTTATCATTTGTAAGAGAAACAAAACGGCAAGACAGGCAATTAAATTGTGGGAGATTTATGCCTTCCACTTACATTCGCTCACTTGATGTAAGTTGGTTTTGAGCAAGGTTGCCATCACTTTGAGGGGAAAGAGGTAGAAGGTAAAGGGTAAATAGTATCGAGTACACGAATATAATTAATATTGGAAAGCAGTTAAAATAATATCAAAAAACTCATCAGAATCATTTAATCTTTTTGCAGATTATCTAAAAATCTAAAATGTTTTTATTTGAAACAATTATTTTTATGACACTTTTATATTCACGTACATCATGACTCTGTTGGCTTGATAACACCTTGGTTATATATAACACTTGATAATAACATCAGGCTGTTAACAAGTATTTAATAAAATAAAAATATTTTTCTTATCTTACTGACTTTAGCACCTACAAAACAACACAATGATAAAGCGAATGCAGCTATTTTTAAGCTGAAAAATTCCATAAAACTATTGGATTTGTAAAACATTATCTATTAAATTTTAAGAGACATAATACAAAATTTAATCGATTCGAAAAAGAACTTATGTTATTAACAGGAAACTTTTTTCCGGAAGTAACCACCTCCTCATCATTAAAATTAACGCAAATCGTTTTAATATTAATTGAACTAATTAAAAACTAATTACTATATTAATTAATTCAAGTCCAGGATATTCAGCATTTGACAGCCGTACCCTTTAAAACAACGATTAACTCTGATAAAAAAAAATTATACAGATGTTGAGGCCTAATAGGGGGCCTTGCGTGTGCGGCGATATTCTGTTAAGAAAAAAAAACATCAAAGAGTTTGCATCAAACTTAATGTAACAAATTAAATTAATTTCTCAAAAGGCCTTGAAATTTATGCCTGAGCAATTCTAGAATCAATGAAAATGTATGTAAATTGAGGCAAATTGTTAGAAAGACTAATCGAGTTAGAGAAGCTGTTCAGAATGTCGGCATATCGGTTGGATCATGCCATGAATATTTGTCACAATAATGCTGATTCGGTCCTGATCGTTCGTAATACTTTAGGACAAAAAACAATACCGTATTCACCAGGTCTGGGCAGTGGGACTTTTTCCTACTCTCAATATTAAAACAACCTCAATGTAGAAATCAGAACTTCTTTTCGAAATGGAAAATTCTCTGACGCAAGTCATGCATATCCGAAGGGGGAAACAAAGAAAAATTCAAGAATAAATAAATATGTTTTTAGAAAAGCACTATAATTAACTACATATCTTGAACAAGCCTCGTGTATAAAAAAAGTTGCAGAACATATCGATCAAGTACTAAAATACTGTCATAACTCAGAATATAATATTTTAAGTTCATTATACAGAGTTGCATTCTTCAAATTGTGTCAATATTTTGTCTTATAGAATTTTCTCTATAACTTGTATGTGAATCGACGAAAACCCTAAAAGCGTTTTGGTCAAAACAATTTCTCAGCTACAATATTGTTTCAGTAAGCGATATAGTATATCTCCTTGCCCAATTTATTTCTTGTTACAGATCCATAATAGTTAACATTATCGGAATGGCAGCTCTTGTCGGAATGTAAACAAATGTAAACTAAAATGTTTGTGCATGTGAGTGATCTGCCAGCAAATTGGTTAAAGCCGGCTAAAGCAACCAAAGAAGAGAAGGCATGTAAAAATATGCGCTGGCCTTAAAATAAATAACAGTTAAACAAAACTAAATTCATTCAAATGAAAAGAAACACAAATAAAGATTTGATTGTTGTAATTAATTCAAATAATATCAGCATCTGAGCGGGATCGATAATATTTACTCTTTTGTACTGTTCCATGAGTTTTGGACTTTTTTTTTGTAGAAACGCTAGTATTTTATTCTCTCTGCTCTTTTAATACAAACTTTTTTGTTGTTCTGTTATTTCACATTCTGTTTGTGCACAATTTTTGTTTATATTTTATTTAATTTATTTTTCATTCATACAAAAGCATTTAACCAAACGTACCAGAATCTACGCCGATGTCGACGCCAGCAGCGACTTCATTCATTTTAATTTTTTTTATTTTATTGTTGTCGATAGAAGAAGAAAGCAGTGTCAGCAGGTTTTGTTGGGCTGCAAATTTATTTGTGAATTCAGTTGACATCGAGTCGCGATCGCGAAATATCGTAATTAATATTTTTCGCTAATCACGGAAAATACTTGAGCAAAACAAAAGAAAGGAACTGCTTAAAACAAAAGGACACAATTATTCAAAGATAATTATTGTTCCAAAAAAGATTTGAAAATAACCCATTCGTGGTGAAAATTGTTGAACAAACAGTTGTTTGAAATATTTCAAATGTAATTATTATAAAACTTTATAATTATTATTAATTAATTTTTTAAAATTAAATTCCTTAGAAAAGTGGTTGATGGTTGGTTAGAAAATTTATAGTTTTAATTTGTATATAAAAATATGCTGTAATAATTCGATTCAAGAAACAAAATTACAAAAGTGCTGATGTTGCAGTTGGTTTAAATTTTAAAGAGTTCAAGTTTCAATTTCACAATTTTTGATATGCGGAAATTATAATTGAAAGGCAACTAATTAACTTTAAAATATATATAAAAAAGCGTTAAGTACACAATTTTTAAAGAATTAACTTTCATAATTTATTTTAGTAAAATTAAAATGCTTTAATGCAGCATATGAGAAATAAATAAAGCCAAATACATAATTTTAAAAAGAGTTTAACTGTTTGTTTTTATAAAAAAATTAATATTTAAATTAAATTTTGATTTTGCTTTCAATATAAAATGCTAAACGTAAATTTAATTAATTAACAAAAACAAGCAGTTGGTAATTAAAAAGTTAAAAAAATATTAAAATTATCTTACGAGAAGTTTAACTCAAATTTATTATTTAAAATTTTCATTGTCTGTATTACTTGGAATGACGGTAAAACCTTGTAAATTATGCTTTTCACAGGACAATTTATTTATTATTAAGAAAAGAATATATTGGAATAATTAATATATTTTTAATCAAAGTTTGGGTTATATGATAAATGATGCCAAACTTTTCACTCGTTCTACACAATTTAGATAAAAAATAATGCAGACTTAGAGCATCCTTTGGAGAAAAATTTTTTATAAAAATTATGTTTTTAAACTCCATATTATTTTTTTTAGTAGCACTTTAGTTGGTACTAAATTCCTCTTGGTTGTTGCTGTGGAAGAGCGTTGTTTACATTAAGTTGGGCAATCCTAAGTAAAGAGTGCTGGCGGCCTTCTAAAACAGCATGTGGTTAATATATTTGCCACGGTTATTTCAAAACTATTTGATAGAAAAATTAAACGAATTTCATAACCCGTGAAATAATTCCACTAAAAAACCCATCTTTTAATTAATAGAAATTATGTGGATTTGAAAAGTTGTTTAAAATCGATTTATGAATACGATGGTAAATATCGAACTCGAAATTACTTTAGACGTTTGAAAGCAACAGTTATAGAATTTTACTTATCGCTTAAATGAGGCCCCTTTTTTACGCTTTAATTCTTGTATCACAACAAATACTGTTGAAATATTTAAATTTATTACAAACGATGATACGTGTGTGTTTGTGTGTGTGTGTGTGTGTGTATCTGCTATAACTTAAATAAAGCATTTGTAATTCGTTTATGTATGATTTAATTTAAGCACTACGTAATATGTTTTACATCTTAATTTGATGTTGTTATTTTAAAAATATGTAAAAAATCTCAAATATTTTCGAAATATGTTCATTTGGATCATGTTATAGAATTAAATTTGTTGGCACGATACCCATTTAACAAGTGTCATTCTCACGTAATTATGTCACTTGTTATTAACAAATTCTCGCGCCCTTACAAACAATAAAATTTCGTAATTTATTACAACTAAATGTAAGGAAACGAATTTCAGAATAGCTTGAATAATAGCTTCTGCTGCTATTCTTGGGAACAATAATTTGTTTCTTTTTTTAGTGAGTTACAAGACTTGACTTGTGTCGAGTTGTTGCCTTTTTTTTGTATTTGCTGTGCCACTGTGCTGGCTCGTTGCAATTGAAACCCTGTCACAGTTTGAAATATTTTCTTTATCAAAATAAAAATTATCGACCTATTTATTGCAAGACAATAAATTTAAGATAAATTTACCATTAACCCTTGAAATGAAAGTTGCTTGGTTTAATACAGAAAATTTTAATTGAAATCAAAACTAAATTGCTGATTTTTATTTGCGATGTTTTATTGGAAAATACTCACACTTGAGTCTCCTAAAAGATATGCCCACCGTGTCCAACTCCTTCTTTCACAAGGAATCGAACCGAGTGAGAAATATAGACCATAAATGGTACTACCAAATTCCAGTTGCTGTATTGTATTTCTCAACTTTTTTATAAATTTGGGACAAAAACTATTAATTGACATTTGCCATATATGAGTTTTGAAGGGTATATGCACACTGTATCCCAACTCTTTTGCTGCAGACGAAAAAGAAGGCAATAAAAAGTGCTGCCAAATTGCAGTAGAATCTCTTGTATCTCAAGTTATGAAACAAAACCATCTCAATTCGCGTCAAATATGATAAAAATAAATTATAAAAAAAAACCATGAATCGTTAAAACTTCAATTAAATCCCTTAAATTCTTCTTGGAAAAATTCATAAAATAAATCATTTGATTTCAAATTAAGCAGAAAATGTTCGCAGCGACATGCACGGAATTTCCTTAATAAACGTGATTGATTTTTTTTTCTCATATAAAATTCTTTAATGTATGCACATCAATACACAACATATTTTTAACAAAATCTTTTACGAAAAAAAAGTTTGATTTCACTTCTATTAATAAATACGTGACCCAACGAAAAGAAATGTCAAGTAAATTAAACAACCCTTTTTCAAAAGTTTTTTATATGTTAATTTACAAACTGTTGTTAATTGTTATGAACTCTCTTGATCATTTCAATTTGTAAAAACTGAACGAATTCTACGTAAATTAATTAAAATATTTTTCCAAAAATTGGCTAAGAAGAGTAAACAATTTAATTTTTATTATTCAAAATTAATTTGTGCTTAAAAATTGCGCTAATAAAAAGTTTATTGACATGTAAAATTTTAAAGCTGCAAACCAACAAAAAGGCAATAAAAATTTGAAAAAGCAAAAAAATTAATTTTTAAATTCAAAATTTAATCTGCCCCCCAACACACTTTAATGGGTTAACGGCTGGCTGGCTGGCTGGCTGGCTGACTAACTATTGTTATTGTTTTGCCAATATTGTTTGTTAAAGAATGTTTTTCAGTTGCTGGTATGTGTGTTTGTTTTCATTCTTGAGATAAACAATTTACCAAAAAAATATTAGAGAAAAGAAAAAAAAATTAACCATAAAAATGAAAATTTGTTCAGTGTTGTTGCAGTTGTTTTATTTTCACTGTTTTATTAGTTTTTTTTTTTTTTTTTTTGGTCGATAATGGCTAACAAAGTACTCGCACAACACCTGTAGATATGCCAAGAAAATTCAAGTGAATAAATACACAAACGATGAAATAAAATTGTTTTGATGATGGTGATCATCATCATGATCATAAAGATCATGATGAATGTACGAGTTCATGCAGTAGATGTTTAATATTGTTTTGGGTGTTTATTTAAATTTGCGTGTTGCTACTAAATGACTACGTCGTTTGCTTAGCAATAGGGAGAAAGTAAGAAGATATAAATGTTTAGGAGGAGGTTTTTTTTTTTTTTTTAATTTTATTAATTGCTTAATGTTGTTTGTGCTAAATACTCATTTGAAATTCCACATTTTGTTTATTCAAGAAATTGTTTAAAATTGTTTCAATTATGATTGACAAGTAACTTGAAGGTGTTTTAACTGATTGTTTTTCTTTTTGTTGTTGTTGTTGTTTTTGTTGTTGTTCTTAATAATAATTTGTTATTTTAATCAGCGACACTTTGAGGACAAAAAGATGTTTCCGATTTTCAATGTTAATTTAGAATTAACAGGAACAACAATTTCAATTCAGTGACGATAGTTCATAGACAAAATAGCCAAACGCGCACACACACTTGAAAGCAGGGGCTTTAATTCTTATAATGTTTTTCCAATAGTTTAGCAATAATTGTAAATTTCCAGTGGTATTTTTTATAAAAATTTTGGAAGTATAAAATTTATTTTAATTATAAATCAAGTCAAAAGTATTATTCGCTATCAAGATCTCAGAATCAAAAAATGTAAATTATTTAAAATTTGTATTTTTTGTTGCAAAATTTGATAACTGAAATTCTTCTTCTTTCTTAAATATTACATATGCTTTCACTCGCCTCGTTTCATAACTCAGTCTATTGCGAAAGGAAATGAACTACAACAAATAGACGAAAATATAATTAAATTTGGTCTTCCATTATGGATTGTAATAATATAAATTGTACTATATGTTGTTAATTGGGACAATTAAAGACTTCTCAACTATAATTTTAACCAAAATATTTTTATTAAAAAGGACTTAAGTTATTTTAATAAACTCTTTAGTTATTGTGCAAGTACCACACGTATTATTTTATTTTCTGTTAAAATCTATTATTTATTTTAGTTTGAAATTTTTTTAAATTTTATATGGGCTGCCATTTAAATTTTAATATTTCGTTTACATTATCTTGACAATAAAAGTTTACAGAATTCTTTCACTGAATATATTTCACAAGGGCCAAAATGAAAGAGGAATTGTTCAATTTATTAATTGATTTACTGCATACTAAATTGAGCTCAATTAGGTCTTTAATTGTGCAATTAAGGTGTATGCTATAACTGTTTTTGTATCATAAAATTTCAATAAAATATTTAAATTTTGTTTATAAAGGGAAAACTTTTGTCTGCAAAATAATACCGGCCATATATAAAGTTTATATTTGAAATTTAGAATTTCTTGTCGATCACTAAAACATTGTTGAGTTTCTACTTTTATTCAAAAGATTTACTAAAAATTATTGCCTGTAATTTAATAATAATAAAAGAAGCTCTTTGTAATGATTTTCACTGGCTGTTTATGTAGATCCGAAAGAGGTTTTCCCTTTGGAAACGGAATTTGTTAATAACGAAAAATAAATTATCGAAATGGTGTAATTTTAATTGAACAATTTCGTTTATGATAATAAAAATTGTCTCATTCTTACAAATCCTTTTGTTTGTGTTTTCTGATTCCGATTCGAATTAAACTCCGTGACATGGCTGAATATATAAAAGAAAAAACTCGTTCGATTTCACATGAACAGTTGTCATTGACGAACGTTACATTGAGTTTTTTCCATGCAAAGAAAAACTGAGATTTAGCAGGAAGAGAACAACATGACATATTTCGGAGACCACCCGGACTCCATCATCAAGGCCCATTGTTTTGTCAATAAGCAATTGAATATATGACTTAAATTCAAAAAAAGAAATTAAAATATATTAAACGTAACAACACAAATAAGATTTATAATTGTAGGAACGCATGTGCTGTAGAAACAATTTAACCTTCAACGTTCTCATGACTACACGAGCGGTGACTTACACCATGTAATTACGCAGTGACTTGCTTAAGATACAAAAATCAAATTAATTCAAACTATCGACAATTAATTACCAAATTAGAAAACGTTAACTGTTGAAGGCACAAGCGACTCACAGCATGTTGATGTGTAAAAACTGTCAAAATGTTTTTTTTTTTTCACAACGAATATTGTCAACGTATCAATCGTCACAAGTAATTGGCTTAATTTACAAATGAAACATATTTCATGAATTCCTCCTCTATTGAAACCGGTTAAATGAATTACAAACTTTGTAAACTGAATTGCTTATTAGGAATTTATAATCTTCACACAAACTGGCGGTGTGTTTCAATTGCAAAGAAGCAGCTGCTTCAAGGTCTGTCTCTGTGCTTCTTCTATTCATTACCAAATAATACTTCCTAGTTTGGAGTAGAACATGGTGACGCAAAAACCCCAAAACGGGTCCTGGTCACTTCGTTTAGCATTTAAGAAAATATTAAAAAAAAAAAAAACAATAATAATAAAATAATTGCTGCAAAATTTGCATTAATTAAGAATGTTTTCGCATGCCATAGAATATTATTAGAAACCGTTTGTGTTGTTGGCCAAAATCATTAACGTGTCATTCTCTTTTTCAAATTAATTCTTTCTGCCATGAAGAGCAGTCGGACCTGATAACTGTTTAATTCAAAACTCGATTTTTTAACTTCAGCTTATCGGTTATAGATAAAGTAGCAGGCGTTTCTTTGTTTAGAATTGCTGCTCATTTAAATTTTTATCCGCCAAAATTATAATAAAATTTTTTTTAAACGCTTGTGATTAAAATTGCTTGAGCAGGGGCAGCGGCGTTGGCTGAATGCTCTTCTGTATTGAGTCATTCAAAGAAATGGATTTAAAAATAAAGTTTAAATCATTTTGTGTCATTTGCATTTCTATTGAATAAAAATAAAAACTCATAATTAATTAATTTGGAAATAAATTTTTATATGCTTTTTAGTGCAATAAAAATCTGTTAAATCTGTTATTTATTCTTAATATTTTGTTCGTATTTGCTACAGGCAGAAATCCAGCCAAATAAGTGGATTGCATGTGTTGGCTGATTAAAAAAAAAAGTATTCTGGTTAGAGGTAGCAGTGCAAGAGAAATCTCACAACCCAGCAAACAATTCGAGAATCATTTGCAATTATATATATATTCTTGGCAATTAATTGAAAAGAATTCAATCCAACACATTAATTATTTTTATTTTGTTTATAATTTTCACTTTTATTTGTTACTTTTTAAATTCTCATTACTACAGTCTCTTCTTAGCACTGCAAACCCTATTAACCTTAAAATGTGCAGTTGCTGTTAAACCAGATATTTTGTGGTTAAAATTTTATAAGATAATATTGCGGTTGTTCATGTAATTATTGTACATAAATTATAGAATTGTTTTTTATAACTCTTTTTTTTTTTGCTTGTGTGATTTTATTACTGTTTAATTGTTATTGATGTTATTGTTTTTAATAATTTTCCTTATGAATTGCAAATGCTAATGAAAGGCTGAGATATCGATATAATTGTGGAATATAGAATAGAATAATACTCGTACCAACCTTAACAAATGACGCAAGAGCTGAAATTATAAAGAAAAGAAAAGTGTTAGTTAATAATAACAATAACAATAATAATAGAAATAATAATAAAAGCAACAACGATCGTGAGGGAAACATTAGGATAACGGATATAAAAGATTAATTATACCCCCACAGAGAGCGTAGCCTTTGGCCTTAGACCCGGTACGCCAATTCCAGCATAAGCTGAGAATGTAAAATTCTATAATAATAGTAATAATAATAATAATAATAATAATAATAATAATAATAATAATAATAATAATAATAATAATAATAATAATAACAACAAAAACAACAACAACAACACTAATAATAATAACAATTATTATTGTTGTTCTGAAATCAAACATTCAATATGCGTTTCTTATAAAATTTATTTTTTTAATTAAACAATTAAATTTTACTCAGGTCAGATACATACAACCGATATTTTTGGCTTCTATAATTTATGCAAATCTTATTGAATTAATCGGCCAAAGTCTTGACAAAGCAAAAAGGCCATAAAAAAGTGTTGACTTAACAAACGAATTTGCTTGTTTTCAATTCAAGTTTCAAAACAAAACACGATACAGTTAACCTTTCGCTGGTAAATGTTTGGCCAACAAAAAGTTAAATATTTACATAAAACCAACAACAACTTTTTTCAATAACTTAACAAACAAAAAAACACATATTAATAACGGCCGTTTTATATGCTCATTTAACGACTATTTCGTTCTAACTTTTCCTCTATCTCTCAAAGCAAGTTTTATGATTTTATATAACTCAATCTAATTTTAGTGTTTCTTTATAAGAATAATATTTACAAATTTCAATGTGGGAGCACTTTCAAACCGTTTCCTATGCGTTTAGAAAATTCCAAAGGCAACTCGACGCGTTGACGTACAGTTGACAGCTTCGTTCAGGGGATTTATCTAAATTGACAAATTCTGTTCCTGAAGAAAAATGCAATAATTTTTTTGTTGTTTCACTGTGAAAAACGAATGACAAATTCGATATCGAAATTCGACTACAATTTATATAAAAGTGTTTTTCGATATTGAGCGGCTTAATTTGTCTCTATTAAGAGTTTAAAATTTTGAATTGGTTCCTTTCAAGCCCACTATTACGACTTCAGTTTCTCGAACGACTAAAAAGTCTTCCACTATTAAAGTTTTACTTAAACCTGAAACTGAAGACAGGCTCATCCTGCCTGGTATTTTGAGGAAACTTTGGAAAAAAGACGAGATTTTTAAACGTCTTACAAAATCCTTCTTTCAACTAACATGAAGTTGTAATTTTAACATGAAGTTCAAATTTTGAAATTTTCAAAGAGGAAGCTTAATTTAAAATTCATGTATTCAAAACGTCAATTCTTAAAGATACTTTTTTTAATTCACGGAACCAGTTCATTGAATCTTTTGAGCCAAATGTAAATGAATAACTGTTTTTAAAAATACTCAAGTCTAATAGTGTTTTCTTTTCTAGAAAAATGCAACATTTTTTCACTTATTTGCTAAAAAGTGGAGGTTGGGAAGAGTTTTAAATTAGAAATTATATTTCGTGACGGATGTTGGATTAATTTCTAATAAATTCCTTATTTTGAAATGACAAAACGCTGCCATTTTCTGTTGAAAAGTGTAAAAAATGTTGCATTATTTTCTAGAAAAGAAATCGTCATAAGTTGAATATATTAAAATTCTGTGAAATCTACAGGGAAATGGTGTATTTTGATATTCAATTAACGTGTTGTGTTAGTGCTCCCACTCGGATTTCGGTTGCATTTCTTTGCACTGCAGTCGGTGTAAGTTGGAGCGGGTTTTTTTGTTGTTGTTGTTAATATTGTGTTGTTGGCGTTCCTGTTTATTGCATTTTGACAATTTCTGGTTGTGTTGTTGTTAGTGGTGTTGGTGCTGCTGCTGATGCTGCTGCCTTTAGTTAGCAGGGTACAAAGTTTTTAATTACATTGGCAAAAAAAAATTATTATTAAATTGTATACAAATAAATTGTTTATTTATGTTTTGATACAAAATTGCCACAGTTACACATACACTCACACACACACACACAGAATTAGCAATGTTGAAAACCGCTGACATGTCTTAAATTTTCCTGTTAGTTTTGTGTTTTAAAAAAACAAAAACATAATACGAGCGGGTTTGATTTTAGTGGAATGTCGAGACACCACGATTCATTCCGTGTTGTTGCTGTTTAATTTATTTATAAATTATTTGTTGCTGGATTTAATTTAATTTGAAGTGCATTAATATGAGCATTAGAGTTCATGTATGTGTTGTATATGTTTTGTGGCTTGTGGTTAAAAAAATTGTGTATGTATTTTCTTTTTTTTTGCAAGTGTGTCGTTAAATTAAAAAAAAAGCAATAGAATTTAATACAGAAAATTTTGATTGATTGTGGAGAACTGCATCAAAATTTTACACTCCCCCAATTAAAAATAATGTTCTTATCGAAAAGCTTATGTTCCTCTTTTAGAAAAGAGTGCAACATTTTACACACTTTTTACTGGAAATCAATACGACAGTAAATTTTTGTTTGTTGTAAAACTACGCTTAATTGCAAATTTTTAGAAAAAAGTTAAAAACTTGTTGCATGTGTTTTTCAAAGAGAAAGATGCCATTCGCCTAAACCCTCGTAGGGGATTTCGCATAATAGACTTCTTTGGCTTTTCCCGCATAATTTTAAAAAAAAGTAATTCACAGCTTTTTTAAAAACATGTAACCATATATATGTGTAAGTATATTTGAGTTACTATAATTACAAACTTTTAATGGTCAATGAACTGCTGAAATTAGCACAAAAATTTAAAAAAAATTTATACAACAATTTTAAACCAAGAATATTTCGTTAACAACCGTTTTGTTGACAATATTATTTCTTCCATGATTAAAATATATATGAGATCATATTATTTCATAGTTCCGATACAATCCGTTGCTTGTGTCATATCACATCATGAGTACCCCTTCATATTTAAAAGGAATAAAGAAATTCAGGCTGCCATATTTCTAGCAAATATTATGAAAAAAAAAATATCTCTTGACTGAAATAATTAACGAGTTGATTCTAAAGCTCCCACAAATTTCATCGTCTGTCTGTCCTCTCCACACTATCATCTCCTTTCTTATATACGGAAAATTGCATTGAATGAGTCATTTGTGTGAGTTTCAATAAAAATTTACTTCTTTTAATCTGATAAATAAAAAAATAGCACAACCACAATATGTTTGCTACGATCGCTTATGGTTGGGCAGAACATATTATAGCTGCGCTTAAAGATTTGTTTGCCAGGTTATTTCTGCTAAAACTTTGCACACTTCGTTTCTTAATGGTTTCATTTAAGAAAAAAAAAAACAGATTTAAAGATGCTGCCACAGCATCGTTTAAAAATAAATACGAGATCACATAAACAAGCATTGAAAACAATTAAACAGGCACAGACTGCTGCTCTACTTTGGGAAATAAATGAAATGAAAAATATTGGAAAAAATAATAACATGACACTCAATATCTTATCGCAAAGATGGTTGTTTTTCTTTCCTTTTTTTTCTTCAAAAAAACAACAAAAATAATTTTAAATGAAACCAAACTAGAACCAAACTTAAAACAATTAGTTAGCAAACCGGCCAACCAACCAACCATCCGACTTGTCAAATTTATTTATTCTCGAGTCTTTCGAACATTTAATAGCTTTTGCTTGTTCGTTGGCGATTATCTATTGATTTAGTGTTTGGCAAAAGCTAATTTATCACGAGACTGTTAAATTGTAAAATTTGTATGTTAATTTCAGTTAATTTAAACATCAATTTCAAGCGGAGTGAGTTTTTCCTTCCCCTCCTCTCCCGAAATGGTCCAAAGGCACATGATGTTGTTGGCCGCCAAGCTGTTTGGTTTGTTGGCCATTGCCAGCGCATTTGATCACACTTTGAGATTTGACTATCCGGGGCCTTATTGTCAGAAAATAAACAGCTGCTGTGATAGCAGACACGACAGCTGTTCGGTGCCCATTGCCAGTAAGTCACTTGAATTGTCATTTGGAATTATTTATCTCTTATAGATATTTTCACTTTCAGATACTCTTTGCTATTGTGATGAATTCTGTGATCGCAGCGTGGCCGGTGATTGTTGTCCCGACTATCGGTCCTTTTGCAAAAGTGAACCCGATCCCATTGTCAGCTGCCTGCACAATGGCGTGTACTTTAATAAGTTCAACACCACACGTGACAATTGCAATGAATGCCGTTGTTTGGATGGCGGCCGTGTAGAGTGTGAGAACGATTTGTGTCTGACCGATGATGCCCTGATACGCAACGTTAATTCTATTTATAATTTGGGTTGGTCTGCTCGCAAATACAACGAGTGGTGGACGCATAAATATTCCGAGGGCTTGGTGAAACGTTTGGGCACGAAGGAACCAACTTTCCGTGTCAAGGCCATGACCCGTTTGCATAATAAGGCTGATGGTCTGCCCAGAAACTTTAACGCCATTGACAAATGGTCTGAGTACATTTCCGATGTGCCCGATCAAGGTGGGTTTGAGAATGTTATTACTGAAGATATTTTCTTGTGTTTTTTATTTATATTTAAAAATAATTTTTAAGGTTGGTGCGGTTCATCTTGGGTTTTATCTACTACCTCGGTGGCTTCAGATCGTTATGCTATTCAAAGTCAGGGCAAGGAAGTCATACAGCTGTCCCCACAAAATATTTTATCCTGCACCCGCCGCCAACAGGGCTGTGATGGTGGTCATTTGGATGCTGCCTGGCGTTATCTTCATAAACAGGGGTAAGTGGCGCTACAAAATATTTCGAATATGAAAACGATGTGGAGTACTAATAAGCCCACTTGATTCATTTTAAAAATGCGTTAAAACATTTGAATCTTTACAAAATCAGTGGAATGAAATACGTTAAGTTTTGAACTTTTTACTAGCGAAATACTTCACTATTGATGGAAATAAATTAGAGTTCAATTTGGTGTTATTTCAATAGGTATTAAAAATGATGGCAATTTTTTCAAAATTATTGCTTTAATATCAAAGCCATGTTTCCCATCCCTGGAAACAATAAGTCAATCTTTTTAGCACCTATTTTCTATTTCTTTTTTTAAAATGATATTACGAGGCTTGTGCAATTCTAAGCAATTGGCTTAGAAACACTGAAATTCAGTTGAAGAAATTAGAAAAAATTTTTTGGAGTCATTCGTTGATCCAATTTTTACTGATCAGAATATTTCGTTTTATTCTTCTAGTGTTCTGGATGAAAACTGCTATCCTTATGTCGGCCGCCGTGACAGCTGTAAAGTCCATCACAGAAGTCGTTCACTAACGGAGAATGGCTGCAGACCAGCCAATGGCATAGATCGCGATGACCTGTACACCGTGGGTCCAGCATATTCGATTAAAAACGAAACCGATATAATGGCTGAAATCTATCACTCTGGCCCCGTGCAAGCCACCATGCGTGTTTACCGAGATTTCTTCTCTTACTCAGGAGGTGTTTACAGACATACTGCTGCTAGTCGTGGTAGTCCCAGAGGATTTCATTCCGTTAAATTGTTGGGCTGGGGTGAAGAGCATGATGGTGTCAAATACTGGGTAAGTAAATTGAAATAACTTTCTATATACGATTGGAAGTTAAATACTTTTCTGTTTTAACAAAGATTGCTGCCAACTCCTGGGGTCCCTGGTGGGGTGAACATGGCTATTTCCGTATTTTACGCGGTAGCAACGAATGTGATATTGAAGGTTATGTGTTGGCCGCCTGGCCCAACGTTTACAACTATTATGCTACGAAGAATTAAATATAAATTCCTTTTTCTACTATTATTAGTAATAGAAATGCAACAAAAACACCGATGACAAAGAGACCTCAACCAAAAAAGAAAATAAATAAAAAGCAAATCTCGTTAAAATATTAAAAAATGATTATGAAAATTGATTTCCATAATCTTAAAGCAGTTCTCTTGAATTATTATTTTTACAATAAAACACAAAACGAATCTTAGTGCTTTGTTAAGTATCTATTTTTATTATTAAATACTATTATTTTTGATAAGTTGTTAGTGTAAACAATTTGAAATTTACCTAAGTTAAGTAACTTTGTATTTTGTAATTAACTGCTGCTAATTTTCTGATGCAACGTTAACAGTGAATGAAGTATTTTATAGATTTCGTCTCTCTAATTTTATGTTATGACTTCTATTTATAGTTTTTGCTTAAGTTTTCAAATTTCTATTTAATAATAAACTTTAAGTACTACATTTAATGTATATCATTAAATTTATTAGCATTATAACTGAAAAATAAGTGTAAACAAGAAAAGCTTTCTTCAATGATATTTGTTACCCCTTTTCGTAGGCTGATGTGCCTTAGTATTTATATAAACAGTTTATAAACGTTTTATTTAATTATTATTTTCTAGATTTCAATAACAAAAGCTGCCTTTGAAAAGAATCTTTTATTCACATTTTTTTGTTTATTATTTATTTGCGCTCGTCTGCCATTTAAATTTAATTTTGTACTGCCTTTTTATTGAATTTTAATTTAATATATTTCTTTTTGTTTCAATTTATGCCCTAAAGAAATTTCGCTAATTCCAAACTATAATTTAAAAATGTCTTTGTATGTACATGTAGTAATTAATGAAACAATTGATTTAATTTATAATCTCTTTAATATGTACAAAAATAAAACAAATAATAAAAATAAAATGAATTTAAATAAAAATCTAAATCCGTTTCTTTCTAATAATGACCTCATCATTAATTGTCGTGCTACGCATTTCATTACCGTTCGAAAATGGCATTTATTCTGTATTCTGGTTATTTGAAAAACGAACTACAATACAAGTATACGAAATAAAATTATATAAATTATCTTGAACGAAATTACCTATTAAAATTATATTGAAATTTTTAATTTTTTTATATTCATAATATGGAATTTGTTTCTTTAAAAAATATATAAACGAAAAATTTTTTCGGAATAAGATTATTTTTGAAATTGGCTCATTTCATTCACGATATTACAAATGATTTCATTCCAAGAAGCTGTTTCGTATTGTTAGGCACCAATATTTAGAGTTCAAATACCCAAATCACGTCACCACAGTGAGATCGGCATGGAAAATATAAGACAACTAAATATATAAAAAACCGCTCTTAATGGCTACTCAGAATATCGTTTTCAGGAACTTGCAAGCATTCCTTAACCATAAACGACCCTAGGGTGTCTTGGCAATCATTCACTTCATTCTGTTTTTATACGGATATGATATGATGATGATTAAAAATAAAAAGAAATTATTAGTGAGGCATACAAAAGAGAACCGATCTTTTTCTATTTTCGATCATGTTACTTTGGATCAGTATAACAGTTTCCTTAGGTTATGCTGTACTAATTATTTCCCTACTCTGCATGTAGCACAATTTCTATTATTAGAGTTAAGTCTTGATCACTTTTTCGATGGCCTATCTTTGGGCTGAAACATTTAAAAACGATCGGCTTCAAGCATATTGCAATTTTTGGTTTAGTCAGTTATTACTTTGAATGGTAATTTTTATAAATTTTGGTGAATCACTATTTTTATCTTTTATAAAGCTGAAAGTGAATATGAGTCATATATCCGATGGATATAAATTTCAGTTGTAAGCAAATTTGACGTCACATGTTAGTTTACGGTAAAACATATTAAAATTAAGAAAGTCAGTGAGGAGACAACAAAGAAAAGTCAATTTCATTTGTAGGTCAGTTTGAATCATTAAACAGACAAAGAGGAGCTTTCTTTTCGAATTGGATTTTATTTTTTTAAGTTTTTGGCTGCAAGTTGTTAAAATAATGGTATTATAAACTAAGTAATCACGCCTTTAAAGAGACTGGTTTTATTTAAGCGACCCAAATGATATCATAACTTATAAGCGCTTTAATATTTTTGTAATAGAGTAGAGTAATTAAAATGAATCTTAAATAAATAGTTTTTCAATGTGAATGGTTCTTAATACCGTGATCCCCTGCCACAGTGGCAACATATTTTTTCTTCTTTTAACTTGTAGGGGCAGTGGCAGTTTTATTTCAATACTGAATTCTAAATTAAGTAGGTTTTCAATACGAGTAGGAACATGTGTTTTAACTTCATTATTATTATAATTGTTTTTTATTTTTTGTACGGCCAATATTCCAGGTAATTAAATCGTACAAATAAATGCTGAGTTCTTGAAAAACTTGTAATGAGTGTAAATACAACTTATCTTTTTGTTTGCTTTTCAAGGTGTGTTTGTGTGTGTGTGTGTTTTATTAGCCAGAGAATAAGATAAACTTATAATACAAAATTGTATAAATTTTTTTCTTTCGCATAACTGGTAATTGCGTTATTGACATTTAATTATGAATTGTTTCACTGTCAATGTCAGTTTCATGTGTTCAAAGTAAACAGGCAAACGGTTACACTTGAAAGAAAATTTAGTGTGCAATAAAACTGATAAAATGAACATGAATAAGCTATTTTGTGGTAAATAGTTTTCAAAGCGAATTTGGTTAATAACACAAAAGTAACCAGCAGTAGCAATCAGCCAATTAAAATATTCAAAGAATTACCTGAATAACAACTGCAATTTAATTGTCTTTGAACTTACAAAATTTTTTTTTGTAGTTCCGTTTCGAAATTAAATATTTAAGGCCTGATTCATGAAAAATAAAGTGAACTTGAAGAATGCTTCCCAGTGGATTTTGTATGAAAATTATGTTTTGAAATAGATTTCAATTATTTTTTATAAATACGGTGAATAGTAATTGGAAACAATATTTTATTCAATAATTTTAATTTTCAGTCAGTCAAGTATGCGAATGCGCAGGTGGTTTTCAATATTTTTTCCGAGTTATCCCCAACTTTTTCAAAAGGGACAGCAGGATGAGAGTGGAAGCCTGTAAATATGGCCGATATCTGAGTTTCTATTTCTGTTAGATTAAAATGACTCCGCGTCTTCACATGAATTGGAATCGTTAACAAGCATTTCAAGGGCTTTGCGATATTCTTGTTCAAGGTTAAATATGCTGTACACTCCGGTAGGGGAACTGATTGCCCACCGACTGTACACTTAGTACTTTAATATCGCTGCTTCGCAGTGTTGTGTTTTGGGAGTTGAAATATTTCCATACTGTCAAAAGTTGTTTACATTTTGAGCCGTCTTTGTAATATTATAAAGCGCAATTAGCAATTTCATATTTGAAAAACAAACCTCATGTGATTTTATTTTTATTGAACATTTTTATTTTGCTATATTAATATTTTTATAGGCTAATTGTTTTAACTTAGTTAAAATCTCAGAAAGACATTATGATAAATATTCCTAGGCACAAAGGAAGTCAACATCAGTGTTTAATTTATTTATAAAAAATCTCGTTAGAATACTCTGATCTGTTTACAAACTTTCAGTTTCCCGTCAGTGTGCATAACCAACAAACAGTATGTTGAAACCAGTCCCATTCAATTATATTACTTTTTAATAACGCATCAATTTCTGTTGTAATAAAGTGATTTGTGGTTGAGCAAAAATTACATCATTTACTATTCAATTCAATCCAACTATTTTTATAGTCTGTCCAGCTGTCTGATTAAGCGTCCGCTAGTTGGTAACAGTGATTTAGCGTTTTTTTTCTTTGGCTCAAATTAATTGACCACGTGAAAAATATTTATTGCGATTAATTTGTTAATATTGTTAATGATATTAATTTGAACTTGTGTCGTATATACTCGTATATAATTGCTCGATTCACAACTTACTGTGCGAGTTGTTATTGTTGTGAAATTGTCTGTAAACATGTTGCTAAGCAAATGTTTACAATGAAGCTCCGAATCAACATCGTTGTAGCATCAATACATTTCACAACTTGGCCTCTGACTTGACAAATATTTTTAACTTTCTAGCGTATAAGAAATTCAATTTAAAAATATTATTTTTAAACAGGAACCATAAAACAAATAATAACTTCACAACAATTCAATTAATGCAAAACAAACAAAATTTGCATTCTGTAATTGCTTTTTGACTGTATTTGGAGAGTCATAATTTCGAAGGCAGTAGAATGAAATTAATTTTCATTAAGCCAAAACATCTGTTCGTATTCAAGGCTCTCATTAACGTGGCGACGCAGCGTATGATTTTCCTTATCTCTAAATCGAACAGTATTTTATTTTCATGTGTGGGTAATTTCCTTACGAAATTGTATTTTAATTATCCTATTAAATTCTAGAATTATTTTCATGGAAAGAACTGGTTCTTTTTTACACTTTCATTCGTGATTTAAATTACGATCATACTTGACAAATATTTGCCCCAAAAAAACGCATCCACTAAACAGCAAAGATAAACTGTTTCGGTTCAGACACGCGTTTCTCAAGTAAAATAGGGGCCATATCAAGGCACTCGATATGGGTCGAAATTTGTATATAAATTGTATTGTATTCAATAACGAATAGTCAGAGGCGTAGCATACAATATTAAAGGCAACTGTTTAACTCAATAAAGATTTGTGTGGATTAGAAATGTTTTTCGTAAATGTTTACGTAATTTTGGCCAAATATTTGCCTAAATGTGCCGTAGCTTTACAAGTGAAGAGGCTAATTCGTAGGCATAAAGTAATATATATATATATATATATATATATATATATATATATTTGATATTTAGAAAAAATTGTATATCCCCACATATAAGAAAGAATTTTTCATTTCCCTAATAACTTTTTGTTGTAGTCACAAACAATAATGTTGACTTGAAGAGAACCTGAACACCAAGTTTGTTTTGGAAATTATATTTTAAATCACACTTCAAATACACTTTATTTTTTATGACTACTGAAGTTAGAGTTGTATAGCAGCCAATTTCCGGTTGGCAGGACCACAAACAAGTTGCAACCGGTAATGCCCGTTTCAGTCCATGATTTTTATTATTAATAATTTATTTCAATCTTTGCTAATTAATCACTTCACACGTCAAATTTCTTAACTAATCTTCAGCCACTCAAACCAGCATTAAGTGGTTAGGAAATAAATGTCAAATAAATTTAAATTATTCATCGTTTTGAAGCTTAAAAAAATATGAACTGTAATTGCCTTTTTATTATTCACTTGATATGCAGTTGAGAACTTTTTGCAAAACTGAAAAAAAAATGTATTTCTTCAATTCAACAACAACAACAACAATAACAACAAATCATCGGACACAACACATCAACTGACGGATCGACTGAGCATCATTTAAACTATTACTCACCAGCCCATTAAAGTCAAAGAGAATTGAATCTTACACACGCACTGCGAGACAACAAAAAATGTTCGAAAGAGGCAAAAAGAAAGAAGTGCAGATCACTAAAAATGTATAAAAAAAAGTGGTCTGCACATTTGGTTGGACTTGCCACATTTTATGAATTTTGCCGGCATGATCAGAGAAGAAAAGTTACTCGTTTGTTTTCATTATCATGTAACCAACACAACTTCAGTTTACTACATTAAAAGATTGTAATCCAAGTGGCATAAATTCCTCTTGATTGGCTTTTTGGGAACTGAAATATTTTCTGAGTGCTGCCAAGTTTTGTTTTTTCTTGTGGTACAAACAAAACTTAAGCACTCAGCTGAAGTATAAATTTGAGGATCCCACCAGATCAATGGAATCCCAGAATTCATTAAATCAGTCTGTACTCTTTTCCTTTTAAAGGGTGGTTCAACTATAACGTACAATGGGAACGTTTCCGGCTATACATATATATTAACATTTCTTATTATGGTAAAAGGATCAATGCAAATTATGTGTGAAACTAAATATCAGCAAAATTCTCGCCACAGTTTCGGTGGCGTGTGTCACCCTATGGGCTATATTTTCAATGACTGGGCTAATAGCATTCAAAACAAGTATGTTGCCTATGAAACGAATGATATATGATGGTCCCAATCTGCAGGTTACCCGATATACTATTTTGTGGGAACAAAATACTTTTTTATATAAACAAAAATAGCTCTTATTCTTATTAAATACTCATGCTAGACGATCTTCGTAAGTGTAATAAAAGTTGTTAAAATCACACGTTCCTCAATTTCAGCTTTACGTGCATGTATTTTCAACACATTTTTTTGTGGTACGCTTTTAAGTAAAATTATTTTACAAATATTAATGAAAGTTATATAATTCACAAGGTGTTTTGGTGCAGATATGCAAAATGTTGTTAATCTTGGAGAGAAATATGCAACATACATATTTCTAGTACAAAAATTTTGATGAAACGTCATACATGGTTTAATATATGATGAATATAAAAACCAAAAAATAGTATTTTAGTTTCTTAAACTCTTTAATATTAATTATGTGCTGGTTCTTTTTTCCCAAAATTTTACTAAAAAAATCAAAAAGATCAATTGAGGGGTTTTAGCCAGTTCCCATGAGCATTTCACTGAGGCTAATGCCCAATATTTCTTAGAATAACTAAAGATATTTATTTCAAACTTTCACTTTACTAAGTGAGACGCTTTGAAACAAATATCAAAGTCGTAACAAGAACTCAGTTTCTTCAAAACAATTAATCGCCACTATAGCGAATAGGAGAGCCTACTTCGAATGGGCAACTTCATACGAAAGGTGCCCAGCTTTATGCAATATGCCACTAGCACAGCACTATTATTGCAGGCAAATTATTTACATTCTTAGTTTACTTCTATGGCATTTGTAATTCACTTATCTTGTAATTGTAAAAAACGAAAACTAATAAAAACTTGTCAATTAGTTGGCCAAACAACTGATAACTGTTATCCACAAATACAGAATATAAATATTAACTGAAAAGAAAAAAAAATATTTGTTTTGTAACAGATGACTTTTATAAAGTTCTAAATACGTAAATACCTGAATGATGGATTAAGTTGGCACAATTTCAAAGCAGATAAAACCTGCATGGAATTCATGTTAAGAACACAAATCTGTTACAAAAAAATAAGTTAACACTATAAACAAATTTTATTTTCCATAAGATTTATGTATGTGGATATTTACGTTGTGCTCTTGCGAATTGGAATGAAAAGAAAAATGATTAAATACACGATATTCCTTATAAGCAAACAGCAAACGGCTAAAACGAGGCATGAGTTAAAAAAAAAACACCTGAATTGTCATGAAAGTGTATGGCGAATCGCAAATATGGTACAGAGCATGTCATAAAAAATATGAGGTGGTAGCACTACGATTTCACATACAACAACAAAGCAATTGTTTTTTGAGTAAAATTATAGCAACAAAACATATTGAAACTCTGCACACATGCGCACTTACATATACGAATACTTAAGAGCTTGACATCAATTTAGCCAAAGAAGGACTCAGCGAAGCCACCTTGTATTTATTACATCATGGTGCCGAGTACATTTAGATATAACAAAACATATTGAAATGCTGCACACATGCGCACTTACATATACGAATACTTAAGAGCTTGACATCAATTTAGCCATAGAAGGACTCAGCGATGCCACCTTGTATTTATTACATCATGGTGCCGAGTACATTTAGATATAACAAAACATATTGAAATGCTGCACACATGCGCACTTACATATACGAATACTTAAGAGCTTGACATCAATTTAGCCAAAGAAGGACTCAGCGATGCCACCTTGTATTTATTACATCATGGTGCCGAGTACATTTAGCTACAATGATGCCCGAGTTATTTAGTAGCTCCTTTAAGCTTGAGATTTTTATATGAAAATGTTTATATTATTTTTTACAACATACAAAATTAAGTTATAATTTCTATATGACAAGATCTCAAATTTATAAAATTTCTATTAAAATAATTTTAAAAAGTCAAGAATAACTGCAAAACATTAAGTTGTTGCTAAAACTCGTTCCCAATAAAAATTTTAGATAAAACAAACTTTAAATTAAAAGTAAAAATAAGACAGACCTGATAACAGCTGCCGTTAGATGAAGATACGAAGATGTGATAACAGTTTTCTCTTTTGTAATTTCATTTTTTAATATTTAACTGCCAACCTCTACAAACGAGTGCGTCACATTTTAAGACAACATTTTAAGAAAACATTTCTTTAAGAGAACTCAAATACAATTATGGCGGAGCCTTATCTCATACAAGTATGTTCTACATACGTCAAGTATCTAGAATATAGATTAAGTCATCATATTTTTGATTTATTATTGTCTCGAATATAATGCGATAATATCTGTACACAGTAGCTGGAAAATTTTTAGTTTTAAATGTAGTCCAGCAATTTCACTTACGATCGTATGAAACTCAAGGCAGAGTTATATTTTTCAGTCAGCTGAATGAGGTCTCGATAATTTCGGCTACTCTATAAATAACCCTGAAAAAGCTGATGTCAACTCCAACCATCTTCAGAATTTTACAGTTGATTTCAATAAGTTATTTAGGACGATATATTATTTTGAAGGGTGCCACATATTTGAAATTTTTTTTTTTAAAGTACTATATGAAGGTAGAAATACCAGGGTACTTTTTGACAAGGTATTTCTATTTAATATGTTATTTTCTAAAAGGAAATTTTATTTAGAAAACACAAGTTTTTAAATTAAAGTTTGCCACAGAGGAGTAGGAGGAGGTTTAATGTCGCCACTCACCACCATCGTAGGCCTCTGCGATACTGCGCTTTTATATTAATTTTCTTTTTACTTTTTATTTGAAATTTTTTTATGTTGAGCCTTAAAAGGAACAGCACAGCAGCATGTTTTTTAAGTACTATTTAGAAAACTTAGTCTTTTAAGTACTATTTGGAGAAGGTACTTTTGCGAAAGATACCTTTTACATAAGCAACGTTAATTCATAAGTTTTGAAAAGGTATTTAAATAAAAGGTACTTGTTTAAAAGGTACTTTCTTACAGGTACTTTTCAAAAGGCACTACATATTTTAGAAGGTACTTTTTCAATAGGTACTTTATTTGAAGATAACTTTTTAAAAGATATTTTTTTCCAAAAGTAGTTTTTCGAAAAGTACTTTTTAAAGAATTACTTCCTTAAAAATTACTTATTTTAAAGCGTACAATTTAAAAAGATACTATTTTGAGATGAACTCATTTAAAATATACTTTTTCAATAGGTATTTTATTTTCAGAGAATTTTTTAAAAGTTCTTTTTTAAAATGTAGTATTTAAGAACTTCTCTTGCAAAAGATAGTTTATTAAAAAGCAACTATTTTAAAAAGTTCCATTTAAAAAGGTACCAGTACTTTATTTTCAGAGGACTTTTTAAAAGATCCTTTTTTTATAATGAACTTTTTCCAAAAATACTTTATTAAGAGGTAATTTTTTTAAAACGTATGCCTTTGAAAAGGTACTATTTTAATATGCACTTATATAATAGGCACTGTTTCATCAGGTACTTTTTTTAGCGACCTCTTTAAGATATTAAAAAGGTGCTATTTTAAGATGCAACCATTTAAAATCTACTTTTTTAACAGGTACTTTATTTTCAGAGAATTTTTTAAAATGTTCTTTTTTAAAAGGCAGTTTTCTAAAATATCCTTTTTCAAAAGATACTTTCAAAGGTTACTTATTTTAAGGTGCACTATTTTAAAGGGTACAATTTTTAGATGCACTTATTTAACAGGTACTTATATTCAGAGAACTGGTTCTTTTTTAAAAGGTTCTTTTTTAATAGGTAGTTTTTTGAAACATTCTTTTTCAAAAGATACTTTCAAAAGGTACTTATTTTAAAACTTACGATTAAAAAGGTTCTATTTTAAGATGCCCTTATTTAACAGGTACTAATTTTTAGAGAACTTTTTAAAAGGTTTTTTTTAAAGATAGTTTTCTAATAGATTCTTTTTTAAAAGATGGTGTATTAAAAGGTACTTATTTTAAAACGCATCCCTTTGAAAAGGTACTATTTCAAGATGCACTTATTTAAAAAAGTCTGTTTTATTGCTTTTATTTTCAGGGGCACTACAATCAATGTGTATTATTTGCTTCAATTGATATTCTCTTTGTGACAGAACTGGCCCGCTGCTTAATTAATTACCTAATAATTAACACAAGTTTTCGTTGAAGTTACAATTTATGAAAAATCAACTCTTTACTAGTTCACTTGCTTGTTTTTTTTCCAATTTCAAGTTACAAATACAATTAAGAATTATATCACGACTTAAGCAAAGAAGAGCAACAACAAAAGCTTCACTCATTGTAATAAAGCAGACCAGAGTCTAAATTAGGAATCCCAACCCACGACTGGTTTGTTTTAATAAGTTGTTTGTAATTTAGTCTAACACACGATCTATTACTTCTAATGCTTTGGTTTTAGCACTTTTAAACTGGTTGTTGGCGAGCAAAACTCTCTCCACGCGCACATTGAGCATTCCATAGCAAACAGTTTGTGGTGCCTTTTCCCACATGGTTTGTACACCCCCCCTTTTTATAGTGTAGCGATATTATAAAATGCCCCTTAAACATGGACAGGGTCTATTTCACTTCAGCCTTTGTTTACACAAAAACCAGTTTTTATTTCGGAGAGATTAAAACAAGTTCTTTTGAATTTCAATAGAATTTGCAATTATGAATAAGCGGACGGCGTCTGTCAAAGTATGGGTGTGTAGGCCAACACACTTCATGCCTCTAAATATTGACGAATACACAAAGAAATTTACCTGCGGTACTTGTTTTTATTGCCGCCTATTCTAAACCGAATCGTATTATTTTATTAACAGTTTGACAAACGTTCTGGCAGTTGTAGTTTATTATCGTTTCGCTTAACTTCAGTTGAAAGTAGTATTTGCAAAATAAATTATTTCTCATTTCCATACATTCTGTACGAGTGAGTTGTATCGCAGTACATGTTCAGCTGCTGGCTGTTTGATTCGTCTGCATGATCAGTAGCGTAAACAATCTTGAACTTGACAGTTTGTTGAATCTGTCTAACGCGCACACAACATCCCAACAGTATTGCGCTAGATTGCCGGTATTTTAACGTATAAATTCAAAACGATCTGAATGAAAATAAAAAAAAAAATTTCAAATAAAATAGAGCAAAACTGCATTAAACTAAATAAAAAAAAGTGTTTATTTTTTTCCTTCTTCTGTCTCTTCGATTGTCTTGTGCAAATTTCATGTGGTAAAATAAAAATAGTTTCGCGCATAAAGAAAAATTTACAAATCGCCAAGAAAGAAATTTATTACAGTGAGGGAAAATATCTGAAGTGTCTAAAAATATATTTAGCGATATCTGTTGCAAACGTGTAGAAAACCGCAGCGGCAATATATACAAACATTCAAACAAAAGTATTTATTTAATAGTTTAATTTAAAGAAAAAAAAAACTGAAAATAATAATAAAATTGCCTGTCAAAAATATGTGGCATTTGAGCAAGAATCTCTATCCAAGTAAATCTCTATGGCTTGTAGCAACAGCAGGTAAGTTTAAGAATCTGCTTTTCGGCTAATCCATTCTGCGGTTATTTCACTGTAGTCATTTAAAGTCAATATCCTTTTTTTTGTACACACTGATCTAGAACGCGTTCGTTGTTAATAACATTAAAGCACTTTAACCTTAAGATTCCTACTTGTTCTGTATCTGAACGTTAGATTAAAGATTAAATTGTTTATTGTTGTTACCTTTTGATATCGATTAACTTTGTTGTGCCAAAGTAAATATTGTTTTATCTCATTGAAATGAATATACTAATTAAATTTATATGCGCGTTATATTTCACTTAATTTAATAAAAATTTATTTATTTAAATTGTTTTTTTTTTCAAATAATTCTATCGATATTAATTTAACACAACAAGGTGGAGTTGACTGGTTAAAAGCATTTAAATTGAGTCATAAGACTTTTGAGGCAAATGTGTTATAAAATATGTATTGGAAATAAAATGGTTTCATGGTGACAATCATGTGATTAAAGAAAGTAACGGCTTCGAAATGAGCCGTTAAACTTGAGCTATTTTTAGCTACATTTGGAATAATTAACAAGATATATATATATTTTTTTTTAAATAGAATATGATATTGTGGTAAACATTTTTATTTCTTATGGATAGATTACAAGTTTCGAACAGGGCGCTGTTTTAAATTGAAATACAAAAAAATTGGGAATTGAAGTCGGCAGGTTAATCAGTCAACGTGCTGTAATAAATGAATTAATTTTTAAATTAATATCCAGTGAAATTATGGCCCAAATATTTGAAATCATTTTGAGTGAACGATAATGGGATGATGTTACATCGATGTCGTCTTTCATAATAAGGGCAAGTGATTTTATGTAATTAAAACTTGCAATAACGCAAAGTGATTTGCATAAACGGCATCTGTATCTTTTTATTAATTGAACAAATTGCGCAAATTTCTATCTGAGCGTAATTAAATTACTTAAAATTTTTAGTTGTCTAAAGTTAGACTTTTTGATTCCGTCGCAATTTTTATAAAATGATATTGTGTTAAAAATAATTCCCAGGGATTTTGAGATGTATTTTTAAAACAGGCACACATTTAAACTGGTTTTTTTTTATAAAAATGTTAAAGGGAAATATTATTTAAAAAAAAATTTGAATAAATTAATATAAAATTGAGTTATTGTATTAGTATAAGCGTCTTCTCAAGCAGAGAAGAGCTTTATAATTATTTTAAAAATATTCAATTTACAGCATAATAAAGCAGAACAGATGTTTTCGGAAGCCGCTGCACTTTCATGTGCATTTTTGTTTATCATTTTGATATGATTTTGATATCAGTTTTTATTTATAAAAATTTTATTGCGTATTTTTTTTTTACTAGAACAAGCACTCAGGGGGTAACCCCTCCATATGCAGTACATTGTGCCGCAACTAGAAAGGAGAGGCTGGTGTGGAGAGTTAGATGAGCAAGTAGAGAATTTGGGGTAGCTCTTTTAACTTTTGAAGATTCAAGAGACTCATGGACACCGAATTAATGAAACAGCTACAGGATATAGTGTAAAGTGCATCTCAGAAGCGCTTCCAAAATTGACAATAAAGCGCTGGCCCAAATGTAGTGTATTTGAGGGGACTAATTTGCAGGGAAAAGGTTGGGAAAAGGAAAAATTTTTTGAGAAAAGAAAGAAAATTTAAATATAAATAAATATTTTTTGAGAAAAATTAAAATTCACTTCGTACAAGCCTCGTATAACAGCTAATCACTGCTAAACACTTCAGAGTAAGCTATAACACTATAGCGCTCCTGGTAGACTATGAGCAAGTGCGGCACCCATTTACTTTAAACCCTCTCATATTGAAGTGATCATTCAAAAGAAGAAATTATTCCTTTTTCTTACACTTTTTGCAATTATTATTTTATCATTCAGGTAACTTCGATAGATGGCATTTAATTAGCAGAGGTTAATAATGGCAACTGCCTCCAAACTTTCTCTGAACAGCACCCAACACGCTATAGAGGCGTAAGTATGATCCGCAATAGATTGGCCAACATTCATTGTCCCCTGTTTTCAACCTAACCTAACTTATATTAGCATACATTTTAGCCGACTTTAAGGAAATCTAGGATCTTTTCCTCTCGGAACTCTAAGAATTTTTTCAATTTCTATTTTTTTTATAAGAAGTTGTTTATATTTTCCTTTCATAGTTTTAATCTTGTTGCCTGATCTTTTGCTTTAAAATATATATTTTTTTTAAATTATCAATATAGCACGCTCCGATTTATTTTTAAATTTATATATTCATAAGCAAAATTTTAAAGTATTTAAATTATAAAGCCATGCATTAGTTCCTAGTAATTACTTTAAAGATAATAGATATTTTTTCCAACGATCACTTTGGCAATACTAAATGTTTTAACAAAAACCCGATTCAAAACTTAAATTGAAAAATATGACGAATTTATGTGTTATCACGTCCTCCTATTGAGTGCGATATGCGTAACTAGCAACGCCATGTCACTGACTTCATTTCTCCTTATCGTCATTATCATCATAATTATTATTTTAATAATTAACTTTTTGCTTTGCCCACATTTGCAATTTGAAGCAGGTGTACGTAGCGCTTTCAACGACCGATTAGCAACGGCATTCTTTTTTTTCAAATTTTGTTTGTTTCGCCATTTAATTTATAAACTCATCAGTATTGTTCTAGATAAATTTAAAACTGGTGTAAATTCATTCGAAAAAAAACTTAATAATTTTAATGTCAAACAATAAAAACGTGTTAGACTTTTTGTTGAGAGCAGAAAAGATTATGGCGACAATGAATTTCGAAACGGTTTACTGGCTGATATGTTACGATCTATAACAACGAATAAATTACAACAAATAAAAAGCTATTTTTAGTTTGGCTTATATAAAGAAATAAATGGGACAATTTGCCTAAAACTTTTTTCCAGGGAAAGTTTCATTTATGTTTGTGAGTGATTTCGTTTTTATGTGAAGCCGTGAGTGGCTAAAATTATTATCTGGTTAACAGCTGCCATTAAATTGTGTTTTTTAATGGGCTACAGCCATCTTTTTTAAGTTGTAATATTTTTTGTAAATAATAAAAACTGCTAACAAATTGCCTACATTGTAAACTATTTCCTTTATTTAATAAAATGAAACTCGGGGTATTAAAAATAAATACACATTAAACGGCCTCAAGTTTGTTATTATAATTCATTCAGTGTTTCCAGCTACTTTTTTTAAGAACAAAATAATTGCGCATTCCAAGCCATTTTATAGCCGCATTGTTTATGTTTAAATTTATTCGATTAATTTTCAAACATTTATTTACATTAACTCAATAATTCAATACTTCTGCTCAATTATAAATTACTTTGTTTACAATTCATTCACCGCGTTCATATTATTTTACCAAATTCAAGTGGAAAAATCTGCTGCGATTCCTTTCAATTCTCGAACGTCGTTTTCTCAGATTTGCATTTGAAATTCCCACAATCTTAGCAGCTGATATTCCAGACACACTTAACATTGTTTCTCTTTAACAATTTTATTGTTTCAAGTATTTGTAGCATATAATTAAAGTTGTTGCTGCTGATGCTACTGATCGGCCATGTAGAT
The DNA here is from genome assembly GCA_963675445.1 of Linnaemya vulpina. Classification (NCBI taxonomy): domain Eukaryota; kingdom Metazoa; phylum Arthropoda; class Insecta; order Diptera; family Tachinidae; genus Linnaemya; species Linnaemya vulpina. The sequence goes on from OY776279.1 coordinate 4,801,824, forward strand.
CATCTTTGTTTTATTGATATAGAAATGCCAAGTTATTATTAATAAACTGTAGTTCCCACAGTAATAATTTTATCTCAGGCATTGCATGCTTAACAGGTCCATTCCATCAAAGTTTTTAATTAGTTAGTAAAATATTTAATAACTCTTAAATTTGTTGTTTATTGTTTTGTTATAATTCTGCGCTGAGTTTTTTTTTTATGAATAAAAAATATATATAAATAAATGCTAATGTGTTGTTCCAGTATTTGCAATCAATCAAGTGCAAAACAATTTGATTTTTGAGTGTTGTTGGGTGTAGGCAAAAGTTTTGCACACTTATCCATTAATTAAAATATATTTACAGAGTAGAAATAAACTGCAACCAATCAACTACACATTTTCAGGACCTAAAAATGGGGTTTGTCGTTAATAGAATCGGGGTCAAGTTTTAAATTTTTCATATGTTCAGAAAGTATGTTTGTAACATGTTCAACTGAATGAGAACTTTAAGTTTCATAGAATAAAAATCTGCTTGAAAAGAAAATAGGATCGAAAGCTCTGACAAGTTGAATAATTTACATTGAAATTTCCGGAATCACAAAAATTTAATTAATTAATTAAGGGCAAAAGTTATTTCAGACAAATTGAAACTAAATGAGAATTTTACTGTCTAAAGAAGAACTATTTAAATGAACTCAATCGTTTGGTGGAGTCTTACACAAAAAGTCATCAGTAAATTTGATCTTAAATAAAATATATGAAAAATAGTTGAGCCTAAAGGCCATCCCTGAAACTTTCTGCTATCGCAACCTGGTTCTTATGCAATTTTATACTTTAGAGCTCTTCGAGGTGAAACACTATTATTTTAATTTTCATATCAAACGATTTCCACGCAACAATAGGTGATTGATGTGGTTTTCGGTGACTATAAACGAATCGACGACACTAATTGATTCGATATACACTGCCGGTCAATATTATAGCACCAGTTGCAAATATCTGATTCGAAAGATATAAAAATTTCACCTACTTATTATATATTTTTTTTAGTGTAAAAAACCGTTATATTTTTATATAATTTCGGAGTTTTAAAAAAAAAAAATTTCTAATTTTTTTCGTTCACAATATCTCACGAAGGACTAACCGATTTTGCCCCGATTTGCAGGTGGCCAACGTGGTTTTTTAATCTCGAGAGATGATTAGTTACTGGAATGGATCGGTGAAGCTGTTCGAAAGTTATTTCAAAGAAACCAGCTTAAAATATAATTTTTTTAATATTTTGATATCTTCCGGTTGGACTCAGTTCAAATTAACAGAAAGATAAAGTTCAGTAGAACCCTTTAGAACGTTATCAGTTTGGTTGAAATCGGTCTAGACGTTCCAAAGCTATAAGCGGGTCACATACTTGCACACAGACATTGTGACGGGTTCTCAGAATTAGTCAGCAGAGTTTTCTTGGACCTCAAAACGCCGAGATCTGATGAGAACTCGATTTTTTCATAACACGATAAAACCAATAACTTCCCGATTTTTTTTAATTTTCAATTTTCGTAGCGCAAAGTTCATAAAATTTATAAGTTAATGCACAAACATTTTAAAACAAATTGAGAATTGCACAGAAAGTTGAGTCAATGTGTAGAGCCCTTATCCAAGGTTATTCAGCGGATACGTGCATAAATCAAGAAATAGAATAGGAATTTTTAATTCCCAAGAATATCTGCATTTTCAGAACTTGCAGTTTGCCCTAAGAGTTACACACATACACACACACACATGCGGTTCTGTTCTCATCATTTTATACTTGCAAAATTTTGTTGGAATTCGCAATTTGTTTGAATAGTTTTATCAACATTAAATTTAATTAATCTCATTATTTTTGTTATTAAGACATGTGTTGAAGGAAGAATACTATTTAGGCCCACTGTGCAACTGTTTTCACGACACTTTTACTGATATTTTCAATTATTTAAAACAACCCCGAAGTGATTTAATTTCAGCTAATTTACATTTTTTTCTTAATTGTAGATCGAACAAAATTTCTAAGCCTATTGAAATAAAAGTTTGCGCTGTTTTAAATAATTTTTGTAAATAACGATTTAATTGCTTTAAAATTTATTATGAAATTCAATTACTCAAGTGGGTCTTTCTTTCACAACAACAATTAATCTCTTTTAATTGATTATTTTATTTACTGGTTGCAAACCCAAACACTTCAAAATAAATCATTTTCGCTATACCCCAAAGACATTTTTCAATAACAACAAAACAATCATTTCCAAGTGCTTGTTTCCAAGCCAATAAAAAAAGTCTACCACCGTGTTCATAAAAAGTCCCAGACGACTATATAAATCAGGGGTTTTGTTTCTTTTTTTTAAGTAAGAAAGTAAACGACGCGGTACAATAGAACTACGAGTGTTGAGTTATTTTTTATAGTTTTTGTTATTCTATTTTATGACATTTTTAAGCTGTTTTTAACGAAATTTTTGGTTGCTGATAACAAAAAACTTTCGAGTTTGATAAATGGGTTCCATATCTACTTAACAGTTCTTCTTATTCGAGCACGATAACTGCTACGTGTTGTTTGCGTACAACAACACCATTTTCAAATGTCTGGAAAAAGGCACCTTGACATTACCCAGCAAAATATATAACGGCATCTAATAAAACAAACACATACGGAAGACACACACACGCACACACACACACCAGCAAACATTCTTACCATATTTAATTAAAAGTCAACCGCTCATGGCCTGAACGTATGATACCAGCACAGTAATTCCATTTAGCGATCACTTCTTTAAATAAAATATAGGAAACAACAATAAAAAAAAAAAAATTATTACTCAAATTTAATTTCTTGTATCAGAAGTAACTGAGAATAATGATAATAAAAAAATCAAAATAAATCATTTTTGTTTGATTGTGGCAAATAAATACGAATTGAATTGATAAGAGCGATAGATACCAGCGAAATAATTTTACTCACTGGCATTTGTTACGTTGTTGTCATCTTTTTTTATCGTTATTTTTATATTAATTTTTATATTGTTGTAATATATTTTTGTTGTTGCAATCGAACAATATTTTCTCTCCATTTACGTATTTGTTGTTCTTCTGGTTATTTCAGTAGTCACTGTTTTGCTGCCATCAACACACGGGCAGGCATATCATTTTGCAATCGGTAACCACCAACGGAACTTCGATCAACTTTACCGGGACCCAGACACAAATTCTGCGAATACATCAACAGCTGATTTGGAAAACAGCAACTCCACAATTGTTGTCACCAGTAAGTACAGGAAGTTATTGAATATAATTTTATATACAGAAAAAAGTTCAAATTTCGAAAAGAATTTATAAATAAAAAAGTGCAAAATAAAAACTTTATCAAAAAAAAAATGATGGTGAGATTTGAAATCCTTTGAGAAGGTGGGACTGCAATTTGCTGCAGTTACTTTCAACGACTTAAATTTTTAAAACATTTTGAAATACTTTTACTCCAACCACTCCTCCTTTTTTGTTGCTGTTGTTGTAATGTTGCCTTTTTCTTTTCATTGTTGTGGCAAAGTTCACTATGGGATGGTCTAAATTACTTCAATAAATTTTTTAAATTGCTGCACATTATGACAACTAATAAAATTATTTCTGGAAATGAGGTGACACTTCAAATAATTTATTGCACTCGTAGTAATAAAAAAGTGAAGAAAAAAATGCTGCACTTTGATTTCAACTGCAGGTGCGATTAAAAAGAATACTTCTTTCAAGTGAATTCCAGATTAGCGAAGTTAATGTTTGAGTGCACAAAGTCGGTGTCTTTATGGAAGTAAATAAAAATAAAAATAAATATTTGTTGGGTGTCCAAATAATCTCTTTGCCTGCAACTCACTATGAATAATAGAAAATCCCAGCACATAAATATATTTTTTTAAACTTAAATCCTGAGAGTGTCTCATTCGGAAGGTTTCCAAATAACTTTTTTACTTAATAAAAAGAAATAATAATTTCAAGTGATAGAAATCTGTATTGAAATCGTCAAAATTTATTTTACAAAAATTTCTTTTCACAATGAATTATGTTTGCTGGTTAACTAAAATTTTAATTTTTAAATGAATTTCTTTTTAATTAAAAATATTATTTTGAATGTGATGAATATCGTTAAAGCGACTGTAACAAAAAGAAGAAGTGAAAAGTTAATATCCGCAAAGTTCCTGTCGACCGTGTTGATTTGTGCTGGTGTTATAGGGTTTTCCATGAAAAGAAATAGGGCAAAACTTCCGTATTTCTATGAACTGCTTTTTTAAGGCCTGCGATTGTTGGTATAAATCTGTTATTTCAAGTAGCCCCAAACATAGACATCTGGAGTGGTTATATCAAGCAATTTTGCTTTAAGGAGGTACAATTCATACCATGATTTTTTCGACGCCTTTTTATTTCAAGACGTTTTGATCTCTTTAGAAGATCAGAGTAGTCATGATATCGGGTTGGGGAAAAACACACTTTATTTTCTTTGTGTTTTATTTTTTGCAACAAAATAAAAATATTTCTAAAGCCGACCAGGTATTATGACATGTAGTGCCATCATGCAGCAAGTGTTGCCACACTTGCTCGATTTTATGACGACTACGACAGCCATAATAAGACCGAATTTATATTTGGGACCGCAAAAGTTACAAGTTTTATATCAAAAATCACATTTTAATAATTATTTCTTGAGTTTTGTTTCTGCTTAGAAAATACAAGTCGAGAAATAACTTTCATTTTGTACTGGAAAAATAAAAGTTAAGAAATAACTTTTATTTTGTAATGGAAAAATAAAACTTAAGAAATAACTTTTATTTTGTACTGGAAAAATTAAAGTTAAGAAATAACTTTTATTTTGTAATGGAAAAATAAAAGTTAAGAAATAACTTTTATTTTGTAATGGAAAAATAAAACTTAAGAAATAACTTTTATTTTGTACTGGAAAAATAAAAGTTAAGAAAAAACTTTTATTTTATAAATGAAAAATAAAAGTTAAGAAATAACTTTTATTTTGTAATGGAAAAATAAAACTTAAGAAATAACTTTTATTTTGTACTGGAAAAATTAAAGTTAAGAAATAACTTTTATTTTGTACTGGAAAAATGAAAGTAAAGAAAAAACTTTTATTTTGTACTGGAAAAATAAAAGTTAAGAAATAACCTTTATTTTGTAAAGGAAAAATAAAAGTTAAGAAATAACTTTTATTTTGTACTGGAAAAATAAAAGTTAAGAAATAACTTTTGTTTACTGATCAAAATATAAAAATCAAGAAATAACTTTTATTTTCTGATCGAAAATTAATGTAAAGAAATGACTTTTATTTTGCCATGGAAAAATAACAGCTAAACTTTTATACAGATAACTTTTATTTCCCGAGGAATAAATAAAAATCAATAATTAACTTTTATTTTCTGAGGATTAAATAGAACTCCGGTTTTTCATTAAAAGATATAGAAATTAATGCATCTTAAGGAAGTCCGCTGCTAGATTGATTTTTGAATTTGAAATTTGCTGTCCCTGATATGAAATGAACGCTATTTAACACGAAAGGTTTCAAAACATTTTTTTTTATGTAAATACATATTTTTTTGCTATATAAATATCATTCTTAATATGATCACACTTGTGCACACAATGAGTTCATAATTTTATAGAAAATATCACGCGCAAAAAATAATACCAAAAAAAAAACGGTATAACATGATCAGACCTAAAATTTTATATGCTGGAATATGAAATTGTTTACATAAAATATTTCACAAGTCCCAGTGAATTGGGATGAAATTTGTATAGAATTTTATTAAAATATTTTCCTTAATTTTTATAACACTTTGGCCATTTTGGGAAAACTAATAACTCATTGACCGAATTCATATCGGAATTTATTTCAAGCAATAAAACCGCCCGCCATGACCTCACCGCAACAATTTGTGTTTTCTGTGGACTTTTCAGTTGTTCAGTTGAATATTTTCAAAAGCAGTAAATTATATATTTCCAGCCCAATCGTTAGAATCGTTTCTTCTATTTGTAGTTTTGCGTCCTCTTCATTCATAATTATGTGGTTGAGTGTACTTGAACGGCGATATCAAAGATTATAAAACTACAAGCAAACAAAACTACAGTATCTAAAAATATGAAACTAATAAAAATATCGTTATCTATCGATTGTCACTGTCGACAAAAAATAACAACAATAATATGACGTTATCATTTTTATATGTTATGAAACTTGAAAGAATAGTCGTCTCATGGTGATGACGACAGAACTGGAAAACATGATGAAATCCCCACGGTGCAGTAAAAGAGGGGCGTGTTCCAGTGAATAATAAATCAGCGAATTCTTAATAATTATCATATTATTTTTAATCATGAATTAGCAACAATATAAATTTCATATTAATTTAATATATTTTTTATTTATTTTCCATTTCAGCTGCACATGAATCAAACGATTTGTCACAAACTGCCATGGACATCATAACAATTGTTTGGTATGTGGCCACGTTTTTGGCCTTGGCAGCGTTCTTTTTGCTCATGGCTTGCTCGGATAGACGTTGCAGTGATACCCAACGTAATGCCAGTATGACTGCAAACGATGCTCCAGTACCGCCGCCCACACCCTCCCCATCATACAGCGAATTTGCCCCGCCCAGTTATGAGAGTGTCATGAAAATGCAACGCAGTAGCAAGACCAGCATATTTGTAGTGCCGCTGCCCAGCGAACAAAAAGATTCCAATCTAAACAGTGCGACGGCAACACCCTGTATTAATGTTTACACCATTAATGAATTGCAAAAACTGGCCAGTTAATAGGGGGCTCTATTCCGCCTTTTTTTTTTTGTTTGTTTGTTTGTTCACATTTTGTTTCTTCACAAATTCGAAAATATAGTTTTTATATGTTCATTCTGCTGATCTCAAGGGAGGAGTATTTAAATTATTTTTGTTTAAAAAACAAACAAAAAACAAGAAAAGAAAGTCGCCAACTTTACCATAAATAAATCTGTGATATTCCCGGGCATTTTTTTGTAAATTAAATTAAAAAAAAAAACTGCTGTCAGCTGTTTAGGATTCGGTAAAAGAATTAACCATTGATAATGTCACAAAGGCAAGCTGTAGTATTAACAGTTCCAAAGGCACGAACGAGTAGAATTATTTAATAATATTTAGTAACAATTTCCTTTGCGTGAGTACACGCGTAGTTTTGCTTTGTTGAGTGAATAGCCTTAATTTAATTAATATTATGATAAGACTGATTGAAGCATACTTATTGGTTAAGTAGTTATCACTTTATCTATGCCATCTAAATAGTATGTGTTTTAACTAATTTAGTGTTAAGTATTAAATTAATTTTTATATTGCTGAGACAACCAATTGTGTACTTAATTAGAAATACGAATAATAAAATTATTAAAACAAAAAAAAAAAAAAAAAATCAAGAGTATTTTCTGTTTTAAAAGATCTAGAAAACATTTCCGCATTAGCGAATGAAATATTGACAACCCGAAAACTGCTTGAATAAAAATTTTCCAAAATTCGGTGTTTTTTTTTTTTTAACAGAAGATTTGAAGAAGTAAAACCAAATAAAAATTTATTTAACAATTAATGAAAAATTAGCAATTAATCTCTGAAATCTTATACGGAATTAATATCGCTAGAACTTGAAATATCTACTTAAAGGGAGCTATCGACAACATTTAACCCTGGATGGTTACTGTTGGTCGAATCCACGAACTATTCAATGTTTACCCGAATTTGTATCGAATTTTAAGAGAGAAAAAAATTGTTTTTCTCTCTTAAAACATAAAAGAGTTTTATGACATATATCAACCATCCAGGGTTAAAGAAAATCATCCAAATCAAATATACCTGAAAAAATCTTTCATGTCCCCAAAACTGAAAAACTTTAAAACAAATCGGAAAAACAAGAGCAGGGCAGCAAAACTCTATTCGTCAATTTCTTTTGTATGATAATGTTTCAATTTGAATCCGCTATATATATATATATATATATATATATATATATATATCTGAGATTTGCGGCTATTTCTTGTTCTTTTTCTTATCACACAAATACAAATTTGTCATGCGTTATTTTTAATAGCAAAATGTTTTTATTTCTTTTCAAGTTTCTTATCAGATACGAAAAGTTAATCCCATGAAACTTACTTCTAGTACATATTCGCTTTAGTTTAAAATTGCAAAATAAATATTATTTTTTGCAAACAAAATTTGCAGTCTATTAATAATTTAAGTGTGATGAGTCTAAACGTGTTTAAATAAATAAATAAAAGTAATTTTAATTCAAAAAGACATGATAAAAGCACCGGGTAAAGTCAACATTAGCTGCTATATATTCAACTTACATAGCAAAGCAGAAGAGCTGCTTTCGAAAGCCGCTACCTTTCCCTTATCAGTACTCGTGGGTATATTTGTTTCTTACCACTTGTTAGATGACAAGATAGACACAAAGTGCCGATGCTGTTAAAGTATATCTGAAGGATATATACGTGCGGGTATTTATAAATTCCAAAAGTGTTTATTTATTTAAGGGTTTTGCTGCTTTTTTTTAGTATTTAAATTTAAAAGACGGTTATACTTGAAATGCAAAGCTTTTCAGTTTACAGTATGAGCTTTTAGATATCACGACACTTAGCAGCACTACTTAAAACAGCTTTCGTGTGGTTTTTTACCCTATTTATTGCAGGCATGGGAAACTCAGGTTTGGAAATTATCGGATATATAAAACGATGTTAACATTGTTGATATCATATAAGGGAAGAGCATATGTTGGGCTCCGCGGATACAAAATTCATTGCTGGCTTGCAATTAATACTACTGTGATCGCATGAGTTCCATAATTTTATTAAAACTTTCATAAGTTTTTTCATATCACAAGACTTAAGAATAAACTATTTATCTAAAATAATTTTTTAATAATAATATATGTCATATATTTATATATTTAGAATACACTGTCACATATGCTTAGCACACACGATCGCACGACAGCGTAGGCCTTTATAAATTGCCTAGATCACTTCTGCATGCAGTTCAGTTGTAGTCTTCGAAATAATTCTCATTCACATAACACATTAACAGAAACTCAATAAGAGCCACAGCAAGTTAACATTTTGATGCTTGTTCTATATGACAGCCTAAGGCGCCATTTATGAGTTTCGACTTTTTTTCTATAATTGCACACAGAGTGAAACAAGTATCAGAAAACAATCTATTGATATCGGGCAATAAAATTATTTCTATTATTAAATGCTTACAAAATTTCGTATATCGTGCAAGATTCTCACTGAAATTTCAGCTGTTGCAGAATATGCAAACGCTAAGAGTTGAGCAAGCTCGATGATCCCCGATTCGGGGAAATATCTTACAGTGTGATCAGATCACTTAATGTTTAAAATACGGTCCTTAACATCCATATTCAGCAATGCTGTTATGAACGATGTTTCTATGACACATAAATATATCCCATATAATACTTCCTTGTTACAAGACCCCATCAAAGTGATATCATATGTAATGAATAACAATAATAACAATATAATTTATTGCTGGGATATATTGTTTAACACAAAATTAAATATTTATCGTGGTGTCTTCCCAAAGTTTAACGTTGAGATATTTTTAGCTAGTTTTTATGCTCATTTGACTGGGGTATTGCAGATACCCCATTGCAGGAAATCTTTTACTCCAGTTCTATTAAATATATTAGAGATATATTTGCAAATTTCTAATCAAGTGAAATTTTTTAATGATTGTATTTGGTATATTTTTCTGTGATTAACAGTTTGAACCTTATTATATCAGATTTAAATGCATGCGAAGATCGAAAAATATAATTTTATTTTTTAATTTGGATCGTTTTAGAAATTTTATTTTAATGAAAGTTTGAAATTCATTGCCAGAATCGTTTGTAGCGTGATTACCATCAGGTTTACTTTTAATGACAATATTACTACACTCTCCATCCCTGCTGTGTAATAAAGCACCAAAAGCTTTTCGTTAACAGAAGTTTTTTATATAACATGATTAAAGCTTTTGTTATACCCACCGTTCGGTTAACATGATTGTTTTAGCTGCAGTTTTCTTTTATCAAAAACTCTATATATTTTTATTAAATTTAAAACAAATAAAAAACCGTTTACCAAATATTTTCCTCAATTTCTTAAAGATTTATATCAAATATTTGCTTTAAGTGTATTTTAAACTTCTAACGGCGGCATGTCTAATATATAGTGTGAACCAGCAGTGCGCTTTAAAACGTAATATGAGGAGACCCAGAATACCGTATGTCAGGGTTAATATTTAGAGTCATCCTGACCACTTAAATTTATTCTTTACAAAATTTCACAAAATTTATTGAAATTCTTTGTTAAATTTCTTTTCGGCAGCAGATAATATTCGAACACTCAACACAATTATCACTTTTATGACTCACACAAAGAAACTAATTGCCTGTTGCACGCTGTCGCAGACTTTCTTTCTTTCGCACAAATACGTTTAAAACAAAAACACTTTATAAAATTTTTAATTATGCGAAAGAAATACTTTTTGAACATCGTAAAACAGACGCTAAAAATGCTAAAAAGCCAGTCACCATTTAAAATAAAAGGCTGCTCAAACGCTTGTAGGCCACGATATTTGAAAATGCACCTTATTTGTGAACAGACCTCGTACATATTTACCTACACACAAATGCACCTTTTACTTTGGCATTTCTTCTTTATGTACAGAATTTATTTGTTTTCAACTTGAATATATTTTGTAAACTCTCTTCTGGCATGTGGATTTGGTGGCGTTGAAAACTCCACTTTTTATCTTCGAATGCGCTTAAAACCGGTAAGAATAACATTTTATTACTGTAACTTTCATTTTGCTGTTGTCGCCATTAATTTTTACACAAAATATTTATTTTGAGCCAATTTAAATGTTTATTGCAATTCATAATGGTATTCGCCAAAGACATTTCAGATAAAAAAAAATGTAATAATAAAAAAAATCAATTAAAATATACAACAAAGCGCGCGTGGAGACAACAACATAAAGAATACAACAGAGCAGAATTCAATTACACCAAAACATGGATGGATGGATGGTTCGATCACTGCCACTACTCTTTCGCTGGGGAGCGAAACTTGTGTAAAAGCGATGCCAACGAAAGAGAAATCTTGAAATGCCACTTTTCTTTATCAGTTTGAAGCACTTTATTCCGGATACGCTCTGCAGGCATTTTTCTCATGTGACTGAATTATTTGCTGATAATGTTTGAAATGTTTATTAAACATAAAATTGTATTCATTTTGTGATCGGATTCGTAGGTGCTGATTTAATTAAATCATAAATAGAATGACAGATTGCCATTCATTTCAATACCATATGGCGCATAAATATTCCGGATCGTGCAAGTTGAAGATAACGATTTTCGGTGCATGAGTACAACAACAGCAACAACAACAACACATACATGTGCGGCTAAAATTATTTTGTTGGTTCTAATTTTGATCAGCTTTAGTGGAACTATGAAATGTGGTTTTCTATTTGCAGTAAATAATTAGCAAATAAATGGCAGACGTGTCAGAGCAAACGTTGCAAAGAATGCAGTGGAATCTGAAATAAAAAGGGCCCAACGAAATTATTTGGCCATCTTGACCTGCTTCATGAACAACTCGATAGCCAACTCTTCAAGTATCCGAAACTGTTAAATTTACAATTAATTAAAACGTGTTTCGCTGCAACTTCCTTATAAAGTGAGTTCATAACAATGGCTTTAATGTGAATTTTCGAACATGTTTCGAAAGGTTTTCGAATATACAGTCTGTCAATAATGAGTTTGCACATTGCAAATTATCACGATTTAATAAAAGATTATTTGTAATTTAATAGCATTTTCATTCAACAAAAAAATTTTGTATGTATTTTATCATAAATTGATGGGTATTTATAGGAATGGCGTCGCAAAAAATGTTAATACGTTGTAAACAAAAAAGAAACACACAAAAAAAATTTTTTTACTTAATTTCCCTGTGTCAATAAACTCTTTGCACTCTTTCTCTTTATGTTAAAGAACTCTTTGCTCAGCGTGCAATTTTTAATCTCTTTTCTACAAAACGGTGATTTCCCGTTATAATTTACGTACATTGTTCATGACAATTGATTTTTAGGTCAATTTGTGATGAACTTTTGCATTGCACACGTCGTAAATTTATTATAGTAAAAGATTCAAAAATGCCTGGAAAAAGATTATCGTACAATAATATTCAGTTGATTTATTATAATCGCCAACTAGGAACAAGTGCAGATGAGTTATCGGAAATGTTTGCAGTATCACGGAGAACAATTTACAACGTCATAAATCGAGCTGAAAAAGAGAATAGACTAGAATTAAAGCAAGGATGTGGGCGAAAAAATAAGATTAGCAAACGTGCCGAGCGCTTTATTATAAGAAAACTGGCTCAAAACCCAAAAGTTTCTACTAGAGCACTGGCGGCAGAGCTAGAGGAAGAGCTTGGCATTACTGTCTGCCATGAGACAGTGCGTCAGACTATAATTAAAAATAAGTACTCCTCGAGAGCAGCAAGAAAAAAACCACTCCTGTCAGCAGCAAATGTAGAAAAGCGGTTTTCGTTCGCTATTAATAACGTGTCACAGCCGAATGAGTATTGGGACAATGTAATATTTTGTGATGAGACGAAGATGATGCTATACTACAACGATGGACCACCTAGGGTGTGGCGCAAGCCGTTAACATCTCTAAATCCACAAAATATCATACCAACCGTAAAATTTGGAAAAATGTCTGTTATGATTTGGGGCTGCATCTCAAGTCAAGGAGTGGGTGACCTTGCTTTCATAGACTCAACAATGGACGCACATCAATATTTAAACATTTTGCGGACCCATTTGGTTAGCAGTGCGCAGAAATTTGGATTTATTACGGACAACAGGCCAAATTTTAAATTTTACCAAGATAATGATCCAAAACACAAGTCGCATATGGTGCGGATGTGGCTGTTATACAACTGTGGGCACGTCATCGATACACCCGCTCAAAGTCCCGATCTCAATCCAATAGAGAATCTATGGGTGTTTTTGAAAAAAAGAGTCGCTAAACGCCAGCCAAAAAATATGACATCGCTGAAAACTGCAATATCGGAAGAGTGGCAAAAAATACCAACCAACTATGACCTCAAGAAGCTAGTAGGTTCAATGAAAACCCGTTTCCAGTGTGTGGTAGATGCTAAAGGTTTTCATACCAAATATTAAACTTTCAAAAAACTAAATTTTAAAATTTTCTACTGAAACCAAATAGACAATGAAATTTTTGTGCAAAGAGTTAATTGACAATGTGATATGAAGTAATTTTTTTTTTTTTGTTAAATATTTTTTTTTGTTAGGATTGATTACAAATTTTTTTTATACGATCTCTCTAAATACCTATAAGTTTAAGATATATGTAAATAAATGTATTTTTTGAATAAAAGTATCATGGAATTACTAATAATTTTAACGAAACTGTGTTTGTGCAAACTCATTATTGACAGACTGTATATTTTTCCTTTTAAATATATCACAATATATCGAAGATCACTTTACAGCGTCTTGATTTGTTAATGGCGCTGATATTCTGTGTATTAATCAAGTAACTGAATGCAGTTTCGATGCACCACCAAGCAAAAGGTTTGTCTCATATAACGGCCTGCATTATTATTAATCAAACATTTTTACTCCAGACATGAGACCGCTCTCTTACAACTTATTTTTTCAATCAACAACAAAAAGAGAAACAACCACCTCAGCCAGACGTGGAAAGTTGAATATTATTTTAAATCATTTAGATGAGAGTATTATGAAGAAATTAAATAAAATGAAATGCAAAACTGTTGTCTCATATGGAAAACGGAGAGTGAATATTAAAAATATATGATCAGAGATACCGGCACTACTTTCGCTACAAAATTTTCGCAATTTTAATGACATTTTGCAATCAAACAATTTAATTGACTGAAAAGTCGGTTATATATTCTATATGCTTATCAGACAATTGTGGATCCAGGGATCTGCCCTCTATATGCAGACATTTAATTACAATCTAGCCGACTCTATTTGGACAAAACCCAGGCATCTGAGTAATTAGTCTTATAAACTAACATGTTTTCATATAGTTGTCGTACACTTTTAAATATCTTGTCGTCCACCGATATTAATGAAACGGGTATGCTTCAATAGGCATTTTTATGTAGATGTGCACAATATAAATAATTTGTCAAAATTTTTAGCATTAAAACGGTTTTAATTTGCCATACTGTGTTGGGTTGGTACTTGCAAACAAGTAGTTGAATTTTGGTTACCGGCAGTCGTAGTACATTTAATTTTAATTTTTTTTATGACCAGTTTATTATTTTGTTCGATATTTTACCCTTCACTGGCTGTACATTATATCTAATGAATTGGTTTAATAAGGAAACACGAAGGCGTCAGAGGTTCTCGAATTTCAGGATTTTCATTGCCTGTTTCTTAAGGGGAAGTATACATACGCCTTCGTGGTTAATCGCAAAATTTCTTTTGCATGAGAAGTTCAATTATATATAATTCTTCTAAATTGTTAAATTTTTCATTTGACGGGTGTAATAATTTTGAAGAAACTCTTAAGGCGTTCAAGAGTCCACACTTTTCCTGAATGGGACACACTTTTTTATTTTCCATAAACCAAAACCGAACAAAGCAAATTATCGTTAACTGTGGCTTCGAAACAACAGTTTTGTGAAGTTTAGTCATAAGCGTTGTGTGGCGTGCGTCACAGCATGTTTTTAAATTTATTATATGCATTTTTGTTTTATAAACTAAACTTTAGGGGCTTCAATTAGTAAGATGCGCTGAAAATTACAATATTAAACTTTAACTTACAAATTTAGGACTGTTTATTGTAGCGTGCGTCACACAAGTTAGTAATTCATTATTCCAAAATAAGTATCTGTTCAAAGATATGTTTTATGCTTTACAAAAGTACACAAAAATCCCAAAAAAACTTTTTCTAAGTAGAAGATCTAGCAAATCTAGTCAAATGTAGCGTGCGTCACACAAGTTAAAAATTAATTATTCCAAAATAAGTATCTGTTCAAAGATATGTTTTATGCTTTACAAAAGTACACAAAAATCCCAAAAAAACTTTTTCTAAGTAGAAGATCTAGCAAATCTAGTCAAATGTAGCGTGCGTCACACAAGTTAATAATTAATTATTCCAAAATAAGTATCTGTTCAAGGTTATGTTCTATGCTTTACAAAAGTACACAAAAATCCCAATAAAACTATTTCTAAGTAGCAGATCTAGCAAATCTAGTCAAATGTAGCGTGCGTCACACAAGTTAATAATTAATTATTCCAAAATAAGTGTCTGTTCAAGGTTATGTTCTATGCTCCACAAAAATCCCACTAAAACTATTTCTAAGTATAATATCTAATAAGTCTGGTCAAATATGTAGCGTGCGTCACACATATACCATCCATGTCTATCTCCGTAGATATTCAAAGTATACCGTTCTCCATGCCTGATCTACAGACGTTCTCTTTTCCAAATTGAATGAATTCAATACACACTTTTGCCAGCCAAAACACTGACGACTCTGACGACTGGCTGCTTCATTTTTTGTTAGTTGATCGCAACATACAAATTATTTGTGTTGACAGTTGTGCGAAACATTTCACGCAGTTCAAAACGAAAACGAGTCAAATCGCTTAACCCAACAAAATATCAAATATTAAAAACAAATAATTTCCATACATTCTTCATACGAAAACAAATTGGATTGAAAGAAAAAAATTTAAAAAAAAAACGAAAAACACTTGAAATTTTATTTTATTCCTGCTGCTGATGTGTGCTGGCTTATATTTTCGTGTTGATCAAAAATTTATTTGTTGTTTATAAAAGATTCATCGAACAGTTTAGAACAATCAGTTGAAACCAGACCGTGGCGATCAATACAAGTGTTTGTGAAAAATTCCAAATAAACAGAAAGTTTTCAAATTCCCAAATAAGACAAAAATATTTTGTGTGAAATAGAAAAATAAACATACAAAATCGCAATATTTTTATAAATAAAAAATGTCGGACAAAACAATTCTATACACGATCGGCTTATTGGCCATCACATTAATCACGATCAACTGCATCACAGCCAACATCAGCGACAATGAAGTCAACGATATACCTGAAACCTACAGTACGTATGATTTTGATATTGACTATATCCTTTCCGCCGACTTGCAAAGCACAACATCTGATTTTATGTACGCCAGTATTTCTGCCCAGATTTGCTAAAATTATCTTTATTAATTTCTGAACTTTTGATCTGTTTTCATGTTATTTTCAATTTATAATACGGCGACAACATTTTATTTAATGGCGATTACAGTTGTTGTTCTTGTTGTTGTTAAAGTTTTATTTATTTTGCACATACAGACTGGGTTTATTTATAATCTATTGCGCAACTTAATTTTATAAAATAACAACAACAAATGAAAAACGCATTGATTTGTGTGGATCTCTAAGAGAAGAATATAAAGACGGTGATTTTTATTTTTGAAATTAAATTGAAACCCTGACATTGACAAGTTCGTTTCGAGATAATTGGGTTAAATTTTAAAGCTGATAAAGTTGTACTTCAGTGATTTGCATTTGATCTTTTGATCGGTTCTTAAATTGTTGTACTTTCGCTCGATAATCAAGTTTCCAAGAATTGAATTAGAACTGCGATCGTTGCAGTTTTTTGTTTTGTTGTAGGTTTTTAAATTATCAGGACTGACTGTTGCACTTTATTTGATGGCATGATGTCATAGATGAAGGAGATATTATCTTGTCTGGGTCCTTTAAAACGCTTGAATTTTACTGCTTTAAGACAATGAAAGTAGACATGATCAACCATGCAAGTGTTCAGGGTAATATCGTATGTTGATTCTTTGCTATTTCCATAATTTCTGCGTGGCTCTTAATTTCGTTTTTAGTAGGACCGGCACTTAGAGGATCACCTCAGGCGATAGTGTCAAGAGGACAGATGAGACTGATGGGAAGATCGAGAATTTCTTTTAGGCTACAAATCTGCAATTAACATAATGGAATAACCGATCTATAAAAAGTTCTATTCGTCAAGGAACATATAAAACAACTTAAAAACGAATTAAAAGATGCGATCATTCTTTTGAATTCACATTTAATTCTTTTCTAATTGATTGAGTATTTCCCTTTTTATTAGGCTCATGAAGTGAAAGTGATATTTAGAAATGACCCAAGTAAGAAACGACAATTAATATCAATTAATTTTCAAAGTAAACAGCAGAACAGAAGAAAAGATCTTGATTTGGGAAGTTTCGACAACCCCAACATCTGCGGTGATCATAAGTTTTTCACTACTTGTCTTTGCTAAATATGATAAATTTGAATACGAGAATTATGAGATGTTTGAATGATAGACGAACGAATTCTTTCTTGTGTCCTATTAAATTTTATATATTTTCTTTTTGCTTGAAATGTAAAACAAAAAAATATGTTTTTCATAATTTTTACAACATCGTCTATTAAGCATTCTGAATTGGCATATCAGCCGTCGTGGTATGCGTTTTTCTACCCCGAGGATCGTGTGACTTTCCCTAAGAAAAATAGAACAGCTGCATTTCCAGCCGTTGAAGATAAGTAAAGCCGCAGGTTAAATAATATTTTAAAAACTTTCTCTTAAGGCACACTTGAGTAAATATTTGGCCCAAAAAGCGTAACCACTAAATAATCAGAAATGTATTGATGTCATGAAATAATAATGGTTTTCTTTTTTCTATGCTGGTGCAAAATTTTATTTCACAATTTCACTTTAACACAAAACACCAGTGTAAACTTTTTATTTATAAAAGTATTTCAAATAATTTACAATTTTGGCTGCATGACAACTTTTTTTTTATTTTTGTTTACATCGAATCAATGAAAATGAAAGAAAATTAATTTTATTAGCAACAAATTAAAATATTTTATTTATAAACTTTTGGAAAACAAATCAACTAAAATCAAGTCATTGAACCCCTCAATCGATTTGATGGCGATTTAATTTTTACAAGACATTAAAATTGTCGTCACGTTGTTTGTTTGAATGTGTTTGTACGTGTGGTGCTTAAATTTTAGTAAAAATTACCTCGTCGCCAGCAAACAGAAATAAAATATTATTTTCAAAATTATTAGCCGATCAAGTAACCGATTAAGTGTTAATTTTAATATTCATTATTGTTTGTTTATGATAAATTCGAAGAAATTAAAGCGGAGTTATAAATAATCTTTGGAAGATAAATTGAATTTTTAATGCAAAAATTAACAGAACTTAATAAGAATTATAAGCTACAAATTAACATATTAAAGAATATTTAAAAAATTTTCTACATTTATGAATAATTTTGAGGCAAGTTTTTAAGAAACATTTTGTTATACGGGAAAGAAGGGAACTTAAGGGAAAATTATGTCATTCAGTTCCGTTCGGGAAGGCTATTTATTGCGTATTGAATCTGCATAATTTTTTTATTTTGATCTTTCGTAGTGTTAAGTGTGCAAAATAATTGATCTTAAAATATATTGTGTGACGCACGCTACAACACACAACAATGTGTTTAAATGATTTCCTAATTTTCTCACAATAAAGCCCAAGAAAACTTAATTCTGAAACAGAGATTTATTCGAGAGAACTCCAAAATAACTTATTACAGCCAAAAAACTATTGTCGGCTCTTATAAAAAGCCATGAAACTTTGGTGACGCACGCTACATAGAGCACGTTACATTTTTCCTAACTGATTAATGAAAGCAGGGGTCTTATTACAGCATTCCAAATCGATCGATATTCATATAGAAATCGTGTTGAAATTTTGGTGGATATCGAGTGATTTGGCCCCAGCTATGGGTGGCTTCTTATAACGCCAAACCATTAACAACTCCAGTATCTCCAGTGCTTTCATCCAACAAAGATCTCCGAACCGATTTATGTAATACCTTTAATAAAAACTTTGTAAGCCTCGTCATACATTTTTTAAATCGAATCAAAATATAGGAAACATGCGAAAAGCAGCCTCGAATAAGTGTAAAACATTTGCGTGACACTGGGAAAAACACATTTTATACGAAAGACTAGAGTATAATTCATCACCGATTGAAATTTATTTTTGCTAAATTTATAAAACTTTATAAATAGATTTTATGTTATTAATTAAACAAACAAAGGAAATGTTTAATAGATTAACTGAGAAAATAGCTCAAACGGATCGAATTAAATGCTTCAATAATATAAATTTTATTTATTTTATTTTTGGGTTGGACTTATTAAACACTTTTATTGTTAATCTATGGAAAAAGAACTGTCTAAAAGCAGAAAAGTTAAAGAGATGTCGAATAGAATTTGTTTGTTTCAGGTTTACTATTCATTTTGTTGTGCAATTCTCAGTTGGTTCTTGAGAGTTTGCGCTTAAGCTAAAAGGATTTGCAACAATTTGTAAATGCCATGAAATTCAAGCATTTAGACATATTTAATATGACACAAACAGATTAACTGTGGGATTAGTTACCGTTGCACATCACTTAATCAAATAAAAATCAATTAAAAAAAATACTGCAACGAATACACACAGATTTAGTAAGAGTTAACTTTAGTACAATAATGTTACAATTCTCGTATACTATTTTCTTAAGCACTTTGTAGCAGTAAGACACTCGACTAAGATGCCTCACGTCCCTGGTTGGTTATTGCTGTAATTCTCGTACACTATTTACTCAAACGCTACAAAGCAAGACTACGATGCCTCAGGGCCCGATTTCAACTCCTTTAGGTCATGAATATGGTGTCGAATTTTTCTCATCTGCATTAGCGCAGGTTTATGTTAATTGTTGTCAATTTGTCTCAGTGACAAAGATTACCGATATCGATTAACGCCGTCATGTTCAAAAGAGCAGCATACAGCACCCTCCTTTTTCCGTACCTGCAGCAAAAATATTTAATAAGGAAGTAAAAAAATAAAATTAATTACAACGAAATTCTCTATCCTCTTAACACCATCCCCTAATTTTCCAGTTCCAGCATAATGTACTGCGTATGTAGGGGTCGTCCTTCCCCTGCATGTTGGTCCTACTTATAAAAATAAACCACCGACTTAAAACAAAACTACAAACTAAAATATACAAGAGTACTGATAATGGAAGTGTAGTCGTTTCCAAAAAGAGCGCTCTTCTGCTCAGAAATTGATAATTGATAAAATTTAAATTTAATTACGAAATTAAAATTTTGTTCTATTTTATTTATTGATTTATTCAAAATATTTTTCTAATACCACAATATAATAAGATTTTATAAAATTCAGTATTAAAAACAAGTCACTTCTGTAAAAACAAAATAATTGGAAAGGAAATGTGTGACGTCACATTATGGCCTGCCTAAAATGCCGATTGCGGCTGGCGAAAGAATATGCAAAATATTTCAAATGTATTATCCTTTTTTCAAATTTATTTATATGAAATAAGTTCTAGAAAATTATTTTGTCAATTTTATGATAATGCAACCATAAAATTACCACTAAAAGTTTGAGTAAATTAAAGACTTTTAAAATATTATAAATATCGGTTACTCGGAAACACCAAAGTAACTCAAACACCTGCGAATTAAATTCGAATAGATAAATTCTGAGGTTGTTTATTATCTCCATTTGAATTTTAATTTTTAAGAACTAAAAAAATATATTAATTAATCACGTTGTTCTCAGAAAATAAATATTTTATTTCCGATTAGGATTTTAGCTGCAAACAATTCTAGTTAAATTAAGCAAAACGCCAAAAATAATATTGATAAACAAAATTTGATGGCTACAAAAAATCCATAAAAGTTTTGTTTACACTTTCGAAAATTAATTTGTATTCACTGCGGAACAGCATCATGTGATTTGTGGAGAAGACAACAATTTTTTTTTTTATTAATTTATTTTGATTTATTACACTTTTTAATTTGTTCAAAACATATGCAACATTTAACCGCTTGCGATTGATTTAAAGAAATTCAATATTTTTGTTATTACACGTTGCCAACTGGGTCAAGGAGTTTCCAAAGCATATCGCAGAAAAAATTTTAAATAAATATTTGACAGCTACAAAATTTGTATTCAAATAATTATATAAATTTTTTTTTTGGTAACACTTATGGTCAAGTGGAAAATTACACTTACAGCCGCAATATATAAAGTGGCCTGTGAGTAGGCGTGTTTGCCAATGATTTCACTCTTTTAAATTTCATTTATTGTAGCCGCTCAATTGTTTTTGTCAAGTTAATTTGTATGAAACATTTTGAAAGTATTTTTGAAATATTTAGCATTATTTTCAGATTTACTCATGTTGTGCCGTTTGCTTTTGTAATTTATTTTAATTGTATTTTCGTTATCTGTTTTTTTTCCTCTGGATATTATATAACATCCCAGTAAACAATTCATATACAGTACAGCAATCTTAAAATAAACTTGATAAAAATAAATTGCCGATTGTTAGGAAGTAATTCCCAAGTTGTCATATTTTAAAGGATATATTTCAAGGCCAAATCAATTTTATAAATTTTTCTCAAATTCATTCATGGTTTGTTATACAAATTTTCAGGTGAGAAAATGGTTAAAGAAATAGAGAAGCAACGAAAGTACAAGCGTAGACCAAAAATATATTCCAAAACACCATTTATAAAATTGTCAGCATGAACTTTTTTAGCGAACATTATAAATCAAGTGTCAGCGGTTCATTATAGCCGAGATTCACTGTCTACACATTCATATGCGATTGCAGCTTTTGCATAAAACAAAAGATATTTTTTTTTGTGTTCTATAGAAAAGAGAAACAAAGTCACAGCCATCTGTCACATGTGACAGTTTATTGACTCTTTACACAAGAAACTCGTGACTAAATCGGCATCTGTTTTCTGGCGTTTGTGTTCAAAGTAAAATGAAAACTAAAAGATAAATAAAATTTAAAGTGTATGGAATTGAAAGTGGGTCATCGCCTTCGAAAATCACTCAAATGTAATTGTTTTTTTTTTAACAAAACAAATTTTTAATTTGCTTTAAAATTAAAAATAATAATAATAAAAAAATATGAAGTAATTGAAATGTTATTAAAAAAAGATTTTATGAATAACAAATCGAGATCGTATCGCTTTTTATATTTTAAGTGATTGATGCTAAAGTGCTTTTAATTTTAGTGTTTGAGTTTTATTGTTAAAGTTTCATTTTATTAAAAAATATCTTGTGCTGGGCTGCAATTGCACTCTCATTGAAATACTTTTATGCGATGCGGCTAAGAGCCACTCTCTTAGCGGCCGCATAAAAGGCGATAATATCAAGTATTTATTACATTTCTAAATTGAGTTTTAATTTGACGTGTGATGAAATTCAATAGTTTTCGAGATTTTTCTTGTAATTTTTTCTTAATTGAAACTTAAAATACTTTAAATCTTTTTGAAATCGAAAGTTGTATATCGCAATCAACCCATTTGCAATTGATTGTTAAACCTTTTAGCCTCTGTCGTGATCAGTAATAACGCACACGCACTTAAAAGTTTATAATTTTAACCAGGATATTAAAAATCATTTGCTGTGTTTCGATGCGGCAATAGAAATTGTCATGGAAAGACTTTACTGTTGAAAGAAGAAAACTTCGAACATATTTTTACCACTTTTATGCTAATTTAGAATAAATATTTATATTGTACATATTCACACAAAAATACCTTTCGACTGATAGAAACAGAATAAATATTGGAGGACAATAACATCTATAAAAGGGTACCACAAAAAAATGTGTGTCCTTAGGGCGAGATATTAATAACGTTTTGGCCGCAGAAGTGGAACAAATTATAAATGTTTGTGGGTTACAATAATCCAGGTTTAAATATAATTTACTGATATATATTATTTATTTTATAGGGGCATGGCTCCGCCTACTTTTTATGTAACAGAATTTGTACTGACATGAGAAATCAAACTGCTTGCAAGATTTCACAAAATCTTCTTCAAAAGAAGTGCTTAAAAATGTTGTTTATTTATTGTATGGGCGTGGCACTTCTCACGCCTATAAAATTTCATACAAAAAGATTTAACCAAAAATTTTCTTTTTCAATCTTACAGTGATTCAAGGCGTCAAAGTGTATCAGGGAGATCGGGAATGTGTTTTAGTGGGCGGTTTGTGTGTGCACAGCAGCGATTGCACTGAACCCACCAGCAATAGAGGGCTGTGCCTCTCGAATGCCCATCGCGGTGTTGAATGCTGTTATGAACGTAAGTTGCACTCATATATTAATTTAACAAATTTATTTAAACTAATCACACATTTTATCAAACCACTTGCATATATTTTCAAATTCTAAATTTAGTAAAATTCCAAACAAAATAAGACACACACACACACACGAAATCAAAAACACATCCCAAAAACAAAAAATTTAAAAACTGTTCCTTGAAAAAAGAAAAAAAAGAAGAAATTAAATTAATTGGTTTTATTTGCATTTTATTCCTTCCTGCTCTAATCCCACCACTTTCTTTCATATTCCAAAACCAACCACAACAACGTCTACTTCAAATGCAACAAACTACAACAACAACAACAACAAATAATATTAATTACTCCAGTACCTGTAAGGCCAGCTCCCTGTCGCGAACATTTGGGCGAATGTATGGATCGCTGCCACAAAACTCTCATGAGACCGGGCACAGACTGTGAAAATGGTCAGATGTGCTGCGTTTTAATTTAAGTCGAAATGAATTAACAAAAATCAAAACAACAACAAAACCAGCAACTACGGAACTACAAAAGCGAAGAAGAGTTTTGTTCACGGCTCTAGACTATTTCTAACAAGCGAGCTTAAAGCCGAAGCTTTAGAGAAAAAGCTATAAAATTATATCGTTACTAAGAATTTGTACCAGAGTTTTCTTAGTATGTGTGAATTTAATGATTTTATATATGTAAATGTAGATTTTAAGAAAAAATAAAAATTTAATTAATTTAAACAATTTTATTTATAGAATTCACAAATAATTTTGTCTTATAAGACCTGATCCCATCATCTGCCCGTCTTTAAGGTAAATTTATAGCAACGATTTTTTGTTGAATTTTATTGGTAACATATAGTCTGTGTCATTTGCCCACTTTGTGAATTCTATATCTGTATTATAGATATTTCCTTTTTAATTCTATTTCAATAATTTTACTTTGACAGCTGTTCTTTTTTGTTAGGATTTATAATATCTAAAGAAATTATTTCATATTCTTCTATTTATATTTTTTGATAATATTTATACTGAATAAAACTGTAAGTGAATTATAATATTAATTATGAAAAGCTTTTAATTATGAAGGAGAGAAATCAGTGAACTAATAATTCTCATTTGGTTGGTATATGTTTCCTTAAAAATAATAAATAAAACGAAATTTGTTTTGAGTGTTTTTAGTTTGGAAATTGTTTCTCAACTTTAAAAAATGCTTCCACTTATTGGGGGTTAGTTAAGTCTATGGCCGTTCAAGTGCTTTCATTTTATAAAAATATTTCTTATTCATTTTGATAAAGTCTAGACTTCTTTAAAAATTTTAAAACAAAAGGAAATGGCGCACCTCCTAATCATTTCTTCATCGAAATAATTTTAAGAAAAACAAAGAGCTGGTTTTGCAGATTTCAAAAATTAATTTATTTATTTCCATTTTTTATTACTGAAAGCTCAGTGGTTCTGATTGCAGTCACTAAATCTTAAACGACGCCAGCAGCAGTCCATATTAATTCTAATAAAAATTTTTGTCTTGGCGTGTGCTAAATAAGAGTCTTCTCTTGTTCATTTAATTGCAAATGGCACACGTTCCACACACTTTTTCAATATTTTTTTTTTTCACAACTGACCTCCAAATGCCACATGATATATAAACAAAAGCTTTCCAGAAGTATGCGACCTTGTGAAATGAAATTTTTGAAAACGAAAATTCTCGCGCGATGTCATCAATTGTGAGTAGGTTTTAGCACATAAAGTGTGACATATTTATTTGTTTTTAGATTTAAATACACATTAGGGTGTCCCTGTAAAAATAAAGTACGCAGTTCTGTTTAATGTTTTTCCATTAACTTGTTTTTAAATTCTCTCATTTTCTCTAACCAGCAATTGGCATCAATGTCTGGAATTGTTATCATTTATTCATATAAAATTATATAAAAATCGGAATTGTCAATTTGCTAGTACCGGAACTATTATCTGAATACAATTTCTTTCAGTGTTTTTGATTGCCAACAACCAAGAGCTGCGCAATTAGATTCAAAAACGGTTCGAATTCCGCTGTTTTGAGCTTCCAACTCGAAAGCATTTCTAATCGAGTTACAGAATAACCCTCCCCCCTGATAATTGATCCCATTTGTAAACACATTTCGCTACAAGTTTTTCTCAAGTCTTGAGCCAAAATATTTTTGCTCTTCAAATAAGTTAAAACTAAAACAAACAAGTAGGGAATTCCCTAATGCAAATACATAAATACCCACACCCACATGCAACTATATTTTTAGAAAAAAACACACTTCAAAATTAATTTTGCGGCCGAAATTCTTCACTTAAATATTTAAGAAAAATAAAAAAAAATGATAAATAAAATAACAACAAAATTTTGCGTTGTTTTAGTGAAAAATTTTTGAAAATGTTGGCCATTTTCAAGGCGGAATTAAACAATTTCTAATATAATTTTAAATGTTGACAGTTCGGAATCGGCAAATACTTTACATCAGAATAACGTGCGTGACGAACCCTACAATCGCACTCGCTTGTGAGTATAAACATGTTTTGGTGTCTAAAAAGAAGTACTTTCGAATGGTACTAATTTTGACAAGTACTTAATGCGACATCATTAATTCAGCACATTGTGTGACGCACGATACAAAGAGATGGTAGTTACTATGAAAGGTCGAAGTGTAATCACGTAATTTTTAGAGAAGTTTCCATAATACAAAAAGTTAAAAACTTCTTAGAGTTCATATTGAATTTCTTTAAAATTTTCCGAAAATTTTATCAGTACGATTAAAGTAAAAAATTTAAAAAAGAAAAATTCCTGAAATAGAGATCTAAAAAAAATTCAAAAAAACCATAGATCCTTTGTGACGCACGTTACATTTCTCCCAAACGCATTTATTAAATCAGCTATTGATTGTTTAGTACGAGTAAAAACTATGCGTTTATGCATTCACTAATAAGGGATTATCAAGGGGTTGAAAAGGGGTGAAAAGGGGTAAAAGAGGATAAATCGGTTATTTTATGACTCGGATATTGCGATAGACAAGGACATGTTTCATAAGCATACAAATAATGCTCAATAATAATTCTCCACGCATTTTGTACTTTTTTGCTTTAGGTACTTTTAGGGTAAGATTTGGTGTTATTTTGTACTTCATACATCTTCTAAGAATTTTGTATGTATTTTGTTCTACTGAAATAACTCTCATATATGTTGCGGATTTTTTAAAGGTTCGCAACTTTAAGGGGTAGAAAATAGTACCCCCTTTTCGGTACTTTTTCCTAAATAATAAAGTATATGTGTACACACATATGAAATGAATTTCAGCTCTCTGGCAAACTGCTTAGAAGCACTGCTTAAAAGCAATTTTCGGAAACTCGTTAGGGGAGGGGTAAAACAGGGCAAAAAATAAGGGTAAAATGGGTAACGTCATATCTCAGAAGTTACGATAAACGCACTCCGAATTTCAAAAGCATACAAATAATGCTCAAAAATCATTCGACCTCTAGCTGGTACTTTTTTGTGGACATGGGCACTTTTAGAGAGAAAAAGGGATTAAAAATTAAAGAGGTACTTTTTGCTTTGCATATATCATCTAAATTATAGTGCATAATAGAAAGTCTTTTAGCGTGTTTTAATTTTCTAAAAAAGTATCTTTAACATATTCCAAGCATTTAAGAAAATTCCCCACAATAAGGGGTAGCATTTTACCCGTTTTCGGTACTTTTTTGTTAAAGTCTTCTTTTATTTGAAAAATTTACTTTCTTGAATGATATTTCTTTTTGAAAAAGGCACTCTCAAGGCAAAATACTTAATTTATATATAGAGTTTTGTCGAGAAGGTACTGACCAATGAGTAGTACCGACAGCAATTAACACCGTCATGTTCAAAAGAGCAGAATAAAGCACTTTCCTTCGTCGGTACCTGCAGCAAAAATATTCACTGGCAAAGAAATAATTAAAAATGGCTGCCACAAATTTTCATCTGACCTCTTAACACTATCCTTTAGTTATCCCTGTTCCAGCTCTATGTAGCGATCTTCCCCTGAGTGCTGATCCTACTCATTAAAAAAAAAAGAATTATGAAAACTGATCAAACTTACAAACCAAATCTTAATACAACACAACCTCATGTATGTATTTTTATATTTCCCTGAGAGTGTCCTTCTACACCGATTTTATTAGGCTGCACATCCTTTTCACTTGCAAGATCTTCTAGTTTTCTAAGTGATCGTGCCTTTAATGAGCTATTACGAAGATATAAAAATTATTTTACTCCAACAGGCAGTAAAAGTTGCAAAACGTTCTTGAAAGACAATTTCAATTTCATTCATTAATTACATGACTGAATTCATGGATCAAGTTCAAAGCGTTTTCAATTGAGAGTCAGTCTAAATAAACGTTTAATTTCGTTCTTAAACTCAACAAAAAAATATTTAAAATAAAAATATTAATTGTGCAACAAATAAATGAGAGCTGTGATGCAATTTGTGGCGCAATAACAAATTCTAAGAAATAATTTTTTTTATGAAATTCCATTTGCAAAAAAAAAGTTTGTATTTTTTGCATAATTCGAAACGTAACAGCAGAGATGTTTTGCATTTCAATTTCAGTTTTTTTTTATTATCAAATAGAACTTAAAAAGTGCGGCTTAGGAATTCACGGACAAGGTCATTTAAATTAATGGAAAATGAAAACACTTTTTTATATAAAACAGCATACGAGAGTGTAGTCAAGATCGCGCACCGATCACGGAAAGTAAAAATGAAAATTAATGAGCGATTACGTGTCATTCTAAGCGAATGGGCTGAATTTAAATAATTCTGTTTTCAAATTAAATACTGAAATCTTAAGCAGTTTTTTTTAAATTTATTTTTGGAAACTGTTCACTGCTGCCTGCGGATTTTAATCAAGAGTTGTTGCAGAGAATTAATGCCTTAAAAGAAGAAAAAAATTATAAAAATTGGTTCTGTTAAATACCAAAATGAATGTATGAAATACTCAGTGGTAATTATGGTGCAATCTTTTATGAGGCAAAAAAATTCGAATTTGCAAATGAATGCTGTCTGTCTGTCTGAATATTTTTGGTCATAATACGCTGCTTGTTGTTGGTGTTATGCCATTGCCCGCTTAACACTTGCTGCCATTGTGGTTATAATCTGAAAACCATTTTTAATGGTCATTTATGTTGGCTTGTGGTCGGTCGTTTGGTTTCCTTTTTTTTCTCTCTCTCTCCCTCTCTTATTCTTTTGATTTTATATTTTTGGCCATAATTATGAGTACGATTAAACTACAATTGCTATTGCAAATTGCCACATTCTGTGGCAGAATAATATATTCCTACATATTTTGCGAAATGCATCGAATATATATCTACACATTTTCTGTTCGTTGGGCAAGTGGCAAAATGTGCATGTCAAACGACGTGGGCAGCGGCATAAGTGTCAGGTGTTGAATTGTACTTCCAGCATTATATCTTGAGTCCAGTCTCTGGAATATATGCAAAGAAGAAGCTATTTATAGACAGATAATCAATATAAAAAATGTAATTCGTTAGGGAAAAATATTCGCTGAAATGCAGTTCGTTTTAAAGAGGTTTTTTGCATTAAAATTGTTTTTATTAAAAATCATTTCATTTGAACTTAATTTTAAAAACTTTTATACTGTGCATATCTGCACAAAAAGATCTTTTATTATTTATAAATTTTGTTACTATTAAGAGATGATGAAATATTTAAAAGTGTACCACAAAAAATAGTACAGGATTTACGTATAAGATACTGGGTTTTATATTGGTTCGTTGTTTGTAGGGAAACTATTTTTATTAAATACGCATTTATAACTTTTTTTTCAATTTCGTTTCGTAGTTGTCTAATAAATGCAAAAGAGAGAAATTTGCTGCCAAAACTAGAAGACGGCAGGACTCACACACGTTGCAGCTGGAGATTCATGAAGTGAAGTTTCTAACTCATTTTATTAGAACTTAAATATTAAAATTTTTACACTGTGAGTATCTGCACAACAAGATCTTTTATTATTTATAAATTTTGTTGCTATTAAGAGATGATGAAATATTTAAAAGTGTACCACAAAAGAAGTAGATCCTTAATGTACAAGATAATGGGTTTTATATTAGTTCGTTATAAAGAAGTTTGTTTGTAGTGAAACTATTTTTATTAAAGTCGCATTTATAACTTTTTTTCATACCATTTCGTAATTATATAATTAATGCAAAAGAGAGAAATCTATTGCCAAAACCAGAAGATGGCAGGACTCACACACGTTACAGCTGCAAATACATAAAATGAAGCCTTTTATTCCTCATTTTACTTGAACTTAACTTCAATTAAAATTTTATACTGTGCGTATCTGCACAAAAAGATCTTTTATTATTTATAAATTTTGTTACTATTAAGAGATGATGAAATATTTAAAAGTGTACCACAAAAAATAGTACAGGATTTACGTATAAGATACTGGGTTTTATATTAGTTCGTTGTTTGTAGGGAAACTCTTTTTATTAAATACGCATTTATAACTTTTTTTTTCAATTTCGTTTCGTAGTTGTATAATAAATGCAAAAGAGAGAAATTTACTGCCAAAACTAGAAGATGGCAATACTCACACACGTTGCAGCTAGAAATGCATGAAGTGAAGTTTGTATTACTCATTTTATTGGAGCTTAAATAATAAAATTTTTAAACTGTGCGTATCTACACAAAAATATCTTTTATTTTTTTAAAATTTTGTTACTATTAAAAATCATAAAATACTTAAAAGTGTACCACAAAAAAAGTAGAGGAGTTGCCTGGTAAACATTTTTAGGTATTTCGTACTGCTTTTACTGGCGGGGGTACTATTCTTATTTTAATGAATATTTACAACGATTTTTATTGTTCATTTTAAAAAAGAGCTGATATTATTGGAAATAAAATTCTTTATTTCCACAAATTTATAAGTTTTAGCGTTCATTTCACTAAAAAGAAAGGAAAATCGGTAAAAATGTGTGAAACTCCTAAAAACAATATTTTTCTTAAACTAAATTAGCGCTTTACCGATCTCCAAGCCCGAAATAAAACTTTGTTTCTTGCTACGACAACTATTTTCGTTGTTATATTTTATTGGATAAAAATTTGTGGCCTAAAACTTTTCCAACAGCCCACTTTTAATGATGGTGTAACTGTGTGAAAGACTCTTTTATTGCAGTAGAAAATCCAAAATAGTTTTTTGTTTCACTTGATAATCTTCCTACAAAAGCCTGACTGGACGGATAAATGGACTGGACTTGCCCAGGCTGCCTCATATCATGGTCATCTTTTATGGCCATAAAATTAGAGAGGGAGAGACAATTAAACAAAGAACAAAAAAAACAAAAAAAAGAATCAGCAGCACCAGTTATCAACTAATTTCCTCTTTTTTATTTCTATTTTTGGTTTCAATAATGTTGGGCTGAAAATTAAAGATGCTTTGGCGGACGTTTTTGCAAGTGTTTGTTAAACAAAAATTTTCTCTGGCATTTTAAGTTGGGAGGCGGTTATTAATTCTAATGAGTTTTTATTTTTTTTTATTTACTTATTTTTTTGTTGGAAAACCTTTAAGAATAAAGGGCGCAAAGAGAAATAAATGTTGCCCTGATTTTGGCAGTTAATGTTGCACTAACCCCCAACCCCCTTCACTCTTGGCAGTGCGCTGAAGAAGAAACGATGTAATAAAAATAAATAAATTTTCTTAGATATCTGCAGGTTATAATTTCACCTGAATTAGACGCAATTTCTTTAATTAAAAAATTTCCCAACCCTTCCCCTGCCATTTCAATAAATGCTTTTATAGATATTCAAGGAAAATGTAGTCATAATTAAAGGGGCCCAGAGTTATAATTATTATTCTTATTTTTTTTTTTATTTGGTAGCAGTTTGTAAAATTAAAACTTCGTTATTTATTCATTCGTTTGCTGCTTTATCTGGCTGGTTTTAGCTGCTTTTTATATGAAATATTCAACTGCAAAATGTTTGTTCTGCTGCTGTTGTTCTAACTGTCAATATGTCTGTCAGGCTGTCATCAACATATTCATTCCCTCACAACCAACATACAACACGATGGATGCCAAAAGGAAAGATAAAAAACAACAACAAAAAAGTAAATATTTAAAAGACAGGCAGACAGACAGCCAACGAAAATCATGACAAAGAAAAATAAAATGTAACAACTTATCCAGCGTAACGAACTTTTATTTCAGCTGGAAAAAAGAATAATTACTGTTTATTTAGATGCTAATTTTACAACAACAAAAAAAGGATCTAAGGAAAAAAAATTAATTAAAAAAGTGTTAGCGAAGGTATAATTCTGCGTTCCGCGAAACAAACGTTGCGTTGCAACCCTTTTCTTCGGAGCAATTTTCTTCAATATTTATTTCAAATCCAAAGAAGATCCTTAAGGCTGTTGACAAGGGCTACTTAATTTAATCCCCGGTGCGGCTGCATGTCAATCTTGATGTGAAGCTGTTTTCAACGGGATTTAAAAAATTGTTGTTGATTCTTTTTGGTGGTAAAAAAAAAACGATATCCTTAACCGACATCCTTCAGCAGTTAACATACTGAACTCCTTATGAACAAACTAATTGAAATTTCGATCAATGGATTTGCAACTTAAAACAACAAAGCAAAAAAAAATACAATAAAAAAATACACTCCTGCTGCATTGATTAGAGGCACATGGTTGCACTCTTATTTTAATATCTCGTAGAGGCTAAAAAAAATTCGTGCGTACATTCTGAGAACTTGTAAATTGTTGCTTTTTCATTTACGAAACTAAAATAGAGTTTAACTGCTCACAGAGAATATCATAAAAATAGTTTCCTTCAGCCAGCATCTGGTTCATCATAATAATTCTGTATTAGAAATCATTCAACTGAACACCAGCAAGCGGACAAAGGCAACAACTCCATTATCTGCTTAACCCCTATTAACACTCGACAAGATTTCCTGCCTGATCCTCAAAGCAGCTGGCAGAAATAAACCGAAACAAACAGAAAAAAAATCTTTCTCATTTTCTAACACAAATTGCTTAACAATAGTTGCAGTGTGTATAGGGGCTTAAAGAGAAAGTGATTATGAATTCGAATATTAAAATAACTGCACGTGCATTGAAATTTTGCCAGAAGAACACAATTTATTCAAATAATCGAATAAATATTATTTTGCCTGCTTTTTTGACTCCTTTTTTGAAAACATTTTTTCGGCATCACTTGTATTTCATGCGATTTTGATTTCCAGAAAAGAATGGCATATTAAAAAGAAATTTGTGCACTTTTTTTCATTTGTCATTAAATTTTTGTTCTTATATTTCAATATATAAATTTTTGTAAAAAAAAAGGCAAAATATGTTGCATATTTTTTTAGAAAAAAACGCATTTAAATTCTGCACTTCAAAAAAATACTGTGGCCTTTTAAGAATTTTTTATAAAAAGTTTATATGTCAACTGTATGAATTCATTTTGACAAAGTTGCCACTTTGGTGTTTTTCAGAAAAAAATCAGAAAAATTTGATTAAATCTTTAAATATCGTAATTGCTTGGAAATCAATAATTTTCAATTAATTCTACAGTTTTGGAACGATTTGTGTACGTAAATCTTGGGTGCGTAGTATGCAAAATTATGCAACTGTTACCTTGTGTTATTCGTTCCGTTCCACTGTGCAATGGCTCGCATATTGTTCGCAACTTTTTCGAAGTATTTCTCAGAAAACTAAATATACAGTTAATTATTTCTCATTATTTGCTCTGGAACCGTGTTTTATTTAGTTTATTACACTGTGCAACAATGTGAAAAAGAGATTTTTTGAATTTAAATGTTTTTTGCGGGATCTCAAAGTGAAATTTTATGTGAAATATATATTTGACTGCGATTTTTTGTAATATTTTTAGCAATAATTGTAAATAACAACAAAGTCAACCGTGGAATTCATTTTGACAAAGTTGCCACTTTGGTGTTTTTCAGAAAAAAATCACAAAAACTTAATTAAATCTATAAATATCTTAATTGTTTGGAAATCAATAATTTTCAATTAATTCTACAATTTTGGAACGATTTGTGTACGTAAATATTAGGTGCGTAGTTGCGTAAAAAACGCATTTAAATTCTCCACCTCAAAATTTAAGAATCTTTAAGAATTTCTTGTAAAAAAGTTTAAATGTGTTGCATGTTTTTTAGAAGAAAAGCATTTAAAATCCAAACTTAAAAATAGATTGTAGCCCTTTAAGAAGTTTTCATAAAAAAGGTAAAATATGTTGCATATTTTTTTAGAAAAAAACGCATTTAAATTCTGCACTCAAAAATATATTGTACCCCTTTAAGAAATTTTATAAAAAACATAAATTATGTTGCATGTTTTTTAGAAAAAAAAACGCACTGAAATTCTGCCCTTTAAGAAATTTTATAAAAAAGATAAAATATGTTGCATGTTTTTATGAAAAAAGCGCATTTAAATTCTGTATATTAAAAAAATTGAAGCCTTTTAAAAAATTTTATAAAAAAGGTAAAATATGTTGCATTTTTTAAGGAAAAAACGCTCTTAAATTTTGAACATAAAAATATTTTGTAGCCTTTAAAAGAAAAGAAAAACTACTTCTTATTGCTATTTATATTGATCGAGGATGCACAGTGGGGGGTTTGTAAACAAAAAGTAAACGGAAATAATTTGTCGGTCTTTAAGCTTGAATTCCATTGGAGAAACGATCTTTCGTACAACATAAAAAAAGATGTTGCTGAGATTTACTAAATATATTGCATTTCCTATATTCAGAAAAGTAGGGTCCATAAAACGCTAAAGAGGAGAAACTGAAGGAGGTTACGAAAAATTAGAACTTGCCGTAGGCTGATAGTTTTGCTCGGATAAGAAATTAATTTTGCAGTCAAATTTTACTATCCAGGACCACCTGCTTTAACTTTTGATTTTTACTTTCTTTGCTCCACTGTTCTATGCGATCAGCTGATACTTTTCTTTTTTAGCTATTTGCCCAGCAAAACTTTTTTGAATCTTAATTCTTATTTTTGCTTGATTTTGAAAAGTAGTTTAACCAGAAAAGTTTTCTGATATTATCTGCCCCATGATAATAATAAATGCCCATTTCAAGTTAAATAAAAAATAAAATAAAAAAGGACAGCGTAACTTGTTTCCTTTTTTGTTTTTGTTTTTATATTTTCTATTCGTCATTTACATATCGCATTTTATGCAAGAAATCTGTGAGTTATAAGTTTTATGCTAATTTATACTGATTTTTTTTTATACAACTGAAGGAGACGCACTGCCCCATTGAATGGGCATATTAACACTTAAACTGGGGATGTAGTCTCCCAACAATTCACGGCAGTTGTAACCGCTTTGTTTTGAGTGAAAATATTGCCGGTATCTTCCACAAGAGTTCATCCATCTGCTGCAAAACTTTTACTTATTGTTAAATAAAAAGATCCTTCCAGCCAACATTTTCATTTACTTGGGTTTTTTTTTCAAGGAAAAAGAAGTGTCCTAAGCCTTCCTTGCATATCCTTGTTTTAGCTACACTTCTCCCCGCTCTCTACTTCTCTCAAAAATATGTAAAAGAAGAGAAGCGAAGAAAATATTGTTTGTTGTGCTGCTGCACTCGTTAGCATTTTGTGGCTACTCCAACAAGTTCTACTTTTAGCCGTGTATTTATAATTAGCATGCAATAGCCAAGATAATTTGTTGTCATAAGTTTTGGAAAGAATATTTAAAAAAAAGTTGGATTCCAAGTTTGTTTATTTTCACGTTAAAGAAAGTGATTAATGACTGGTTTTACAGAGAGTTTTTTTTTTCAACGGCAACAACAATATTTTTTTTTCTGACTACAACTCGTAGATGAATTTCTGTGCACTGCACACACACACACACACATACAAGTTCATTTAATTACAAAAATAAACAACCACCATGAAACAGTTTCTTTAAGAGTTAAAATTTATAAAATTCATGTTATTTTAATTATTGAAAAATAATTATATTAAAAGGAAATTTGCCAAAAAATATGTCTGCATAAAATATCTCTAATACCCAAGAATTCAATATACGAGGTTTGTTCATATCAAGAGGATTCGTAGATTAACGAATTTTTTCCAGTACTATTTTTGGTAACAGTCTCTTTAATGTCTTTTATTTCATTAAAATCGTGGTGGTTTCAATTTCCACAAGATCTTTAAACTTTTAGTTGACTTTTTTAAATTATTTTGTAAAACTTTGGGACAATAAAATCAGCACGATTGAACCAAAATTGGAACAGATATTTAACTAAGACATCCAACAAGTGGTAAAATACTATTAAGAAAAAATAAAAACACACATGCGTATTGATGATAAAAGTGTAGCGGCTTTCGAAAACAGCTGTTCTGCTATGCTGTGTAAGTTCAATATAAAAAAAACTAGTGTTGACTTTCCCTTGTGTTTTGGAATAATTATTATGTCTTTTTGAATTGAAAAGTGATGAAAAGTGTAGCGGTTTTCGAAAACAGCTGTTGTGCTCTGCTGTGTAAGTTGAATATAAGAAATTGATGTTGATTTTCCCATGTACTTGCCAATATTTATCAGGTCTTTCTGAATTAAAAATATATCATATAAAATTTAAACGATTCTTCTTTTTGTTAATAAACTCGTCTCGAACATGCCTCCACGATTTTTTGTTGTGGAACAAAAAAATATAATACAAGAGTTCCCATTAAATTTTGTTTAACAACACAAATTAAGTGCTTAAAAGCTATTAAAATTTTGACTGCAGCCTAAGTCAGAAAATTTTTAACGAGGGGTGAAACCT
Source organism: Linnaemya vulpina (assembly GCA_963675445.1). Classification (NCBI taxonomy): domain Eukaryota; kingdom Metazoa; phylum Arthropoda; class Insecta; order Diptera; family Tachinidae; genus Linnaemya; species Linnaemya vulpina. The sequence continues at coordinate 4,837,956 of OY776279.1, forward strand.
TTTCAAAGGAATATTTCAATGAATTTCAATGGCAACATTCATATTGAACATTTAAAACCGATGAAAATGATGAGGGAGTAAAAACTCTTTTTAAAGAGTATCATCGATTCACTACAACAGAATATGATGAGGATATCGGCATATGGAGGTGGACCCATGGCATTAAGAGTTTTTCGGAAATTTCTGAATTATTTTATCAAGATTTTGCACAAAAACAACAACACCGTAGTCATAACTCAGCCTCCGTATTGAACGGATTTGCCTGCCTGCGACCTTTTTGTGTACCCAAAATTAAAGACACCCCTGAGTATCGCATTTTGCTACAATTGCCGAAAAAGCTCAAGGACATACCGAAAACTATATATCACAACTGCTTTCAGGATTGGAAGGAACGCTGAAAGGGGCTACTTTGAAGACTACAAAATTTAATTTATTCAATGAATAATTGTTCTTTGACATTTATGGAAATTAACCCCATTTTTTAACAGACCTCGTATACCCACATGTGATTAACTAAATCATTATATAAACCCATGAACCGATCGGTCTTCTTCTTATCCAACGACCGGCCTACGTGCTTGTGAGTAAAACAGGCTTTTGACGAGCAGATGTCTAATATTTAAGCATTAAACACAATAACGACAACAAACTACAGACTACAACATGTCAAATATAGAATCCATGGGCGTATATGAGAATGATTATTTCTTTACTACTACAGGCAACACGGCTACTTGTTGTTGTCCCTGCTGTTTTTGTAGTTGTAGTCAAATTAAACTAATTTCTATTTTGTAAGCGACAATGAGTAGCTGCAGTGTTGCCAGTATAACATAAATAAGTTCAATTATTGTAAACTTGAAAATATATTACTCAATTAAACAAAAAGAAACAACAAACTATATTTACAAGCCAATGAAATGATTTCTTGTCATATACTGTGGACTGTATTGGAATAACACTACTTAATACTCTTATTAAGTATATGAAAGCGGCTACACTGGCGTATGAAGAGAATTCTACTACAAACCACAACACATGGTTCTTGATTTGGTGGCGTCGTTTTAAAAATTATTCAGTTGCTGGCTATGAGGCGACGATTGTAGTTAACGGCTTTTGTAGTCGGTGTCCGTGTAGCCTGCTGTCGTTATTGTGTTTAATGCCTTAAGCCAAAATCAGCAAAAAATTAACGCAAACAAATAAACAAACAAACTGTCTAAAAAGTCACAAGTTTCATATATTTTTTTGTCGTTACCCCAAAAAAAAATAATGACGTTGCAACAAGTCCTCCTACTCCAGTATTAATTAGCCCACATTTACCCCTTTTTCCTGGCAGTTCACAAAACTGTTGGTGGCAAAGATTCAAGAAAAAAAAATACAAAAAAAAACTCCCAACTAAAGCAAACTCACATACGCACTTCTCAGCTCATTAAAAAGTTTTGCGATTTTTTGGTGTTTGTTATTATAATTTCTTTTTTTTTTAAATTTCATTTTAATGTTTAATATCAAAATGGAAAAGTTCTTAAAGTTTGAGTGTGTAAGTGTGGGTGTGTGTGTGTGCTGTTTCCTTCTTTTCATTTCATCAGCAACATGAGTAAAATAAAAATTAAGAAACAAACAAAAAAAAAGAGAAAAAGAAAAGCTGTTGTTTACACCATCCGAAATAAGAGAAAACCCGTAAAGATAAAGAATTAAGAACGTTGATATGTTGGTAACGATGTTGAGAATCAACACTTCCGGCTGGTTCCATTAAAAAAGTATTAAAAAAAATTATATATATTTAAAAGAGCACGAAATATAAAATTAAAGAAAGTTGCTCCTTAAAATTACTATTAAAAGATGATATGAAGTCGACATCTCATTGAGATGTTTTTAATTAGATAGAAAAGTTTCTGTTTTGGCTCCAAAAAACTGCTGAGGGGTATGGGGAGATGCTTCATTCACGGTATGTAAGTGTGTGTGTGTGTGTGTTTGTGAGATTCTTTATGAAATTGACGTTTTCGCTCGACAAGGAAGTTACGAAAAAAACAAGTTAAAATAAACACAAACTTTTTTGATGTTAAAGGATTTTGTAAAACTTTTTTCGGGGGTATTTTTTTTTAATTTTGTATAGGGAATTGTTTAATAGTCCTGGGATTGAATTTCCTTAAAGCAATTTATTAAAATTAATAACTACATAATATTTATAATTTATCACTGTATAATGTTTCTAATTAAATGAAGTGGAAAATGCCATTCCCAATTGCCATTCTTTAGGGTTTACCATCAATTATATAAAAAGGAGGGATGTGGGGATAGTGTCACAGAAAGGACACTCGTACCGCACATACAGGAAGTCTATAGAAGGACCCTACTATTATGGCTGTTCTCTACAGTCGATCTATAATGACTCACTTTAACGAATATGTCCAGTTTAATTTGCCGATAATTTATTTGTGCCCCATCTGGAATGGCTCCTACAGGATGTTAAAATAAACTATTTCAACGTACGAGTACATTAAACTTCCTCTCCCTTAAATTTCTTCAAGAAAAATTATGAATAGTTTTGCTTTAAAAAATATAAAAAAATCATATTCAAGATGTCTACTGTTTAGATTGCCCGCATGAAAACAAACACATTAAAAGCATCCTTTTCCACATGTTTATTGTTCCATACGTAAGTTGCTACCTCGGCTACAGCAGCATCTCCTTCAACGACATTCCATCTGCATGGCAAAATGATTGCAAAACAAAAAAAAAAAGGAACAAAATCAAGAACAAGAAATTGAAAATAGAAGCGAGCCGTGCAATACTTGAAACCACCGCACAACCACAAATTGGAATAAAAGGCCTAAAGCTTTAAGGACATGGTTTAGTGTGCAACGGCAGGCCGTTGATGAGGTTGATGACGATGATGATACGATGCTGATGTTGGATGTTGATGAGATGAATTGACGAGGACGTAGACTTAAACGGAAATAACAAAAGAGACAACAAAAATGTGAAAAGTATCCAGCAGCTGCATCGGCAACAGCAGCACTAAAATGAACTGAATTGAAATCATCATCGTATTTGTTGCTTGAAAAGTACACAAAACGTTGCTTTTGTTGTTGCTGGTTGTTATACTTATGAGAGGATATGAATGGCAAACCGTTATTGTTATTATGTGACAGTATGGCAGCAAGCACATACTCACACACATACACACTCATACACACACACACACACACACACACACACTAGTAAGTATCCACGCCGCTCCTACACAAAATAGTTCTTGAAAAACCAACGAAGTACACGCCTGCGGTTATAAGAGAAAAAGTAGCCGGCGGTCGTATACAAAAAGAAGACGAAGGAAAAGGTAGTCAAGAGTAGAGATGTTTGAGCGAGCGCATGAAAAAATCCAACATCATCGTCGTACATCTTGTGGAAGTACAACAAAATATCTACTCCACACCTTCGAAGCACGAATAACGGATGCATGGATGGATATTCAGGCAGCAAAAAGCAGTAAAAAAAAGCATCTCACAATGAGGGGCTCCATTTGCACTCATGCACACACACACACACACAAGGACACCAGAGCTTGAACTTGCATTTAAATGAACTGTTATTTCATCACCAGAGAATGTGAGATGTGGGAAATAGAACTCAAGTTGACAGGATGTAAAATCATAATTTTAACAAGTCGAAAGAAAAGAGGAAAACAAATTCAGCCGGAGTTAAGCATTTAAAATGGGACGAACATTTTTGCAAAGTTCTATTCGAACATGAGTAAAGCACACCTTAAGGCGTTACACCCGCCCTACACCAGTTCCTGTAATTGCAGCTACAAGTCGACACGGCCGTCCGGCATCATGATGCTGTAAACTACTGTAGACTACAGCAGGCTATCGACGGCTGGGAAATACGACTGCTAAGACTTCTTCGGGTGCAGCTGGACTTATCTTAAGCTGGTTCGTGCGCCAGCAAATAAAAAAAAGATATCAAGTGGCACGATGGAAACATAAATAAGTTGTTGCAACAGCTGTTTATGTTACGCAGCTGTCGCTTTCTAAATGGTTAAGTAATTATAACAATTATTATTATTGATTGTTAATTAATAATATTAATTCTATTATTAATCATATTATTAATTATATTATTAACTAATGTTATTATTGTCACAAGCAAAAAGTTTAAAATATAAGAGACAAGAATCATAGTTAAGCAATTGGCTACATGGTGGGAATTGTAGCCTGCAGCATTTGTAGTTCTGTAGCCGTGTAGCGTGCTGTCTTCTAACGCATTAAACACAATAACGACAGCAGACTACAGACTACAAGTTGTCAAAAATAGAATTCATGGGCCCGTATGAGAATGATTATTTCTTTACTACTACAGGCAACACGGCTACTGGTTGTTTTCTGTCCTGTTTTTGTGGTTGTAGTCAAATTAAACTAATATCTATTCAAAAAGAAACAACAAACTATATTTCCAAGCCAATGAAATGATTTCTTGTCATACACTGTGGACTGTATTGGAATAACACTATTTAAGAGTATTAAGTATATGAAAGCGGCTACACTGGCATATGAAGAGAATTCTACTACAAACCACAACACATGGTTATTGATTTGATGGCGTCGTTTTAAAAATAATTAAGTAGCTGGCTACGAGGCGACGACTGTAGTCAACGGCTTTTTTAGTCGGTGTTCGTGCAGCCTGCTGTCGTTATTGTGTTTAATGCCTAACCGTTTAGAGCTAAACTACTAAGCGATAAGTGCTGCCAGACTCTATTCCAATTTTAGACAGCCACACTATTGAAATCAATTGAAATTTTCCACATATTTTTAAGGAAAAATTTTTGATTGCATTTTCTATATTAAAAATTTTATTTATCAAAAATAAATCTAAAAATTTTTGTGCTGTAAAAATTATTATTTGGATAAATGCTGATATTGAGGTAACTAACCTCGATGAATTTATACTCGTGCCCTAATTTTGTAAATCACTTTATGTCCGTGAAATTTGCAGGCAACAATATTTAACTTTTAAGACCCCTAAAATTTTGTTATTGTTTCAATTTGTTTACAATTAATTCACCGAAAAAAATAAACATAAATTTATTAGTTGTTTAACACTTCAAAATTATGAAAGTATTTATGAAAAATAACACCGTATAGAGGAAAAGAGGACGTTAGTTTTTGCGTACTTTTAAATTTCACTAACGCAAAGTGATTTGCAAAATTAGAGTCCAAGTCTCATCTCACTCGAGGTTGATATTTGTATTCATATGTCACTACATATAATAGATGTGTAAGTATTTGTGTGTAATTAAAATTAAATAAATTTTAGGACTTCATGTATTTACTTGCATCAACTAAATGAGAATTATAATATCGAGATGTGGAATTTATGGCATCCTGTAAATCTGCAACACAAACCAAAAGTATTCAAAATACTCTCAGCGTTTTCATTAGCTGGTTGCAGTTTATATAGAGATTTTGTGGGGGGGAAGTGAAAGTTCCTCTAAATAATTGAACTCATCAGGACACTTTTTATTCATCGTTTTAGTATTGCGGAGTTACTTATCTGAAACACATAAGCTTTTAGTTTAGAGACTAAAATGGTTTTTTTGGAATAAGTGTTACTTAAAACTTTCTCCATAAACTTGCCATACACACACACACAAAGACAAACAGACACACATACAGTCAATTTTGACTGGCAGCTATGAAAGCTTGAAACCGAATTGGAAGATGAGAAATGAACGTTTGAAAAAAATATAAATGACTCACAAACCGGTCCAACCTAAACTATCGTGAATGTAGTGCAAGAAGTTTGTCTCTTGTGATAAATAAATTCTTCAAACGTGAAGGGTAAATTAACCATTTCCACAGACCAGTCGGACTGCAAAATGTCGCCAACATCCTGTCGTGTGTGCAAATATGAATCCTTTTATTTTTTCTTTTTTTTTTGTTTTGTTTCATTTTGTCCCTCATTCATTTCTTTTTTCTTCTTCTTCTCTCGCTTTATGCTTTACCTGACTTGTTGCTTCGGGCTAGTGTGAGTGTATCAGGACCTTTGGGGGATTACCTGCAATGTTGCTATTAATTTAACTTTGTTTCCTTTCCTGTTTACTTTTGACATTCGCCGTGTATGTCCTTTGCTTTTCTTGCAACTTGTCTATGTACATATAAATGTGTGTCTGTGCTCATATATTCTACAACTTTGTTGTGGATATGAAAGTCCTTATCTCCATATATCCTGTAGCAGGGAATTTATGGGTTACGGTTGGTTCACACTTGCGGGAAACAGTGTAGTGAGAACGTTACACAACATCATCTGACTTTATTGGCAATTAAACACACTCGTGATGATGAATTCTGTACAAAAACTATTAAAGATTTTTTTTAAATAGGAATAAAAAACTATTAATACATTTTTTTCGCTTTAGCTTTAACGTTATTTTCTTGCCATTTTCAATCAATATGTGACTGAGTGTGTGCTGAAAGTAACAAAATCTTAATGGTATTTATTAAATGGCAAAATAGCTGCGGGTTAGCAAAATGCTATTAAAAATTATTTATAAAAAGTGAACACGATTTTAAGTTGATCTTTAAGAAATATGGAGTCAAGTTTCTGCCGCTAAAAAGTAATTAATATGGAAATCAATAAATGAATAAATAAAATAAAAGTTTGTAAGAAAACCAAAATATGTAACACAAACGAACAACGATTTAAAGCAACTAAATGAGAAGTGGACGGACTACAAGTCCAAGAAACTCGTGTGTGCTTGTGTGTGTAAAATCAGCAGTCACTGTTAATATAAACAATTCGCAATGATTATATTAAAGTGAGCCAAAGCTAAAGGGAATTAAATTCTCAAACGCTGAAAAGAGCGGCAGCAAGAGAGCGGATTTACTCTCATGCCTTAAATATATTTTTTATATATTCATCAAGTTTTAACTATCAATTTAAGCAAAAAAAAAAAAAAAGGAAACCTAACAAAATAACATTTCAACTTCCAACTGCCCCCAGAATATTTGGACAGTTTGTGAAATGCTCATCCAGTCATGTGATATCATTAAAATTGCCACACACAATGACTTGTGATAAATGCTTGTCTTTCGACTCTTACGGAATACGTGCATTACAACTGCCAGTATATTTTCACTTTGTATTTTCAATGAGGTTTACAATGCAAACAAACAAACAACAACAACAGCAAGAACAACAACAATAGCAATAGGAAAATGTACAATTTTAATAATTTTGCATATGACAGCTGAGTTTATGTTAAATTAGTGCACGAATTTGCTTTACAAAGTGTATAAATTGGTTTTCATAACGCCTCATTTAACTCGAATGCAAAAAGAAAAACATCATTCCATTCATATAGAAACCCGCACAGGCTCAGGCCTGACCCAGCAAACACTGCGGTTGTTAGTTGAAATATTTTGAGTGGTATTCATGTGCGCTTTCCATTTACACTGACATTCTTAAATTATATTTAATTAATCTAAGTAATTTTTTATAAAAATAAAAATTTTAATGGTTAATGACTCTTTTTCATGCCACGGTTTTTCATGTCAGACCGGTTTCGGTATTTTTCTGATGGTCCTTCCCACTCAATTTTACTTTGTTGTTTGTTGTTGTTATTCTGGTTCAGTTCACTGGTGGTAAAAAAGGACTTCTGCAATGTTTTCTTGGCTTGTGCCATCTTTCCCTCTCTCCCTCCCTCTCTCTCTCACTCTCTGTCACACATCTTTGTCCTCTTTTGAGTGAATCTTTTTCCGCTTGTGCCTCCGCCACTCTGTCTATATATTTCTGAAATTTTTTTCTTCTCAAATCAGTTCTTATTTTATATTTCATTATTGTTATTATTTTACTGATTTTCTTTTCTTTCTTTTTCTTATTATGAATGGTTTAAACGGGTCTTGGGAGAGTTCTATAAATCAAACCAAGAACGTTGGAGAAGGAATCCAACAATCAAGTAGCACTTTTTATCATATTTAATATTTTGATAAGGAAAAAATCCTGCAGATGTGTGAATGTGCATTTGAGAACTTTTTAATGAGTCAAAAGTTTATCAAAAATGCTTCAATAAATCAAAACTGTTAATTCCACTAGATCCATTTCTTGCCTGAATTTTTCACTGCGTTTGATTATTTGGGAAAGATGGACTTGGACACAGTGGCCTTACAAGTCTCTTATACCAAAGTTTCTAAGTCGGTCATAATTTCAAAACAGCAATTCAGCAGTTTTTTAGATCTGCATATTGTCCGAGTGCTAAGAAAAAATTGTTTCAACGCGATGTTAATATCTTTTATTTTTAAAAGTTTATTAAAAATATCACATATATATTTTAGCAAAATTATATATAGAGTAAAATAGTCCAGTTGCTGTTTCAAAAATTGTCACAAGGTTTGATTGCCTGAGGAGGAAGAATGGAAGTGATACAAGGAAATTTTTCATACATTCAATTTACCGAATTATTAAAATATATCAAAGGAAAATAAGCACTGGAATTTTGATATCGTGACCAGTTCGTATGAAACAGAAAAATAATTATTTTTCAAGGTTAACAATTTTGAGTTTCACTAAGGTGACGTGATTTACACAATTCGACCTTAACTGTAGAATGTATGATAACAATAAAGTTAATGCAGCTGCATTTTATATTCAATTAAAATTCAAGTATTACATGTAATTAAAATATATACGCGGTCTGTTCAGAGTATTGGGTAAATTTTTAAATCTTGTGGACTGGTCATACAATTACAGTTTCAGGTTTCTGGAGTGTTTTTTAGTTTTTTTTTTAACATTCATAAAAGTGAAAAGCGTTTAAGTGTTTGGCGATTTTTCGTTGTCGCCAGAAATGGATTTAAGGAATCGCTTAAGATTTCGAATCCAAATTGAAAACGATTGAAATGTTGACAGGGGCATAACGTGATTGTACTCTGGGCTAGACAAATTTTTATAAGTTTTACAAGCCTTTCAACGGGAGTCGAGATGAGTATTTTCTAGTCCATTTAAAATTGTTGCCTATTTCATTATTAAAAATTAATTTTATAATAATTAAATTCGTTAAAAGTTACAAGTACATTCAAGCTGAAAGCCAAATGTTTGCTGGTATAAATCTATTATCCAGCTCATGCATTTATAAAAGTTAGCCATCCTCTCTCTCTCACTCTCTGCCTGTGTGAATTTGCTTGTGCTGTTGTTTGTTCTTTTCAAATACACAAACACAACCAGCATTCACAGCAGCGTATCACTTTGACCACTCACGTGTGTAACAGTAAACAATTTTCCTCTTACACACTCACTGCACTTTCACATCAAATGCATTCGCTGCATTTTTCATTGGCTTTTCTCAACCCCAAACACGGACGGGGGGCAACTTTTACAATTGCATTGATCAATTTGAAGTGCAACTGTAAGTGAATTATGTATTAAATAACAACAACAACAAAAAATGTAAGCCTCCAATTGCTGGTGGGTGTGTGTGTGCGAATAAATGTTTAACTGTGTGCGATTAAAAGCTGCCCAGTAGATCTCATTTGTTAATGGCAAATGAAGCGAGTTGAAATATTTTGAATGGAATTCATGTTCGCTTCTCATTTACACTGACATTCTTAAATTATATTTAATTAATATAAATAATTTCTTTTAAAAATAAAAATTTTAAATGTCTTACGACTCTTTTTCATGCCACGCCAAATTTGGTTTTTAAACAGACCGCTTTCGATATTCTTCTGAGGGTCTTTCCCACTCAATTTTACTTTGTTGTTCGTTGTTGTTATTCTGGGTCTGTTCACTGGCTGTGGCCTGGATTTATCTTTATCTCTCTCTCTCTCTCTCTCTCTCTCTTCTGAGTACTTCTCTTTCCGCTTGTGTGTCATTAAGACTTTTTATTTAGTACTTTACAATATACGAGGGATATAACAACATCTCTTGTAAATATCTCGTGTGTGTATTTAAAATACTTGAATCTTTAAAAGTATTTATAAACTGTTATTAAAGTATTTGTTGATTTAAAGCATACTTTAACTTTAGTAACAGATCATGAATTAAGGCTAAATGCCTTGATTCCATACTTTTCATGAAAAATAAATCTTTTAAGAATATAAAATGTTGTTGTTTCTTATCTCAGGGACTGGAATAAAAGTTTTACATTCTTAAAATAGTTATTTTTCATGAAAAGTTTCTTATAAGAAATACATCTTGAGAGTTATATCCGATATTTGCTGCAACATAATGAACTATTTTTAGTTGTTGTTTGAAAAATATTTCCGAATTTCCTTGTTTAACATTAATTTTTCCAGTATTGGGAATTTCGTTCTACTAGTTTTTAGTCTGGAAGACCGCTTAATTCCCATTTAAATCCCCTTGAGTCTAGATTAATTTTCCGTGACCGTCATAAATGTTTATGATGTTTTCTTTTCTGGAAAATATGATAAATTTTTTTGCCACTTTTCTAAGAAGTACCAGTTTGGAGGAGTTTCAAAACCGAAACTACTTTTCATAAGTGATCTTGGATTAATTTTTAAAAAATTCCTTAATTTCTGTTTCTGTTAAATAGTGTAAAAAATGTTGCACTCTTTTCTAGAAGAGAACTCAACATTACTCTCATCAAATGCACTATTGGGTAGCCAATTGACGTTGCCAATTTAGCTTTCACTTTTAAGATTCTGATGCTTTTAAATTACCCATCATTTTGTTAGATTTTGAATCGTTCACAGTGACTTCTTTTAAGTGTCCATTCGTTTTAATTGCTGACCCGTGGCGATAAATTGTAAATTTCACTCAATTCATGGAAACAACAACATGACATTTTGCAATTACAAATCGGAGGATAGAAAAGGATTGTTTTTATTTACTAAATTAACAGCAAATCAAGTTGTTGCATTTTTCTATTTTTTTTTTTTTTGGAAATTGTGTTCGAGTCACTTGCATGTCGTTGAAGAAAAGAACACGTTTTGAAAATAATATTTGGATGGGATTTGAATATTTATTACGTCAACTGAAAGCCAAAGCGTCACAAGTGACAAAACATATATCAAAGAAATATTTTTGGTTGTTTAAAATTAACGTTAAAATCAATAAAATAAATATTTTGAATTTGTTTGTTGAAAATTCCTATGAATTATAGCCGACTTAAAAATAAAAATTATTCTATATTTTAATTATAATTTATTATAATTAAAATATAGAACAATATAAATATCTACAAAAATATATTTAAAATCTTTTATATAAAAAATTCTCAAGATTAAAATTATTCGCCCGTATTATAAATGACGACGTCGACGTCACAACAACACGACAGCCAAAAAATGTCACTTGTTTAGCCTTTGTCGACATAAATCGACTTCTGATAACGTCTTATATTAATATTTTACGTCTTACAGAATACCAAAAGGCTGTTATTAACAATCAATTATTGATTTATTGGCAATTAAATGACAAGTGAAAATTTTTTGCTGTCGTGTTGATGTAACGTCGACGTCGTCATTCGTAATACGGGCGATTATTTTTTAAATTCTTCTGGTTTCTTTTACCACTTTTTAAATAATAATATTTTCTAACATTTTTAATTTTAAGGAAATAATTATTTTCCTGAAGAAGTCTCGCAAAGGAGTGACAAAATATTGAAAAAGCAAATAATTTTCTTAAAATAAAGAGAGCCTAACCTTAAATATATTAGAGAATATTATTTATGTTGTTGTTGTAGTTTAAGAATTTTTTTTCAGTGTTCGAAAGTCTTACTAAAATAATCTAGGGATTGATGAAAGAATCATTGATGTTGATGTTAGTTTTCAAATCACACATTAAATTAGAACAGCGCTGTTTTCGTAAACCGCTACACTTTGTCATGAGTACTTTTGTGTATTCGTTTAATGCCACTCACCAGATGGCTTCGTTGCATGTGAAAATAGTTTCTACTTGTAAAAATATTTACAAGGAAATTGCATACGAGAAGTGTATTTATACTAAACTGATGTAGAGACTGGGGATCAAGTCCCCGAGACGACGGTGATTATTTATTTTCGTATTACATATTTTTATATGCTCTTTTCAAAACTTAGACTGTCGGGTTGATCGTAGTTTTTTTTATAGATTTATTTCGAAAATGTTGGACATGATACAAAAAACATATTTTTATAAAAAATTTTAATAATGAAAATAAAGTGAAAAGATTAATAAATAGAACTGTCGCTTGAAGATCAAAAATACTGGAAATCCTTCCTCAACTATCGTATTCATCAGTTTTTCCATTCTGCCACTGTTACCTTCCCTTCCAGTGGGAAAACTGATCCTTAAGGCTTGACCCGTTTAACTGAGTGCCTTTCTCGATTTTTCAAATCAGCTCTCTCTGGGTCTTTCACAACTCCTGGGGCATTCACAACTCCTCTAACCCCCTTCCCATAATCGATTTCCCTAATTCTGGCACAACACATGGCATATGTAGGGGTATGACTTTGGGCGCTGGTCCAAGACAAACAAAAAACCGAGATAAAAATATGGGTAAGTGCGTGAAGCACTCTTATACTGAATATTATGAGAATGCGATATCCATCCGGGCGTCTAATTTGGTTTCACTTGCGCTGATGGGGCCACGCTAAAACACTTTAATTGTTGAAGTTAATTTTGCCATGAAGCTTAAGCTGAAAATAATATTCTAACAGCTCTGCAAATTCACTTATCCGCTAACTAAAAAAAAAATACCCGTTAAAAACAGCCCAATAACTCCTACAGTCTAGTGATGGAAGCACAAAAAGTCAGGCAATCATTAAACTAATTTCGCATATGAGTTATAAACAGAGAGAGAGAGAGAGAGAGAGAGAGAGAGTGAAAGAGAGAGTAAAAAACTATATGTAATTATTTTATCCTTTTAATTTCATTTAAATAAAAAAACTTCTCATAAAAACAATCTCTTGAAAACCGCCTGAAGTTAAAATTAAAGTTCTTTTTTTTTTGGTCTATTAATAATTATCTAAAAGTTTCATCAACTGCATATTTATTTAAATTTAAATAAAATTTTGTAATATTAACACAGAACTTTTCATATTGTCTTAATCTGCATATTTCTGAAGCGAAGCGAAGAGAAAGAAAGAAAAATAATATGAAACCAAAATGAACAAAATAAATACATACAAGAGATGGAAAATATTTAATTAACACCTTTTGTTTGTTTTTAATCCTTTGATGGCTAAATCACATTAAGCTTGTTATGCTAAACATACCAGCCAGCCAACCAGCCAGCCAGCCAGTCAGTCAGTCAGTCAGTCAGCCACAAAAACACAGGCAACATCATCAGCCAGCCAACTACACCTTCTTCCATATGTTGTCATTTTGCTTTCATTTCATGGCATTACAAAATGTTCTCTCGTGAACAAAAGGTGCAACACACAAGCCTTTTAAAACTTACAATGGCTGGCACTGTGACTGTGTCAGAGTCACAGTCAAAGGCTCGTTTGATATACTTGTACATGAAAGTATGTGCGAGTGTGTAGAGAAAATAAAATGGATTCAGAGAAAATGTCAATTAAAATATTAATTTGCATACAGATGAGCACTCTCACACATACTCGTATTTATATAGAGTGTATGCATGTGTTTTTTTTTCTATTTAAAATATATATAAATACTTATTTTTAATTTAAATAATGTAAGTGAATTTAACAGACTGCAAAGGAAAATCATTTTCATTCATGCTTGAATAGATAATGTTTGCGTGGCATGTGTGTTTTGTGTTACAATAAGCAATTAAAATACTATAGCATACTTTTAGGTTAAACAAATAAATAGATTTACAGTGTGACCATTCGGTAAATAATTTGTGACTCGGCTTAGCACGTTCAATTTGGTATGGAGAAGTGTTTTTCTGCACCAAACGCTTTCGTTGTGTGCTAAACGTATGTGTGTGTGTGTGTAATAATATTGTAATTAAATTAGTTTATGTATTAAATTCTTGAATTAAAATTTAAAAAGTAAAATAGTGAATATATAAAAGCAATAACAGCGATGATGTTTGTAATAGAAAAAGCACTACAGCACAATCGAAAAGGACCTTCAGTGCAGCTGCATTGAATAGCACAGTTTTATAAACTGTTTGAGAATCTTCTTCAGCAAAGAACACGATATAAATATTTCAATCCATGTGCAAATAAAACTAATAACAATTTATGAATTTAGATACGTATTTAGTTGAGACCATTTAGCAGGACATGCCACCAACAGAAATGTTCGATTTTAATCATCTTAAATTTATTTAATCATAATGATCTTAATTTCCCTTAATTTAATATTTAACTCGTTACTAATTTTATATATGCAACAAAAAAAATTCAATTCTATTATTAAAACACAAACAATTATCTAATAAGGGTCTATATTACAATTCGCTCATTTGCTGCAATAGTGTCATAACTCAAAATATATGAAGTTTTAAATTTGTTAACAACTAAATGGAAACGGAAAAATTATTTAAATGAAATTTTTTTAATAATGACAAATACGGTACATTCAAATATATTACAAAAGTTGATTTTTTGACTTACAACAGTATTGCAGTAAATGAACGCTGCATATTTACCAGCCTCACACAAATTCTTTTTTATTGAAAACTTTATTTGGCACTTTTTCTATGTTGCCATCTAGTGTTGGGCAAGTTTCTTTTTATGAAGAGGAGTGTTCTGACGAAGCTAATGAAGTTTGCATGGCAAAGAAGCGCTGCAAGCGCATTGAAGATATTGTCACTCCAGTCTACTTTATTTATATCAAAATATACAAGAAGTGCAGATTAAATAATAAGCGCATGATCCTCATTCATAAGAAAACAACATCAACTGGTTTGATTCAAATACTATAGAATGTGTAACGTGCGTCACAAAATATTGTAGGACTCTGATATATACCAAGAAGATTTTTTACTGAGAAAAAGTTATTTATTGTTTGAGGAAATATATTTTATTTATATTATGACGTCACACTTTAACTTGAAAAGTTATTTCCGTGCTTTGTAGCGTGCGTAACAGCATTGTGTGACATATTATTTTGCAATAAATATGCAGCAATTTTAAATACTGCTAAATTTAAATTTAAATTTATTTAATTGCAAATTCAATTTGAATTTTAAAGAGCTGCTGAACGAAATCAGGTAACGTGCGTCACATAATATTCAAGGCCTCTAATATATACCAAAAATATATTTTGTAACTGAAAAAAAGTTATTTATTGTTTGAAGAATTCGATTTTAATTATATTATGTCACATTTTCAGTTGCAAATCTATTTCCTGGCTTTGTAGCGTGCGTAACACGACTTTGTTAGATATTATTTTGATATAAATACCCAGCAATTTTAATTACTGCTAAATTTAAATTTATTTAATTGTAAATTTGATTTGAATTTTAAAGAGCTGCTGAACAAATTCAGGTAGCGTGCGTCACAAAGTATTCGAGGCCTCTAATATATACCAAGAATATTTTTTAACCGAAAAAAAGTTATTTGTTGTCTGCGGAATTGAATTTTATTTATATTATGACGACACACTTCAAGTGTATTCCTTGCTTTGTAGCGTGCGTAACGCGACTTTTTGATATAAATATCTAGCAATTTTAAGTACTACGAAAATTAAATTTAAATTAATTTAGCTTAAAATTTAATTTCAATTTCAAAGAGCTGCTGAATAAAATCAAGTTCGTGCGATATATCCAGTCACTTGTGACACATAATTTTTTTTATATGTTGCTTAAAGAAGGAATGTGAGTGTAGTAGAGCTCGTGGGGCAGGATTTTCCTATAATTCAGATATTATTTTTATTAGTTGCCAGTTTGAATCTGTTGGCAGACAGAGAAGCTTTTCAAAAAGTAGAAATTTCTAGTTCAAAGTGTGCTGAGGAATTTATTTGTGTTTATTGTTTTTAAGTTTCTTTAGAGACCATTTCCAGCGTTTTCTTTTGCCACGACTTTTAATGAAATTTTTCCATAATGACAAAAAGTTATTAAAAAATATATATAAAAAAGAATTGACAAAGTTAAGGCATGTATTAATTTATGTCCCGTCTCTTGCGTGAGAGTTCATACACTTTAAGCTTAAGTTTTTGTTAAATATGAAATATCAAGAAGCTTAAAAAGCTTTAGGGAAGACACACACAACGGCCACAAACAGCAACCGCATCACCATAGACAACTAACAGGAGATCTGAATATCATGTCTTACGCAAGACATCAACTAAAAGCCAACATAAATTTATCAACTTTCATGGAACCATTCATGCACGCGCACAATATCTATCTGTGTGTCAATGGAAATATCAGAGAAAAACAAAAGAGAAACAAGCAGAGAAGAGAGAAAACAATTTTCCATCACAAGTTTGTTTCAATAACCTCAAGAACCATTTAAATGATGATGCGGCTGGCGATGAGGTCGTTAATATCATGTCCCAGCACATATGCCGAGTATTTTTATTTTTTTTATTTATTTTTTAGTTTCTTTCTTTCTTGCCAACGTCTGCGAGAATGTGTGCACACACACACACATACACACAAGTACTCGCATCTGTCCCCTTCAAGTTTATCGCCATTTTGCTTAAAAGCGATAACCTGCCATGAAAAAAAATTTATAAAAATTTTTATTTAATGAAAGCATGAAGGAAAGCCTCGTGAATATGTATGTACACACACGCACACATACACATGTGCGTTCATGCACAGAGTCGTATATGAGCCTGTAGTTTGTTTGAAAGAGAAAAGGCTGTTGTTATAGTGCAACTTCCTGAACGTATTTCCTTTCTGTCTTCTTATAAATATTTTCTCAGGGATGCCAACCGAGACTGGGAGCGGGAAAATGATGATGATGACATCGTCATCATCGTTGACGACAATGCTCGCTTGTACTTGTCTATCCAAGTAAGAGTAACCAGCCAACGAACAAACAATCAACCATTCATCTATCCATCAGTCAGCCTTAAAAGCAGCACACGAAAAGATGAACAAAAAGCACACACACACACACACACACACACACACACACTTACACACACACCCCCGCAAATAAACCTACACATGTCTAATCAGTCAAGCATTTATATTTACAAGCATCGCTTGCAGGTGTGCAGAGCATCATCTCAACTGGAACCTCAACTCAGCTCGACTCATCTTTAAACTTGCACAAGCACACACACACACACGCACACACACACACACACACACACACTTATGCTGTGGCTCATTTGAGGGTTCTTTTGCAATACCCTGCCTACAATACAACTGCATTGCAGTTGTCAGTCAGCCATTTATAGTCACATCTGACTGTTTGTCTCTCCATCTGTCCCTCTAGTCAGCCGGCATTTCTTTCATTATCCTGCCAGTGTATCCCTGGCTTTTGCTGCCTTGACATATACAAGAAAGTCTTTAACTTGGCTCTTATAACCAGGCATTTATATGTTACCTTTCGCTCTCCCCCAGTTTTATTTGCGTTTCGCTTTTTCTGAATTTTTTATTTTTCTGTTTCTTTTTTTCCTCTTTTTTTTTTTTGTTGGTTTGTCGATTTCCATCTTCATCTCTGGCAAAACATTTTGTTTATTCATATAGATTTCGTGCAAGTCAGCAGGATTATGTCAAATGCGAGGAAAACAACAACAACAACAAAAACACCAACGAACGCAACGAAAACCGGTAACTCTATAAGAAACAGCATTTGCAAGTAAGTAATTTTATATTTTTGTTGTTGCAAGTGAATTACGCACGCACACATATGCACACACATACTGCTGCACACTCATATATGCGTGTATGTGTGTGTGTGTGTGTGTGTGTCTGTTTGCATGTACTTTAATGCAACTAATTTGGTTGCATTTCTGCCTGGAGACTCATTTCAACGTGGTGGTGGTGCCGTGAAAATTGAATACGTCGTTGGCTGGTTTCTGTTGTATTTGCAACGTACCAGGGCCCGCAAATGGAGTCATGAATAATACTTTTCATAAGAGCAGTTCCTTGCCGATTTCAACCACATTTTCCATCTACGAATTTGTGTTTGGCTACGGTATCCGTGTACTTGTAACCATGTACCAGGTATCTGAATATCTTGTGCGGATGTTGGGTTACTGTTGACTTTGGTGTGTGTGTGTGTGTGTGAGTGTGAGTGTGCTGGAAAACTTGGGTTGGGGAAAAAGTAAGTGACAAGATAATTTGTAAAAAGTATTCTATTACTAGAAGGTGGGCGTGTGGGCGGTTCAACTACTGCCAAAGAGGGCCACAGTGTTCTCTCATGGTCTTATGTAACACAAAAAGGAGCCGAAAGGGATCGTTGTTATTAATTAAAGACAGGGTATGACTTCAAATCATACCCTGTTATTAGCAACCCTTAAAGCACTTCTTGTGCCATTTGAAATTTTTATATTTCCGCCCTTCGCTTTAATTCCGTTTAAGGTTTGAGTGGGAGTACAGGCACACATTTTTGTTTTCTTAGCTGCTTGAGGAGTAACGATATCGTTAGCTACAGTTTGACAGCTGGGAATGTCAGACTGTGTTGACATTTCTGTTCAGCAGAGTTTGACGAATCAAAATGAAACACTTGTCGCTTCGGCACAAGTAAAAAAAATTTATACAGACTTGAATGTTCATCACACAATTGCAAATGGCCTACTGTTTGTTATGAATTTAAAGAAACTTGAAAAGAAAGGCGAAACGTCACAGCGAAAAAAAAAACAAAAAATTTATTTTAATAAAACACTTTATTATAAATTTCGGTTCTAGTGCAACAGCAGCAGAATGAATTTTAAAATGCATCAACAGCAAAATTTTTCTATTAATCAAAAAGGCACCCAAAATGGTGCGAAAAGCACCGAGTTGGCAACACTGTTGTTGCTGACGTTGCAGGTCAGTTGTTGGGAATAAGATTGCAAAAATAAATGCCCTAAAATGATCCACCAGGTTGTGATACACAATTTTTTAATTAAAAAAAAACACCAGATATGTTAAGTTTTACTGTTCCAGTGAAATAAGTTTTTAAACTTCTCGTATTCTCTTTTAACTCGTGATTTGCCTGAAGATGTTGAAGCAACCCAAAGACATGAGACTTACATGAGGATGTT
This sequence comes from Linnaemya vulpina, assembly GCA_963675445.1. NCBI lineage: Eukaryota > Metazoa > Arthropoda > Insecta > Diptera > Tachinidae > Linnaemya > Linnaemya vulpina. The sequence goes on from OY776279.1 coordinate 4,857,018, forward strand.
GTCAGAATTAATTGACGCTGATGTGGTTTTTAATCTTTGAAATGAAGTCTCGTGTTCTCGTATAAGAAGTTGTTCGTTTTGATTAATATTTTTGGATTCAAAAAGAATTTTTTATTGAAAAAGAAATTTTTATTTATTTCAAGGGACTATTTCCATTAAAATTTTTATTTGGCTGCTGTTGCCTGAAATAGTTATCATATGAACTACGAACCTGTACACTGTTTCCTTAACACTTTTGCATCCTCGATACAATTCATTATATTTTTGTCTAAAAATTACCACTGTGCGCTGGTCAAGCCTCAAGAAATCTATCAAGGACAGACAGGAGTAGAATATAATATTGTACAATATCCTTCACTGCCAATTTATCTCTTATGCAAATCCTTTTTATAACGCTGCCTCATTTAGTCTTTGGTTCCACAACGACATTTAGCGGTATTTTAATTCAAACATGCTGCGTCTGTGATTTTCTTGGGTGTTAAACTTTATATACAGCCGTACTCAGCACCATAACATCCACCATTAAACCATTGGCTACGGCCTTATACTCCCTCTAGAAGTGAGGGGAACATTATAGATCCCTCTAAATATTTAGTTGCCCTCCATTTCCGGTCTTAAAACTGGTCTCTTGAACATGCAACACCTCAACACCATCACGAAATACTTTTTACCTTAACCAATTTTACCTGTAGGATCACTTATTTTGTCTTAAATATTTTATAGTAGAAGACTACGACAGTGCATGTGTGTGTGTGTGTGTGTGTGTGTATGCTTGTGTGCGTGTGTGTGCACACATATGAACGTTGTGTTGTAATTCATATTTTCTCAGTTGTCTGTTTATTGTGTTTCGCTTTTAACTCGTCATAATATTCCGTGTATGAAATACCTACCGTATCCGTAAGTGTGTGTGTATGTATGTGTGTTCATGTGTGTGGGTGTGCGTGTTTTACGTTGCCTTATTATTGTTTTTTGATTTCCTCTACCGTTGTTGCTCTCAATGGGCCTCAGGGATTTTTTAAGTTTTCTGTAGACTTAAAATACAAGTTGTATTCTTATTTTGTGTTTCATCCTGTAGAGATGCCACAACAAAATAAAGAAAAATATATGAGAGAAGCAAAAGCAGAAGAAGAACAAAAGTGAAAAAGGCGAATAGCAGCGGGGGTGGGGGACAAACAACAACGATTTCCACATTCTTTTCCTTTTATAGCCCAGAGGTCAGTGGTGAAAGTAATGAAAATATAACTACTTTCGGTTCAGGTTGCTTAATTTCATTCTTTTCATTTTTGTTTTTCTTCTCGCTGACTTCCGCTTCTTATTTTTATATGTCTCTCTTGTATTTAATAATGCTGGTGCAAGCTGATATAAATAAGTGCAACATATTTGGGCTTAAGCGTGGAACACAAAAAGTCCAAAAATATATTTTACTGAACAACAGATTCATAAAAAGTTGCACTCTATTTCTGTAGGATTATTGGCGAACTGATTCTGGGAATCAGAAGGGGAGTTTTGATTTCATCTGAACAACTTTTAATTATTCCTTGAGTTTCGCCGTTGCTGAGGAACAAAACTTGTGTGAAAGTCGTGCAAATATTTAAATCAATTTTCATATTTAATAAAAATATTTGAAATATTTTAAATATATTTTTTGGAATGAGTTCCTAAACGAGTTTATGAAATTAATTGATTTATTGACTCTTTATGAGATCGACAGATTTCCACGAAACAGATGGGGACTATCGATCAGCAGAGGAGCTCAGCACAAGGATGAAAACAAATCCAAAATAATTTTTTTTTTAATAAAGACACGCCTCTTATGGTGTTTTGTTTCTCTGGAGTTTTTTCACATCTTTCCTAAAATGTTTCGCAAAGAATTATGAATTTATTTCCAATAAATTCTTTATTTTTAAATGTTAGTATGTTGGCATTTTCTGTTGAAAAGTGTAAAGAATGTGTTTTTTCAGGAAAAAGTGTAAAATTTTTTCACATCTTTTCTGAAATGTGGCGCTTTGAAGGATTTTTAAATTTTAATTACTTTTCGTAAGGAATTTTGAATTTATTTCCAATAAATTTTTTATTTTCAAATGTTAGTATGTTGGCATTTTCTGCTAAAAAGTGTAAAAAATGTTGCACTCTTTTCTAGAAAAGCAATCAAAATTAAGAACATTTTTCATTTCTATGGCAAATAATTCAAATTTAGAATTAGCAAAGGCGGGATGTGCCTCTTGCATTTTTATGTTCCTTTCTGAGAAAGAGGCTACTACAAAACGCCTGTTTTCTATAAGAAATGTACGACGACAGCACTAAATTTATATCGGATAATGTTAATCTTCTTTTATGTTGTTGTTATTGCAATTGCATTTTATGTTCTTTTGTTAATATAAAAAGTGCAAAAACTTCTCTCTAAAACAGTTGGGCATTTAAATATGTTGCCAAATCACACAAAACACTTACAGTCATGTGACAAAATGGTTGTTGGTAATTGACATCAATATCAGTTCTGGTGATATCTTTTAGATATTGTAAACTCGGGCCGGGCCTATGAAGCCTTGTAACGGATGGTGTCCTTGAGCCCTTTTATGTCTTTTGATTTATATAAATTTAAAACTTTCATTCTGCTGAAATTTCAGTAAGAAAGCCATCGGAATCATTTTCAATTTATTTTTCAAATCAATTAATAGTTTAAAAAAAAATTAATAAATTTACTCTGTTAAAATTTCCCCAGTTGCTTCCCAAATATTCAGTTTCGCATCGCATAACTTTTTCAATTTCCAAAACTATAATTTTGCATGTTGCAACTAAATTGCGATTGTGCAAAAAGAAATCGATATCCATTATTTCCATTATTTATTAATTGTTCATCAATTGTATTGATTTTAAACAAAACACCAGATTTATATTAAATTTTGTTTATGAATTCCCTCGGGCCACTGAATATTTACTATGTCAAATAGTTTTTTCTTTTGTTTCCCTCTTTGCAATGCGATGCGACACAAATTTGCCGTAAAAGTATTTTGCGCTTTTTGGGATTCAAATGAGTATCAAAAAAAAAAATTTTTTGTCTCCAAAAAAGTCAGGGCAAAATAATGCCATAAATTTCAAGTGACTGCTTAATAAAATGTAGCATTAAAAAGTACAAATTTGTGCATGTATTTGTGTGTCGAATGAATATACAGTGGCAACTCAATAAAATAGAAAAATACAATCTATTTTAGAAGGACTCATTTCCTGTTGCTTTACAAATAAAATTTATTTCAATTTTCAAACTTCAAAACAACAAAATTTGAAATGAAACACAAGAGAGTCTCGAAAGTCCTTAAAAGGTTTCTTGTTATTTACAAACTGATCCTTGTGCATCCTCATACAAGAAGTAAATATTTCACAGGATTTACTGTTAAATAATTTTTTTATTCATGAAATATTTATAATATTGATGGAGAGTTGTCGCAACTGAGAAAAAAAAATTAAAATATGAACTACTGATTTGTGCAACTTTTTCAGAGGTCTACCAAGAAAAAAAATAAGTACGCCAGTGATATGAAAAGCCCTACACACACACACACACACACACACACACACACACACATACGCGTATTTTTTATATATGGAAAGTAATAAAAGTGTTTTTCATAAATGTTTTCTGTGTTTTAATATAAATACGCCTATTACAGACATGCACACGCATGCATTTACAGTTGAATATAATTTAAATCTATTTTTTTTTGTTGTTGTTGCTGCTGCTCTTAACAAAAGTCATAAATGTCACAATAAATACGAATATAATGTCACTCATAAAATGAAACATCCAATAACGAACGTCATCATAATGATCATCGGCAGTGGCAGCTACAGCAGCGCCAACACCATCAGAGTCCTGTATTGAGGAATGGGGAGTGAGTGGTTTTTTTTTTAAACATCATACAATCAGTTGTTTTGCGGACTAGATGTGTGAGTGTGTAAGTGGAAGGTACATGACAGTATGCCCTCTGCGAGTAGGCACTTTGAAGGAGTGCAGGCACATCCCAGTAGTTTTGGTAGCAACACAGAAAGCCGCTTCTGTGTTCACATCATGTTGTGTTCTTGTTGCGAAAGACAAGTCCAGCAGCAAGTTGAGTGTGTTGAGAGCATGATTAATCTTGTCGCTAAAGGAAATGAAAAGCTGTACGAGAAGTGTAAAAAGTTTTACCAAATTTTCGTGATCAATTGACCTCGAAAGCAAGAAAATCGGGCAATTATTGAAAATGTTCGTGCTAATTTTATTCATCTCCATTCAAAACCATCAGGAAGATAAAGAAACGTGCGCATCGAAGAGAATAATTCTGCTGCAGAGCGAAGAATTGAATGAGAAGTTGGATGTTGATCCGTCGTTGTTCCCGACTTGTTTGCTTTTTAAAGAAAGTGGATACACTGTCTCAAATATCAGCATATTAAAATAAAAACTAAAAAATTAAATAAAAAAGTCAGAAGAACGTGAACCTGATCTTTTGCTTTAAATATTCGAAAATATTATTTAAATTTATAATACGAGAATTATAACACTCATATTGATTATATAGGAAAAGTTAAAGTCATTCTTTTCAGATCGTTTTAAAGTTTCTTACTTAGAATTATTTGCAACATATAGATATTTACAATATTAAAAAATAATATCACCAGAACTGGTGGAATATGCTGGTTGCCATGCCGCGATATTGATGTCAAGCGTGAGTATTTTCAAAATTACCAACAACCATTTTGTCACATGACTACATGACAGAAGCGTGTTATCTGTGTGCGAGTGATTTCTACAATAACTTGCAAAAAGAAAATGTCAAAGTAATTATTATTATCATACTTATGCATTGGCAGGCATGCCTCAGATGAGCACCCTACACGATATGTGACAGCATATGAGAGCATGCACAAGCATGTCTTATATCGAATGCAGTGACGTTTGTGTATCAAATGAAAGAAATTATTCTTCTAGAACACTCTATATAGTGATTTGATATGGAGATTGCTCAATAGCTTTGGAATTTATGACTGAATCTATTTTATTTCTTTTACCAAAATAATTTCAGTTGCCTTGATTTAATCAAACGGTTGTTTAAAAAGAGCTACTGAAACGAATACGTACTGAATAATATAAAACTATTCCGAACGACTTCTTTACGTTGTATTAAACAAAAGGCAATAATTAAAACCATTTCATTTTTTTAATATCGAATTATTTTGAACGATTTCAAAACAATATTTACGACCATTTAAATTATTTAAGTTGGCTGGTCTCTAATAACTCTCCGTTTACCGGTGCCGCCAGTTAACGTTCGATGTAAAAAACGGCATTTAAAGTAAAAACAATTTTGAAAATTTGTTTCAAATTTTATTTATTTGATCGAGCAATAACTTTGCGACATCGGTGAATAAGCAGTTAAAATATAAATAGAATTACTCGTATCATACAATTCAATTGTATTGATTTCATTATATTGATTTCATTATATTGATTGAAATTGTTTCCATAATAAATTTCTTTCTAAATTGAACAGCTGAATGACTTCAATATGGATCCAGTTTCATTATTTATTCTTACCTAGTATTTCAAAAATTTAACTCAATTGCAATTCTTTGTATTTGCGATTTTTGTTTCAACAGCTACTCCGATTTACCAAAATAACGAAATTCAGTTTTCATATCTGCTTTTAGTACACAACACATATTTATAACACAGCTAAAGGATAATGTTTCCCCTCTACAACAAAAAATATAGAAAAATATATAAATAAATAAAAAACTGTAGAGAGTTCTTTGATCAAATGAAATAGCAACTTATTTTATAACGAAGTTTCGATAGAAATTTTAACTATGTTGTTTGGACAATCAAATTCAAGTATTTAGATTGTGCATATCTACTTAAAAATACCTTTCAGAATATATATGATTTGCTAAAATCGGTTGAGAATAAGATGTGTAAAAGTGTACCACAAAAAAGTGTGTGGCGCTACTCTACATACCCAATTTGCATGATTCGAAAAAAAAATATGTTGTATAAAATTTCATTTTATTTATTTATTTTATTAAAGCTAAAGTTACCCAAAATCCTAGATGATCAGATATTGAATGTGTGTAATCACATTAGCAGCACAATGGCCCAAAAAATCGTGCTGCTACTGCTGTATTCATAAAAACTGATGTGCAATTGAAGTTGGTTTCAAAATATAATTTCCATACAAAACTTGTCTTTAATATCTTTTGAAGTCTGCATTATTTTTTATGATTGCAGCAGTTGATCTCTAACGTTCAATTTGCTGGCTTTTGCACTGCGCTAAATTCGACAAGACTAGAATGCGGCTCGAAGGACCATGCAGAATTATATATTGAACCAATTTGGCGGCAACAAAAGTACGACCGGTTAGTTTGCGACACATAAATTATTTGTTGAAACTCAAAAAAAAACCACTTCTTAGACCTCCACAATAAGAGAGAATTTTATCCTTTTAAAAATAGAATTTTTTAGGGACCCATTCATTCGTTAAAGCTTTTCAAAGTAGTTGAAACTACAGGATACTTTCACCACTACAGCTGCATTTGCAAAAAAGATAGACTCAACATTATTAATGCAACGTACGAGCATAAAATAAAAATAGTTGCAGCACATATTTTTATTTACACACACACACACACACACGACTCTTCCATGTGTGTGTGTGTGTGTATTATTCTATAAAAATCCCAGCTGCATATTTTTATATGCGACTATATTTTTTCCTTTCTTTTATTTTAATTCTGTGACTAAAATCAACTTTTATGTGGCGCACACTTTGAGGTAGAGGTAGAACATTTCAATTTCGTTTTTTGTTGTTTTTATTTTAAGTCCTGCACACATGACAACTGCATTGCAGCAGATTAAAAATAATAATAAAAACTATTAAAATGAATAAGTTGCACGATATTAAATAATGTTTTGTGTTTGGCTGTTTCCATATATATAATATTTTTATTAAAAGCTAAAAATAGAATAAAATAATAAAAAAAACCCACACAAACGCACACACTCACATGCATCCACATTTCTCAGGAGCATTCGCCATGACGCATAAATATTTATGGCAAAAGTGCATGTCATTTTTAAGAGACAATCCATGTCATGGGGGCATCTTTAAATGTTTTAATATTTTTTTTTTTACTTTCACATTAAAGCGGGTTGGATTTGAATGTTAGCAAATTGATGTGACAAGAAACTGTGGAATTAAATAAATTTATTTAATTTAATTATCCATTCCCTTCTTAAAGGCCCGTGGCAATTGGCCTTTTGTGGACTGGAAAAATACTTTGAGGATATTAAATTGATGTTGATTATTTGCTAAGACTTTCTGAATAAAATATGACGAATTTTAGTTAAACAATTTTAACTGCTTTCAAAGAAATATTTGAAAAATATAATTTTTTAATAGAAATAAAAAAACTGGGGAAGTAAAAATTCACCTCGACTAAAAATAAAAATAAAAAATTAAATAGTTTTGGTTGCATGATTTATTGGAACTCTCAAAGAATCTTGAAAAAGTTTCATGTGGAATCATAAAAGGAAAGTGCAAAATTATCTCGTTATCCCTTGTGGAATGGGCAAAATGGGCTCATGATTTATTGGCCATAAAGCCCGAGTGAATTTAGCGATTTAATTCTCATGGTTCGGGAACGCTTCGTATGGTTGTTAAGAATCCCTTTTTAGATAACTCGTAGCCCAAGCAGAACGTGCTGGAGTATAGAAATAATATTTGTTTAATAATTATTAACACGGTGCTACAAACTGGAAAAAATCTAAGTAAATTTTAAAATACTTCTACGTTGGCTAAGGTAACGAACACGAGACTACAATAACTGGGATCCGGAGCTCGACTACACGCTCAGTAAAATTTTTAAATCTGCGCTAGTGCTGGACTGTGTTAATTGTTGTTGGTTCATCGCAATGACGAAGGCATAACACTGGCCTCTGAACATAAACGGCAGCGACAACTTGTATCCCTTAACATGCACGGTTTTGTTTAGATTACGAATGTATGACTGTTGCAAATACTACACATACGCACTGTGACGGCATGAATAAATATATAATTATTTAAAAACAACCGTTATTTGTCTGTACAGCCGCGTATTAATCAAATTGATAAGGTAAATTGAAACAAAACAGAAACGTTTTACATTTACAAAATAATTGCAAATAAAATAATTCCAGCTGCGCCAGCTTTTCCATGTAAAATTGCAAATAGTTTGTGAACGCGTCAATATAAAAATTATTAAACATTAAAAATTAACATAACAAAAGCCAGCAATTTTGTGCTAAAAAAAGCATTAAAGTGGAAATATTAAAAACTATTGTAACAAATTATTTTTTCCCGGCTCTTAAATAATAATTGTTATTTTATAATACTTTTATAATATTTTTCGCCATTTTAAACTTTTTTAATTTTTTTGTAAAATGCACTTTATTGTCGTTGTTGAAATCAGCCCGCCGGCGCTTTTGTATGTGTGTAAAGCCAGCAACAACAACAACAACAAAAAAACGTATTATTAACTATTGGAAAAAAAAAACAACGAGATATAAGTTATACTTTTTTATTTGTTGCTTTTTAATTTTATGCATTTTAATCATTAATAACAACAACAGCAAGAACAAGCATATGCAATAATATAGAAAACAAAAACAAACAGAGCAAAAAACCAACAACATACGACTATGATTAATTATGGTACAAAACAATATTCATATAAATAAAGGGAAAACATGTGTGCGTGTGTGTGTGTGTGCGCGTGTTGGAGCGAGAGCATGAGAAAAGTACAATAAACAAATTATAGCAACAAAGTCATTTTAATTACAAATACAACAACTTGTCCTTTGGCAAATAAATGGCAACACTGGGCTCACTTTCACACAATCGCCAGTCAACAGCACACACACACACACTCAAACACACACACTCAAACACACACACTCAAACACCCACCCACTTACACCACAATGTCACAAATATATGTAAATAGTTCCATATCAAAATGAGAGCCTCTCTCACAAGTTAGTTGGTTGTGGAACGAAGCGGGGCCTTGCGGAGGCAAAGAACTGTGATGTTTTATTACTTTTTTTTTTGATTTTGTTTTTGTAATTTATAAATAGTTTCCCTGCAGGCTGATGTATAATTTTTTTCCTTTTCAATTTTATTCCTCTTCTTTTATTTTTTTAATAATAAATTTATAATTAACTCTTTATTTGTTCAAGTATGTGTTTGATTTTTGAAATGTGTATTTAAAACGCTTTGAAATACTGTTGTTGTATTTGTTTAAAAGCAAATCTGTTATTTAAGATTTATTTGCAATAAATAAATAAATGAAATATATGAAAGATTCTATTGTACGCATCAATAAGTTGGTTGTAAAAGATTTGCTGAAGCAAAACATATTTTTCTATTTATTGTTGCTTTTATTTGCATATTTTTTAAATATGCATATTGTAAATATACATATATTGTATTGTCGAATTGTTTTTAATACTCCAAAACAGTGGAAATCAGGTTAAATGTTGCAGCGCAAAAAAAAGTCATGATTTAAGTCCCAACTATTCACACTACTGAGAACAGATTTTCTTTATATACGAGCGTCGCTAAAATTATTACAATCTCAGGCTGGTTAAAAGTAACGTATTAAAAAATTTCCTTTATTGCAATTTTACTTTAACCGAAAGTCAACGATAAGTTCCAGGCAGTTTCATCCCACCTGACACTTTGGAACAAAGACAAACTCCTTATATAGGGTGTTTTTTATAGTCTAATACAACTTTGAGTTGGCATCAGTGCTTTATTTGACCACCCCTTTAACAGCTGATAGTTGCTTTTTGTTTAGTTTGCTTTGACATTTCATTATGGATCGATTTACACCAGAGTAACGTGTGCAAATTGTGGAAATTTTTAAGCAAAATAATGGTTCTGTTCCTCAAACTTATCGTGCACTTCGTCCATTCAAAATTTTATTATCCGATAAAGCCCATTTTTGCTTGAATGGCTACGTAAATAAACAGAATTGTCGCATTTGGAGGAGAGTCCACAAGTTTTTGTCGCAACGTCATTCACCATCCACAGAAAGTTACTGTCTGGTGCGCTTTAGGGGCTGGCGGAGTCATTGGCCCATATGTCTTCAAAAACGATGATGAACGATTTAAGTTGAGTCTTAAAGAACCCTTCAAGTCCAAATTATTTTCTAAGAAAACGCCAATTGATGTAAATATACTCCCCCCGTTCATTTCGATTTAGTTAATTAATTAATTAATGATTTAGTTAAGAAAATCTTGTGTTTAATGTCTTATGATTTTATGTATAAAAAATAAATATAAAATTTTTACTCACATGAAATTCGCTGATGGGCTGAAAATAAAGAAAAAGTTGTGGTATAAGAAAAAATGTTTCCAAAATTAAAATAAATAATAGAGATTTTGTTATAGTAATTGAGAAATAATTATTTATTTAATTTTATAAGCAGAAACTTCGTAGGTAATATAGCCAACTAATAGTCTTTTCAGACTGCCCTGGTTTTACCGTTAACGCCATCTGTTAACACCTGGTTTAACCATATAAAATCAGTTTTTAATTGGTTTCCAGTACATTTTAAAAAACAACAACTTCTTTTTTCTTGTCTTTATCTGTGCTAAGTTGAGTGCTGCCAAGTTGTGGTTAGAAATCATGTGATAATGTTTGGCGAACGCACAGAAAATTCCTCTACCTCTGCACTTTTTTTTTATAATTTACATGATTTTTGTAGGAAAAAATGTGATTTCCAAATATTTATTCACTTTTTACAAATATTTGAATAGTTTTTAAATATTCATTTCAAAAATAAAACAGAATTTCTATTTTATGACGAAGACATATTTTTATTTTATGAAAAAAAAAAACAGCAGCAGTACAGTTTGTGAATTGACTTTTATAAAAAGTAAAGAAAGAATACTAAAATAAATACCCCTGATTTTCTATAGGAGATTTTATTTCTTGTGTTCAGATTTGTTGGGCAATCTGTAAGTTAAGAACTGAACCTATTAAAGTTGGTTTTAACTTTCGCTAAAATAACTTATCAGTATCTTATCTTCAGCCACAAAATTTTCAAATATTATTTGCCAATAATATGAGAACTACTACTGAGTTCTTTTCTAGAAAACAGTGCAACATTTTTTGCACTTTCTTAATAAAAAAAATATATTAAATTGAATCGAATTTCTATTTCTATTTTTATTTGTGAACTAGTTTTCAATTTATATAAACAAAAATAGCTGCAGGTTAAAGTTTTATAAAAAGTAAAGAAGAGTACAAAAACAAACTGCGTAATTTTTCTACAAGAGATTTTATTTATTGTGATAAAATTTACCGGACAATCTGTAAGTTAAGACCTGAACCTATTCTAGTTGGTTTTAACTTTCGCTATAATAACTTATCGGTATATCTTAAACCATAAAATTTCAAAATAAAATTTTTCAATAATATGGCAACTACTACGGAATTCTTTTCTAGAAAACAGTTTAACATTTCTTGCACTTTTTTAATAAAAAATATATTCACTTGAATGTATTTTCTATTTTAAAGTGGAAGCAAAAATTTGCTTTTATTTTATAAAAACAAAAATTGTTGTAGATTAAAGTTTTATAAAAAGTAAAGAAGAGAGAGAGAGATTTTATTTATTGTGATAAAATTTACCGGACAATCTGTTAGTTAGGACCTGAACCTACTAAAGTTGCAGTGCTTATGGTTTTAACCTTCGCTATAATAACTTTCTAGTAGATTTTCAACCATAATATTTTAAAATTTTTTATATAAACCCTCAGCAACAAAATTAGAATTTTCTTCTAGAAAAAAGTGCAACATTTTTTACACTTTTTAATAAAAAATGGAAATATTCTGTGGTTTAAAAATAAAGAATTTATTAGAAATCAATCTCACATACCCTACGAAAAATAATTTCTGCTGAAAAACCTCTCCAAAACTGTCATTTTATAAAAAAGAAGTGCAAAAATGTTGCACTTTTTCCACAAAAGAAAATGCCATAAAACAGTAGAACATACAAATCGTTCTAATTATGTCGTTCTTGCAAACTTTGCTGAAAAAGAAATTTATTTACAATTAAATTATATTTCAATTTATACGACTACTAAATATTTGCTTAAAACAAAAATAGTCATGAGCCCACGGTGCTTTATTTGCCTTCACTTCGAACCCCCAGATTTACCTGCTGCTTGTAAATATTTTTTATTAATTATCAAGAAATTGTTTATTCGAGCATTTTATCAAAATATTTTGTAAATATCAATTCAATTGAGTTTGAAAAATTAAAACTTATTTTTAGCAAATCGAATCGCACCACCTGCAGATAATTTTAGGGACATTTAAATTCTGGGAAATTTTTAATCCCACAAAGAGAGTTTAATAAGAGTATGTATTTATTAACAGCAGCAGTGCTGTACAGGATTAAAAAACATTTTTTAAAGTCTTTTTCAAAAGTAAATTGTGCGTAAATCTATGAAATTTAATAATAATTTTTTTTATTGCAAAATATTTATGAACATGATTTTGACACAAACACACACACACACACACACACACACACACACACATATACATTTCTATTCTTAGTTGGATGCCTTGAAATGTGCATTTAAATAATTGACTTTTAACAGAATTTTCGGAAAATATATAAGAACATTCACACACACCCACACACACAGTCAGACACACACACACACTCACTGTAATACTTGGGCACTTGAAACAAGTTTCTCTTTGTGGACTAACCAGAGATATGGACACCAAGATATTCTATAGTTTGTGCACACATACACACACACACCCACTGCGGCTGCATTTGCAAGAGCACTCATTTTTACACACACACACACTCACACAACGTGCCCCAAGTACACACAACAAAATAGACAAAAATTGGAATTGATGAATTTACAACATCCAACTATTCAGTTTTTCCGTTTTTATAAAAATACAAACGTTCAATGATATTTTCATTAAAATTCAATGAAGAGTAAAAATAAAATATAATTCCAAATGAGAGAAGGTAAAAAAAACACAACAACAGCATAAAGAAATATTTAACAAGGATTTATTTTATACCCAAAAATAAAATGCATGAACTCATTCGAACGCACGCACGCACGCACGCACGCATTTGCAATGTAAATGTTCAAAAGAATTCATGAATTCATTCACATGATTGTTTTAATTTGCAGTTGTGTGTGTGTGTGTGTGTGCATTAAGTAAAAGAACAGAAAAGAAATTATAAAACAAATTTTTCTGTTACATGATTGAGAAACAATTTTCCTGATGAATTCTGCAGAAATTTGGGCAACAGAATTGAAAATATTTCCCAGCCAATCCCACTGCAAGCGGCGCTATTTTGAGAACAATTTATTCCGGGCAAAAGTTCAATAAAAGCAAGTCAATTTATATAACCGCTATAACAAAGCAAAAAATAGTTTTTCACTTCCATGTGCGGGAGGAATTTCTTTGGCCATAATTTCCCAGCCATTTAAGGCGTCTCATTTCAGTGTTTACCTTGAAACTGAGTTTGGGCCACCCGTTTTTTTTTTTTTTTTGTTCATACTATTTTATAATTTGAATAAAATCATTCAGTCAGAGTTTTTGGTTTCTTTTTAACAATTTATTTATTTTTTGTGTTGCCAAAAAAAAAAAAAAACAGGACTCCTACACATTCACTGTGACTGATCCTGAGGATGAGGAACAATAATATTCCACTTTTTTTTTTTTTTTTTGTTTGAAAATATTTTAACTTGCAGTAAAAGTTAATTTATTTTCTGTTTGTTAAAATATGATTGCATATTTGCTATAAACAATCGGCAACAGGAAAAAGTTCAGCAACAAAAATATATTCCAGGATACGCTTTTTAATCTCAAGGTTTATTAAAAGTAGAGGAAGTGTTTTACTATTCAGTGCGGCCGATGGTTAAATCTGAAGAAATTTTACGGAGTCCAAGTCGTTTGATTATAAATTGACGTTATGGGCAGCAAATTTATTAAATGTTTTCTTTAATCGCTTTTTAGGGTTTTATGGCCACGAGTGTGTTTCTGTGATAAAATAACTTTTGTAACAGGAATTTGCAGGAAATATTTTAACTTAAATTTATATTGTGCTTATCTACATAAAAAAAACTTTCAATCTACTAATTTTTATTAAAATTGGTGGACGGTAAGATATTTAAAAGTGTACCACAATATATATGTGACCGATTTATATAACAGATTGTTAGAAATTTTTTTATTGTCGCATTATAAAACTACTAAAAGGACTCATTTTCGTTGCTATCAAAAGGTTTATATTTCAGATCTTAAGTTTTATTTTACTCTGAATTCTATTGAGTCTTCGTGCGAATGCTCGAAGCCTTTGCACAGTGGGCCTTTGCCCAGACCACATTTATGTTAATATATTTACTATTTGAATTATTTTTTTCATTGTACTATTATAATTTGAAGCTACTTAACTACCAAACAAATACATTTCAAAGTTATAACTATTAAAAACTTTTCTAATTTCAAAAAGTTCTTAAATGGATAGTTTGACTTCTGAAAAATTCAGAGACAATTTATATGGAAAACACAAGACTATGACGCCTTGAAATCCCGAGTTCGGCTGCGCACTCAGTCAGGAATATGATATCGAAATTTTCTGATCTGAAGGACTTTTTAATAGTTGTCGATTGGCTTGTCTCAATGGGGGAGGCATAAAACTGGTCGCTGATTACTACCGACAGTGATTAACACGGTCATGTTCAAAAGAGCAGACTACAGCACCCTCCTTCGTCTGTAGCCACAGCAAAAATATTCACTGGCAAGGGAAAAGTAAAAAAAAAGTACAATAAATTTTGTATCTTCTAATCTGTCGTCATCTGTCATCATCTGTCGTCATCTGTCATCATCTGTCGTCATCTGTCGTCTTAATATTATCCCTTCATCCCTTCCCAGTTCCAAGGCATTGCACTGAAAAATATACCATTAATAAATAGGCTGCTTTCCTGAGTGCTGGTCCTACTCATTAAAAAAAAATATCATTAATAAAATTATATGTGCTTTTGAATCGAAATAGGCCACAGTTCGTGGACCCGTTAATATCACAAAAAGGGTTCCAGAAATTTGAAATTTTTGTTATTATAAAATCGTTTCAGGCACCGCCTTAATCGAGTCTCGTCAAACTCTCGATTAAACTCCTGCTTTACCAGCTGCTGTAGCCCTTTTCCAGTGAAGGATATTCGAAAGGACATTCATTCACTCTTCATTTCGTCACTCGCTGTATGAATTCGTATTTCAATAGAGTTAAACTACGAATATAATTTAAAATATTTTTCTTTTTTTTGGGCAGACTTCTTTAATTTTTTTGGTCTGTATTTTAAACGTTAAATAATACAAAAACATTTTCCATTCCTGATACGAGAGAGTTCATATAAATGAAAGCATGCAAAATGGTAATTGTGCAGGCCGAATTTATTTTCCTTCTCTTTTTTTTCTCCTCATAAAATAACTGAAAATGTTTTTTTTTCTTTCCTTTTTAAGAAATATCAAATGGAGTATTAAGTTGAGGTAAGTTTTTTTACATCCTTCACTATTATTCGGAGCTGAAGGCAGCCGGTATCGAACACTACAGTTTCAAGTTAAATACAATTTTAAGGTTTTCTTTTCATCAATATTTTTATAATATAAAATATATTCGTTCCTTTGACTTATTGTTTAAATAAAATACTCCGTGACTATGAAATGAGAATGTGAGGGAAGGAGAGTTATTCAGAAATTGGCAAAAGTGTAAGTAAAATTGAGGAGGTCGTTGCAAAGATATTGGAAAAAAGCTGGATGGGTTTATTTTTCATATGGAAATTAAGCAGCGTGTGCAGGACAAGTCAAGAGGCAGAGTTGAGCTGATACCAGATGCCGGATATGTTTTATATTATCTAAAGTGTTATAGCCGATTCTGAGGAATGCTCTTTAATTTTTGTGCGATTCTCGAAAGTATTAATAAGTACTTAATTTAATTAAAATTTTAAGCGCCAGCTGACATTTTCGTCCTTCTTTTATTTTAATACTTCTATCATTAAAATTTTTTACTCTACAGACTTATTTGCTACCACTGAGCATACCTGACAGGAATAGCGTGGTTGGTTTGATTCAATATATGAAACAATTAACTTTTAATTGCTCAATTTACTAATCATAAATTGAACTCAATTAGAACCTGAGTCGCTTTAATTCCTCCTTTTTTTAATACTTCTATCATTAAAATTTTTTACTCTACAGACTTATTTGTTACTACTGAACATACCTGACAGGAAGAGCATGGTGAGTGTGATTCAATATGTGAAACAATTAATTATTAATTGCTCAATTTATAAATCATAAATTGAACTCAATTAAAGCCTTAATTGCGTTAATTTCTCAATTGTAACATAAAGCAGCACATCTGACCAGGGCACTCCTGTTCCCCAGCCAAAATAACACAATTGAAAACTAAAATTGTATAAAAAATTTGACGTTTTAAAAAAGCGTTAAAAAGCCATAATGTTGGCCACTTTAACCGAGTTCCGTATTATTTTTATATTTTTTTAATATATAAAAAAAGGCAGCATTATCTTTTTCAGATATTTTGTTATATTTTACAATTGAGAATTTAACGCAATTAAGGTTATAATTGAGTTCAATTTATCTATACGATTACTCTTGGATATAGTAAATCTATTAATAAATTGAGCAATTAGTATTTAATTGTTTTATATATGCTGGCTACTTATGCAATAACGAATCTATAGGAAGTATAGGAAGCTGAACAGAAGAAAAACGAGGTCTGTTCAAAAATTTCGGACACTAAATGAAATTGATTAGCAATTTTTTTTCTTGTGGTTTTATTCCGGAACATTTAGGGCGTACATTTTTGTTTACAGTTTAACTATTTGGCACGTTCATAAAACTTAGAAATGTCGCACTTTTTCAATGATTGGCTGGTTCAGAATTTGCACAAAATTAAGTGCAAAAATGGTTACAACAACACTTGAAGTATTGACTGGGCCATACAGCGAAATATGCCAGAAAAAGGAGCAAAAAGTTTGCAAAGAAGGCAGAGAAAATGCAGCTTTAATAATTTAATTGGTGTTTTTAAAATTTGCAGGAACTTTTATTAAAGAAAATTTTTAAGCTTTAAGGCCTTTGGAGCCTTAAAGCTTCTCCTTAGATATTTATTTCTTAATATTATTAATTAAATGCTGTTTAGTGATAAATTACTTCTTTATAAGAAAACTGACCGCCATTTCAAATTATGTGCTACAATTTATAAACGAAGTTCTTCTTCTAAACTTCTAGAACAACCCTCCAGTGTGCTTAAAATATTTGTATGTGCATGTGCAAGTCAATTAAGTTAAGTAAATACATGCTCGAGTTTGATTTACTAACGTATTTGTTTATTAAAAATAAAATTCATTTCCATGTTCAATTGAAATGCAAAAATAAAATATTTTCAAAATTGATCGAATCTCAAGAAATATTGTTTTGAAAGAAAATGATATGGAAAATAAATATTAAAAATTTATATAAATTCTAACAAAAAAGTTCAAAAACTTTCATTGAAACTTATTAGTTTTGAAGAAGTTGGTTCAGACCATTTTTGCAGGCGCCAAGTATTAACGAAAATTACGAGCGCCTTAAATTATATGCTCCGCTGTGTTGTTAGTGGCATTAGCGGACATCAGCACCATAATTTCTCACAAATTTTATGGCTCTAACAACAGCCTTCATCATCATGATCAACATCAACGTCATCATGACTGTTATGGCGCAACCAACACCATCCATATCGGCTTTAAGTCTTTGTTTTTATTATTTTTTTTTCTTATTAATTCCCCCGCTGTTTTGTGTTGCTGCAACTTCACATGGTGTTGCTGCTGCCACCGCTACTGCTGGTGCCAGTGCAATTTAGCTGCAAGTGTATTTTGTTAGTGGCTGCTTAAACTAGAACAACAACATGTTGCCAGTGATTTAATATCACAATTCCAGTAGATTCTGCTCATATAAAAATTATACTTTCCTGCCCGCCAGCCACACCAGCCAGCGCATTTGAAAAGTAATTATGATTTATTTGGCTGCAGGTGTGTGTGAGAAAATCTTTCAAATTAACTGCAATTTGCTGGTTTTTATGTTGCGGCCGTACAAAAGTGTTTGGGGGGGTTGAACTGAGTGTCAGCCAGTTGTTGTGGGGGGTTTGAAGGTGATAAAATTTTCAAAAACAAAATATCAGCAGTTGTGGGTCAGTCAACATAAAGACTCGTTGGCAATTATATTTTTAATTGCTGGCAGATCACTGATCGTTTGATCTCACTCGCGCACTAGTTGACTTGCACACCTCAGATGACTGTAGAGGGTTACGTTTCTTCTGAAGAATTTTCCAGGATTAACAACACCTTTACTTTTTATGTGAAGGCGCATACATATTTCATATAATAAGTTTCTTCATATTTCATTCACGTCAGTGAATCAGATTTAATGTTCGCTTCAAATAAATCGTTTACAGTAAGTCCCTTTTCACACACCTCATTTTACTTGATCAGTTTATCTTCAATTTTCTTTTTACCCTGCATTCACGTTCATACACGATCGTTTCGTTTTATCAAGTTTCATTGTCTTCGCTTTCAACTTGATGTGCCTTTTGACTTTCTACAGCCAACTTCAAGTATAAAATTGTCTTTCCATTCTCATCTCCCCTCTCTCTCCTAAAACCGCAAGATTTGAAGAGCTAAACCTGATGTATGGAAAAGCGGACAAACGAACAACATTCGGGTCAACAACATCTTCTTCATGGTCACTAGTCGGCATTTAAGCAGCGATAATTTGTAAATTCATTTGCAAAGTATTTTAAATAAAATATAAATTTTTTTCTAAATTTACTTTCCCTTAAAGAGTACAGAAAGAAGCAGCCTTAAAACTGTTCAGTTGAACGGCTGCCAAGGGTTAAAGAATTTTTTTTGTAAAAGTCAGTCAGTTTGCAGGGAAATGACGTGATTGGAGAGGATCAGTGGGTACAATGAAGGCACTAGTAACCTCAAGAATCCCTTAATTATTACATGAGAAATATGTATGTGCATGTATTTTTAATATACATGTTTGTGTGTGTGTGTGTGTGTGTGCACAATGTGATACTAAATGACATCTGATGACGAGCCAGAAACCAAAACTCATTTCAGATTGTTCCCCACTTGATTGTTCATCGTGCATCACAGTAATGAGAGCATGACTTGAGCTGAATCAACTATTTGAATTGACAATTCATGCACGCACACACACACACACACACACATATATCAACGCATGTAAACATGCTTTATATGACTGTGACCATTAACAGCAATACAATTACAAGGATATTACAAGCCAATTTGCTCCAAAGTCCCTAAGGATTTGCCATAATAAACAAAAAGAAGAAAGAAAAAAAAAATAAAGGACACACAATTAAACACGCGACTACACTCATACGAATAAAATTACATTTCAAAACCCCAAAACACACACACACAAACACATACAGACCATGTGAACTCGTACGAAAGCGATGAGCAGCAGCATGTGAGGAGAATTCTGTTCAAAAGCCAACAACAACAAACCGATAGATTTGGATGTCTACTTTTTGAATAACAAATAAAACAGTCCACGGCGTAGCGGCTGCATGCAGCTGATGGCGATGATGATGATGATGATGATGATGATGATGACGATGATGTTGCTCCGAATGCTGTGACGAGCAAATGGAAAAAACCAAACAAAACCCATAAAATGCGTTCGTTCATATTGGGAATTATTATTATTATTATTCTTTGGGCCTATTTTTGTTTTGTTCTTTGTTTGCTGCTTCTTTTTTTGTTGTAAATTATTGTCGTTGTTGCTGCTATAAAATTAAACGTCGCGTTTTAGCATCATTCTGCCAATGTCATCATTGTTAAGATATTAAAAATAATATGCTTTCGGGCCCTTAACATTTTTATTTTAAATTGTATGTGTTCGTATGATGCGAAGCCTCCCCTCCTGCTCTCTTTCCCTGTCGTATTGTCTTGTTGCTGCAGCAGTTATTTATGTGTGTAGAAATGAGCACACACGAGTTAATATGTGATTTAATGCTTCCATATGGAATCTCTCGTATTCATAAACAATTGTTATTATACCATCAGGATGTATTTGCAATAAAAATATATCTTGATTTTTTTATTTATGGTAAAATTCAACTCCTCAGGCTTTACGTAGTATGCAAAAGCTTACCAGGCCTGGTCGTTCTCTTTCGAAAATAAAAGTTGGAAATAGGCAGCCCTCTGCGACCCATAATGTTTATAAAAGTAGTAGAATCTTTAATAAATTTTGCAAATGAAGCAGGAATTTTTCAAAAACATTTCTGATTTGTATTGAAATCAGCGCTGGATTATGACAACCCGTTGCATTTGAATAATAATAACAATAATAATAATAATAATAATAATAATAATAATAATAATAATAATAATAATAATAATAACAATAATAATAATAATAATAATAATAATAATAATAATAATAATAATAATAATAATAATAATAATAATAATAATAATAATAATAATAATAATAATATATGAAATAAAAATAATTTCCATTTAACTATGGAAATATATGAGAATACACAGGGCACATATTTTTGTGGTACACTTTTGAGCAACTGATCCTCCACAAATATTAATGAATTATATATTTTCTGAAAGGTTTTTGCATGTAGACATGCAATTTTATTATAAAAATATCGAAAGAATTTTTTTACAAAATATATAATATAAAAAAGACGTGTGCTAAAAAAAAATTTTTCAATTGAAACCGGCAATTAGCCGCAATTCAAACTTCGCTTATAAAATATAAATTCTACGTGTGACTGTATAATATTTTATTTCAATACATGAGCATTGCCACGCCCACAAAAAATTTTAACCTTTTTAATTTAAATTAGAGTTATTAGAAGTATTCGTTTTTAACTCTTTAATTTATTTTGAGTCGGGCTGGTTCCTTTTTTCCCAAATATTTTGAAAACACTTCAAAGTGATCAGTTGAAAAGTTTTCTGGCTTAAAAAAACTTAATAAAAAAAACCGTTATTATTATTAAAGCATGAAGCAGTTAACGAGCAGACTCCGAAAATAAATACCTTCACTCACAAAATTTCTCGAAATAAGTGAAATTGTTTGCATGAAACATTCTCACAGACATAATAATTTAATTTTACATTAATTTTTTTATTTGTATTATTTTAAAATTAAACAACTTGACCATGATCGATTTTTGCATAACAATTATTTTCCAAAAATTTCTTAAAAGCATTGAACTGAACATACACTTCGTGCAGATCACAAATATTTATAAAAACCATAGAATTTTCTTTAAA
Organism: Linnaemya vulpina; assembly: GCA_963675445.1. Classification (NCBI taxonomy): domain Eukaryota; kingdom Metazoa; phylum Arthropoda; class Insecta; order Diptera; family Tachinidae; genus Linnaemya; species Linnaemya vulpina. Next base: position 4,878,472 of record OY776279.1, read on the forward strand.
AATATGTTCAAATACATAAAACTGTAAAAGAAAATATCTATTATTAAAATACAGAGTGACAAATCTAACACATACACACGGTACATACTTTTGTGGTACACATTAAGTCTTTTCCACAGGTTAGTGTTAACTTGAAATGCATTTTCCCGTTAGTTCTTTTCCTAAAGTCGAGCTTAAGCAGAAACCCCGATTTCAGAGGATGATATTTTAGCAGACATTAACCATCCAACATCGTGGTGCTGGCTGAATAAAATTGAGGAAGTGCTTCAATGGTGCTGGGGTCGTACAAACTTTTGTGGTACACATTAAGCCTTTTTCACAGCTGCAGCTGCAGCTGGAAATACATTTACCCGTTAGTTATTTTGCTAAAGTCAAGCTTAAACAGAAACTACGAGTTCAGAGGGCGATATTTTATCAGTTATAAATCACCCCATTTCGAGGTGCAATTCAGCAAATACGCCAATAGCGCCGGGGTCGTCTGATTAACATGGAAGTTCACTGCAGGCTTTTATTGGCTGCAGTGTGGATTCCTAACATGAGTTTAAGGACTAAAATACTCTGTGGCATTTTAAACCTTCGCGAGCAAACGCAACAGTGTGTACTAGTGGCAACGTTGGTCATTTTCGTAAAATTTCGAGTGTAAATTTATGAAAAAACTGCGTTGTCACAAATTGCCATCATGTATTCTCAGCTTAAAGTTCTTCTGCACGAACTAAGACTAACTTTATTAACCGTTTAAATACTTCAGTGCGTATCTGGCTGTTAACTTTCCATTTAGACGTTTTTATACAAACTTCTTTTATTTTGTCGTCTCATAATTACAAACCTAAACTCCGTTTAAAGACTTTAATTGGAATAATATTCAAACGAGAAATACTACCAGGAACATATCACTCACACTGTATGGAGATATAAAACCAAAAGTATTTGAAAACTATTTAAAAAAAAAAACGTGAAAACACCAGTAAAATTAATCAACGTCCTTTAAATAAAAGCAGAGATTAATTTAACTGATTTATGCGTTTTAAATACAAACACAAAAATTCTGCAGTTATAAAAAAAAACGTTTGCAAAAAATGACCCCGAACTATGAAAAAAGCCAACATTTTCCGATTTTCTTTCTCTTTATTACAACTTTTTTCTATTGTCTTGTATTACGTTTTTGGCTGGTTGGAATAAAATGTAACATCATAATTTTCAACACAAAAAACAAAAACAAAAAAGCCAAATAAGAAAATAAAGCTTAAATCCAGAAATAAATAAACATTCTAACGCCTCCTCTTGAAGACCAGCCAGCCAGCTAGCGTTGGCATAAATACAAGAGCGGCAGCATCACCAGGCGATACAGCAAAATTCCCTAAATATAAACTAAAACTTCAGCACACACACACACACACACACACACACACATGCACATTAACAATAACCAAACATCCGCAACTAAATAGTGGAAGATGTATTTGCAAAGCAACCCACCCGCATGTGAATGAAAACAATAAATCAAAACAGTTTAAAAATGAGCACAAAATATGAAACAAATAAATAACGAGGCAAATTAGTCCAACACAAGTGTTGCAGCTACAAAAACACACTTTCCAACAAATAAAACAGCAACAAAATGCAAAACCAAAACCAAAAGAAACAAAATAACAAAAACATTTGGAGAGCAGGAGCAGCACAATGGCTACGAGTGCAGCAAACATCTCACAACGACAGCGAATGGGCAGAATTTGTTTGCCCGTTGCTTTACTCTTGTGTTTGTTTGCTTGTGGGTTTGTTGCTTTAGTTTCATGGTATGAAATCTCTTAACGGCGATAAGTAACAACTACAACTACACTCACAGTTCTTTGTATTTGTTTGTTTTTTTTTTTTTTGATATTTTTATGATTGTTTTTTCTTTGTTTGCAATGCTTTAGGATGACCAGTATATTTGCTTTGGCTGCAATTGGGACCACAGAGGCGAATGGCGGCAACGGGAGTAGTTGCATTAGCAGAAGCAGTTTAACACAAAGCCAAAGTAGCTGCAATAGCAAGTTATTTGTTGGGCTAAAATACCAGCTTATCGCATGCTAAAAACCAGCATTATTTACCTTTAAGGCTGTTGCACAAATACTCGCAATAAATACATGCGACCAACTCGCATTCAAATCATATGGAAAATTTGCAATAGAGAGCACAGAATTGTAATTGTGCTTTTAGTTTTGTTTTAGTTTTTCTTATTTCTTGCGAAGGTATGGGTTGCACAAAGGCTTTTTAGTGAAGGAAGTAGTTTGGGAGAACTCTAGATGTTTAAAGTTAATTATGTTTAATATAAATAAATGACATAAATAATAATAATAATTTTCTTATGGAAACCATAAAATTTTAAGAACAGAAGCGGTACTAATTTGGGTAATTTTTAATAATTTTTAATAATTTTTAATAATTTTTAATCATTTTGGCATGATCCTAAAAGACTGCCTTCCAACCAAAATTTTAAAGATTTTATAACAGAGATAAAACGATTTTTATTAGAAGAGCATTTTTTTGAGCCCATATTCACGAAATATGTGGAATAAAGCATTAAACACAATAACGACAGCAGGCTACACGAACACCAACTACAAAATCCGTTGGCTACAATCGTCGCCTCGTAGTCAGTTACTTAATTATAATATATATAATTAATAAACATGTGTTGTTGTTTGTAGTAGAATTCGCTTCAAACGCCAGTGTAGCCGCTTTCATATATTTAATAATCTTAAATAGTGTTATTCCAATAAAATATATTTAAAGTTCAGATTATATGATATTAAAATATTTCATTAGCTGGGAAATATAGTTTGTTGTTTCTTTTTGTATAATGAAACAATATATTTTCAAATTTTCAAAAACTCAATTTATTTATATTATACTGGCAACACTGCTTCTAATCGTTATCGCTCACCAAAATAGAAATTAGTTCAATTTAGCTACAACCACAAAAACAGCAGGGACAACAACCAGTAGCCGTGTTGCCTGTAGTAGTAAAGAAATAATCATTCTCATCTACGCCCATGGATTCTATTTTTGACAAGTTGTAGTCTGTAGTCTGCTGTCGTTGTTGTGTTTAATGCTTAAGATATACAGTTTTTATGAAAATTATTCTGATTTCTTATGGCTTCAATTGAAGGTACAATTCGACTAAAAAATATCAAATACGCTACTGTTTTCAAGTTTAAAAAAATTTTAGAAAATTATACAATTATTTTTCATACATATTTTAAAAAATATATTTTAGAGAACAACAAGAACATGGTACAGAAATTTTTCAAAGCAAATATTTGTTAACACTCATACAATTGCAACCGCATAGAGGAAGGTAACTGAAATATTTTGTTGCTTAACAAAACAGCCAATATACAATTTAAAAAAAGTAATTATATTGTGCATATCTCCACAGAAATACCTTTCATTTAATATATATTTAATAAATTTTTATAAACTATAAGTTATCTAAAAGTGTACCACCAAAAAATCAATGGAGTTTATATAAGGGGTATTCACTGAAACTTGATAACTTAAATAGATTCTGCCATATGGCAACCACGACTGCGTTGTATGATGGTGTTTATACATGCCGGTACAATTTCCTTCCTCTTTTCCAAGCATATTCCATATTTTATCGTTAATGGTGCTTCAACTGTTGTCTTCTCAATAAATTTTTACTGATCCCTCAGCTGAGACCGGAGATTGGGTGCATTCTTAGAAATTAAGCAATCAGTAGATCAAAATACATGAACAAGGTGACCAGCCCACATATAATTTTATATATATAATTTAATCATTAAACGTTTGCCTTAACGAATTGATAACTTTACGAGGTGTGTGACATGTGGCGCCATCTAGTTGAATATATTTCTTCTCTAAATAATTTGAAATAACGTGAGGAGTCAACAATCCCAAATGGTTTTTAATTCATGTCTTCGGCATTCAAGGACATTTTGTCACTGTTGGCTTACTTAAGAGCACATGGAGTTGACAATACTCTGGGCAAGTGGCCAGATCGTATTGTGAATTTTACGTTGCGGGAGTCCCATGGGGATTGTGCTCTATTCCAACATGGCAACTCCGCTTATTTAGTTAAGGATTAAGCCAAAAGTAAGTTCCATTGCTGAAGATAATTTGAGGATAAGAACCTGGTTTAACTTCCAGTTGATAGTCACCCCATTCACTAAACACGATGTGGTTGTTAATTCTCCGGCCTTAATTGTTGCCCCAGTTGGATCTCATGTTTAAAATTTTTTATCACCAAATAAATTTTATCAAAATACTACATTTAAATGATTTAAGAACACAAATCTTATGGTTTAATTCGATTAATTTCAATAAATCACAGATCAAACATTAAACTGCAACGGAGAAACCGACCCTTCAAACTGCCAGCTGCCAGCATGTGCATGTTCGCTAATGCAGTTGTAAGTATCCATTCGTAAGAGTACTTTACGAAAACGTATTTGCATACGCCGCCCAATATTATGAACGTGCCCCCAACAATAAAAATAAAATCAAATGTTGGCCTTTTCGTTTCAAACAAAATGTAATAAAAAAAAGTTTTGCATCTACAAAAGAGAAAAAAAAAAAAACGTTGGATATATTTTAAATTTTAAGTAACAATAACGCCGGGAGCTTTTTAATACCGATGATTATTTGGTATGTTTTGAGGCAGAAGCCTTCCAACGATTTGGCATTAAATTTTATTTCATCTCTTTTTAAGACACACGATAACAAAAAAATAAAATAAAATAATAATAAAATAAAATAAAAGAAGAAGAGGACGGCCTGGCTTAATGCGCTTATGACCAGAAACCGCTCAAAGCTTATTTTTTCCTATCTTTCATATATATTTCTTATTTTAAAACTTATTTTCATGATACACCTTTTTTTTACGAACTTTTTATAATATTTCTTGAGGTGCAACATAAATTTGGTTGCCTTTTAGCTTGATGAGATGGAATGGAATGAAGGACGATTATGGTTGCACACAAACACTGGGAAATTGTGGCTTTAAACAAGAAGTTATTGTTATAATTTTAATTATGATAATTTTTAAAATTTGTGAAGGAAAATGACATCACAGAAATATCACCAATTTTCCTGATGGAAATTATATTATGAAATAAATAGTTAAAGATTTTAAATTTATTACGAAAGAAAGTGTTCTGAGTTGCACAAGACAAGACTAGTTATTCTTGACAAAACATTGCACCATACAGTTTTCGAAGCACGCCACCACTTACACTTTAAAGACCAGTTGTTGTTGGTTGTTCTTAAAATTTATTTTAAGCTGAAAATATTTATTATGTCTTTGACTTGTTTTACAAAAGGAGTTTTAAAATTTATGTTATTCTTGACAAAACGTTGCACCATACAGTTTTCGAAGCACGCCACCATTTTCACTTTGAAGGCCAGTTGTAAAATTTATTTTAAGCTGAAAATATTTATTATGTCTTTGACTTGTTGTACAAAAGGAGTTTTAAAATTTATGTTATTCTTGACAAAACGTTGCACCATACGGTTTTCGAGGCACGCCACCATTTTCACTTTAAAGGCCAGTTGTTGATGGTTGTTCTTAAAATTTATTTTAGGCTGAAAATATTTATTATGTCTTTGACTTGTTTTACAAAAGGAGTTTTAAAATTTATGTTATTCTTGACAAAACGTTGCACCATACAGTTTTCGAAGCATTTGCACTTTGAAGGCCAGTTGTAAAATTTATTTTAAGCTGAAAATATTTATTATGTCTTTGACTTGTTGTACAAAAGGAGTTTCAAAATTTGTTATTAATTACAAAACGTTGCACCATACAGTTTTCGAAGCACGCCACCATTTTTACTTTGAAGGCCAGTTGTTGTTGGTTGTTCTTAAAATTTATTTTAAGCTGAAAATATTTATTATGTCTTTGACTTATTATCCAAAAGGATTGTTAAAATGTCAGTTTATTTAAAAACTAAATAGCAAAACCAAAAGTAATCAGGGAAGTCTAACGATCATTTCAGTTGTTAGAATTTCAATTTGATTTGCATTTTTGGTCTTTTATGTTTGCAAAAGTTGTTTAATTTGTGTACCTTTTGTGCAATCAAGGGATTTATTTGCTGGCTATATTTCTAAAATATAAAAAAAACTATTTTGTTTTGTTAACAATTCCTACAAGTAAAATTACAATTTTAAAGCACTTGAGTTGGAGACATCATAATGGGTGTTATTTAAAATGCATGTAAAGAGATTTAATTTAACACCTGGCAAATACTTTTCCACAAAAGCCAACATAATGCCAGGATAATTAGAGTTACAAGAGCCAGGCAATTATTTCGTAAATGTGGCAGCAACAAAACGTTGGATGTATTTGGGAGGAGAATTTTTATTTGGAAAAACTTTCACAGAGTTTCTTCTTAAATTTTATTTAAAAAATGTTTTTATTTAGTTGCAATAAAAAGAGAAAATAATTGCAAATTTGGTTGCATATCCTGGTTGTGGTCCTTCGAACTTGTCACTTCATAATTTGCTGTAATTTATATCTCCATATTAATTAACGTTTTTAATGTTAATCGTTTCAATACTTTTTTTCCAAAATCTAAAATAATTGTAAAGGGATAATTTTGTCTACAAAGAGACAACTTCGCAGTGGTCCTTCTAACCACATGCTGCACTTTAATATTTCCTATATTCCACAACATTTTCATTGAAACATATTTTCTGGGAATTGTTGTTTAACTATAAGATTATTACTTTCAATTGTACTGATTCCTTTTCCCCAAAAACATTTAAATAACTCCAAGTGATTGAGTGGGTTTTAGTTACTTCCTGAGGCTGAGTAACACAATTATCTTCATGTACAAAAAAAAAAAAAGAAATACAAAAAAAGAAACAATAACCACTGCATAAATCATTTGATATGTAAATGTGAAAGGTGTTAGAGAAAACATGCTGTTCAACACTAAATTTTGTTAAACAAAATAAGTGAGTTAAAATAATATTTATTGAAAATTTATAAACGATTCCTCTGTGACGAGCCATGCAACACACTCCAACCAACAGCGAGCCAGCATCTGCTGGAAATGGCACAAATTTAAAGGCTTTTGTGAAATTTATTTATTTTTACTGAAATAATAACAGCAAAAATAATATTTTGCTTAGAAAAGCATGAAAACAATCGCCTTAAAATGCATATTATTGATATGGAAATTACAACAAAAACAACAACAACAACAAAAAAGGTGTGTGTGGCAAAATATTTATTTTATTTACAAATAATATTCGCCACAATTGTACATCCAGTATCTCGTAGTTCTATTCCATATCAAAACATTTAAAGTGGCGTGTTTGTGTAACCAGAAATTTATATGCAAATCCAACACACACACACACACACAGTGAAACATTCTGTCCTTGTGATAAATAAAATAATAGACACATAAAAGGTGCTAAAAAAATACAACTAAAAAAACAATAACTAAATAAATAATGGGAAATAAATAATTGCCAAACGTGCCCTGTAGAGCAGAGAAAATATTATGAAACTTTAATTTGATCACACAGAACGAGAGATCCTTTTCTATTCGCCACAAAAATTAAGTCATTTTTGAAAGATTTTTCAAAAGTTGAAATTTATTGAAAATATTTCATTAACTTCCACAGTTTCTGGGCTTGGTAGCTGCTTACATACTCTGAAAGTAAAATTTTGTTACTCTTTCAGGCAAATTAATTTCAATTTCAAATAAGAATACAGCACACAATTATTGTGGTACACTTTTGGGTACCTTTTTGTCCCCCATTATTAACAAAATATATATAATTTGAAAGTCTTTTCTATGTAGATATGCCCAACGCAGTTATGCTCAAAATTTTTAGCATACCATTATTTAAAAGTTTTGTAAAAACCAGCAGCAACAAATTTTTTTTATTTTCATTTTGAATTTAATATTATTTATTTTAAATATTGTCACAGTTTCCTTAATTTGAAGAAACCAGCATACTAAAGCAACAAAAAAATTTAAGATTTTATTTCTAACGGGTGTTTCTTTTTTAGCTGCATTTAACTTTTTAATAATAATGCAAATTAATCTTAATTTCAAATCAGAATACAGCACACAGTTTTTGTGGTACACTTTTAGGTACCTTTTTGTGCCCCATCATAAACAAAACATATAAAATTTAAAAGTCTTTTTTGTGTAGATATGCGCAACATATATATTGGTTTAAAATTTTTGACATGCAACTATTCAAAACTACTTTTAAGAGTTTTGTAAAAAGCAGCAGCAAAAAAATTTTTTTATTTTGCATTTAAATATAATTTTATTTATTTTAAATATTGTCATAGTTTCCTTAATTTGAAGAAAACTGTATAATAAAGCATTAAAAAAGTTTTTTCTTCTAACGGGTGTTTTTTTTAAAGCTGCATTAAACTTTTTATAACAATAAGAGACAACAATATTGTTGGGATGATTTTTTCGATATGATAAGATAAATAATTTCATGCCCTTTATTTTTGTTTTTTTTATATGATTACTGGCCTAAATCTGCCGGAATACGCACGGACCAATCGATCTGTCTTATTTCTCCGATTTGTCAATAGTGGCTTGAATATTGACTTCCAAGAAGATTCTCTGATTACAAAAGTTTTAGAGTAAAATTTCATAAAAATAGCGGTCATTTTTTAGTTCTAATATTTAAAGAATCGCAAATCTTTCGTAGAAATAGTTTGAAATAAAATGAAACTGAATAAGAATGAGTTCAATTTAATTATGATGGATTAACAATTCGTAACTTATTTTCGATCAAGAAAGACATGATAAATATTGTAAAGCACATGGGAAAGACAACATAAATTTTAACTCTTCAACTTGCACAGCAGGGCGAATCAACTGCTTTCGAAAGCCGCTGCACTTGCATCATCAGCACACATGTGCATTTTTGTTTAAAAGCACCTGTTATGTGGTTTAGTTGAGTGAAAAAATATGCTTTAAGATTGAAAGATTATTTATACTAAAAGTATGCTTTAAAATTAGAATCATTCTTAATACTAAAAGTATGCTATAGAATATAATTCCTATACACGATTTATTTTAAAGCAGCCTTTAAGTCTACTACATTTCTTAGACAGTCATAGTCTTGGCAACTTAATTAATAAAATTAATAAAAAATTAATTAATTAATTAATTTATTAAAATTAATAAAATTAAACTCAAGTTCTGTGTTTTATTTAAAAATATAGTGCAGCATTTTTTGCACTTTTTTATATAAAATGGCAGCTCTGTATCATTTAAAAATAAGGAATTTATTAGAAACTAGTCCAGGATCTTTTACGAAAAGAAATTTTTGTTTTAAGAGCCCTGAGAGGTGCGAGATTTTGGAAAAGAAATTTAAAAATTTTACATTTTCTTCACAAAAGAACACGCTATAACCCTGTAACAAAAATACTCTCCTTCCTCTTGAATTTTATTTGTAAGCCACTTAAGAACGGCTCAAAAGCTTTGCAGACTTTTAATGCTCTCAGTTGGAAAAGTTTTGGAATTTTTATTCACAAATTTTCGAATAAAAATTTTAATTTTTAACAAAAATATTAAACTATATTCGGGGTATTAGATTTTGTATCTTCTTATATGTATTTGTGTGTATGTGTGTCATCATATTGCTATTTTGCTAAGAACTGAGCCACCCTAATATTTATTTTAAAGCAGCCTTTAAGTCTACTATATTTCTTAGACAGTCATAGTCTTGGCAACTTTACGGCTGATAATAAAACTTTAATTCAAAAGGATTTGATATTTCAATATGTTGGGAGTGTCGCTGCCCACTTACCCTACATTTTAGAATTAAGGCATTAGTAGCTTTACAAAAACTACCGGGCTAACTAACGCTTATCCAAACCAGCCAACAAAAATATGCTAAAAAGCAATAATGCATTGACGAAATGGAAATAGTTTTTGTATAAAATAGCATTTAATATGGAATATTTGTAACCAAAAATGCATTGCGAGCAGTCATTAAAAATACATAAGCATTACAAATTCGAGCATAGTTTTAGGCATTTCCATATAACAATTTGTAGAATGAAATAAATAAAATATATATTCACTGCTGTTGGATTTTTGTTGTTGTTATATTTCCAGTTTATTATTTTTCTTCTCCAAAAATTTATTTATTTATGAACTAGTGAAATTTATAATCAAGCAACGCAACATTTTCTAGGCGTGTATGTGTTATGCGAATTGAATTGGTTTTGCAAAAATGTTAACTGAAACTATCGTTAATAGTTTTAATGGTCATAAATAAAAATGCATTAAATTTCAACACGTTTATTTAAAAGCCAAGTTTTACTATACATTTGAATAGAGTATAATGAAGTGAGCCTAAATGTATACTATACATTTTGGGTTAATTAAACATTATTTATGCCTGTACGTATACATCTAAATATAGCTTTAATATAGCCATGATGTATGCTCTGTTTAAATAGGTGCAGCTGCCGCAAGCACTTGATATTTACTAAACAATACATATTCAGGACAAAAGCAGTTTTGAGCAAAATACTAGCACAAGCTACTTGCATGTTATAAAAGCTGTAAGATTATTTTTAATAATTCTTAATTGTGTTTTGATATACAAGAATTATTAGCCATAAAAACATTTGGCATACAAAATGATATTGTTTCTCTTTACTTTCAATATATTTTTATTTAATTTTTTGTGCTTCTTTTACAAAATTTAGTTTATTATTTCATGCAAAATGATTCTTAAAAATATTTAACTTTTATTGCCCGTCTAAATATTTATATAAAATTCCTATTGAATAGCCAGCCAATACTGTCGTAAATGATGTTGTTTAAAATGCAGTCTATTTGCATATAAATATTCGGCTAATATAAATATGTCGTTGTGTATGTGGGCATGTGTGTGTGTGTGTGTATAGCACAATTTTTGCTTAATTGCTTTTTAATATTTGTTTAGTTGTGCCAGGCATTTTATTTTGCTGTGACAAATAATTCACCAAAAAATAATTATATATATTTTCCCGCAGCTCTTTTAATTGTGCAACGATGGCATATTAGGGGGGTACCATAAATCACATTTTGACAAATTTATTATATAAAATGTATTGGAAAATCATTTCAATTAATGCCATGTATATCTTGAATTAATAAAATTAAAATTTAAGTCAAGTTCAATGGAATGAAAAAAGAACGTTTTCTTTTCTAAAAAATGCTACATTTCGTACACTTTTTAATAGAAAATGGCAACACTGTATCATTGGAAAAAAAATATGTAAAATATATTGAAAAATCATTTTAATTAATGCCATGAATTTCATGATATAATATAATTAAAACTAAAGTCAAATTCAATGGAATGAAAAAAAGGTTTTCTTTTCTAAAAAATAATGCACCATTTTTTACACTTTCTTATATAAAATGGCAGCATTGCATCGTTTGAAAATAAAATATATAAAATCTTTAGAAAAATCATGTCAATTAATGCCATGAATTTCTTGAATTATTAAAATTAAAGTCAAGTTCAGTGTTTTATTAAAAAAATGTATTCTTTTCTAAAAAATAATGCTAAATTTTTTACACTTTTTAATAGAAAGTTGCAATACTGTATCATTTGAAAATAAAAAATGTAAAATAGATTGAAAAATCATTTCCGTTAATGCCACGAATTTCTTGAATTAATAAAATTAAAATTAAATTCAAGTTCTGTGTTTTATTTAAAAATATAGTGCAACATTTTTTACACTTTTTTATATAAAATGGCAGCTCTGTATCATTTAAATATAAGGAATTTATTAGCAACTAGTCCAGAATCTTTTACGAAGAGAAGTTTTTGTTTTAAGAGCCCTGAGAGGTGCGATTTTTTAGCAAAGAAATTAAAAAGTGTAAAAAAATTTCGCATATTTTTCACAAAAGAACACGCTATAGCCCTGTAACAAAAATACCCACCATAAGTTTTAAGCAGTTTAACAAAAGCTCTTGAGTTTTATTTGAAAGCCACTTAAGAACATCTCAAAAGCTTTAAAGATCTTTAAAGCTCTCAGTTGCAAAAGTTTTGGAATTTTTATTCACAAATTTTCGGATAAAAATTTCAATTTTTAACAAAAATATTAAACTATATTCGGGGTATTAGATTTTGCAACTTTTTATTTGTATTTGTGTGTATGTGTGTCATCATATTGATATTTTGCTAAGAACTGAGCCGCCCTAATATGCCCACCTCTATGGATAGAAGTAAATGTGAAGCGGTAATTGCCAGCTCCTACAATCCAACACACACACACACACACACACACATGCTGGCAGGCAGCTTTATTTAGAAATAATATATTAATTTTCGGAATTTTCTCCTCCATCACATTCTAATCGAATGTGAAATCAAGTGAAAATGTGGAAATAAAAATTATATGAAAATATGCTGGATAAATAATAAATTCTCATAATAAATGTGAAAATAGGTGGAAAAAAGCCATTAGAAAAACCTATTTTCGCTTAAGTAAAATTAGATGGAGGTGTGTGTGTGTGTGTGTGTAAGTTTCAGAGTGTGTGAGTGTGAGGTGTCAGCTAAAGGATGCTATTAAAAGAGGATGCTGTTAGTGGTTTCGGGTTAATAACCGCCTTTCATTGAAGGAACCTACAACAATTATTTTTTTTTATTAGAAGAAAATTAAAAAAGGAATTTATTTAAAAAAAAAACTTGAAAAATAAATCATTAAGCAGAACACTTAAGTAAAGTTAAATAGTCAAGTGGGTTAAGCAAAAACGTTGAGTAAAACTGAACATTTTAAAATTAAAAGAGAGAGAATTCCGCTCTCTTTTCTTTTATATCGATGTTATTTTAAAAGAGAAACCAAAATTTGCAAGACAATAAAAAAGGAAACCGTGACTATATTCACTTAAAAATGTGAAATAATTGAAATGTAATTATTGAATTTTGTTATTGTTAGATATATAATTTTAATATGCAGGAGTTTCATGATTTCAAACACTAAAACTTAAGCTTTAAGCACAATAACGACAGCAGGCTACACGAACACAGACTACAAAAGCCGTTGGCTACAATCGTCGCCTCGTAGTCAGCTACTTAATTATTTTTAGAACGACACCACCAAATCAATAACCATGAGTTGTTGTTTGTAGTAGAATTCGCTTCAAAAGCCAGTGTAGCCGCTTTCATATATTTAATGCTCTTAAATAGTCTTATTCCAATAAAGTCCACGGTGTATGACAAGAAATCCACTTCATTAGCTTGGAAATATAAATTGTTGTTTCTTTTTGAATAATAAAACAATATGTTTTCAAGTTTACAATAATTGAATTTATTTATGTTATACTGGCAACACTGCATCTAATCATTGTCGCTCAGCAAAATAGAAATTAGTTTAATTTGGCTACAACCACACAAACAGCACGGACAACAACCAGCAGCCGTGTTGCCTGTGGTAGTAAAAATAATCATTCTCATATACGCCCATGAATTCTATTTTTGACAACTTGTAGTCTGTAGTCTGCTGTCGTTATTGTGTTTAATACTTTATAACACGATTTTTTTTAGGGTCACAACTATGAGTTGGTATCACTGCTTTATTTGAGCACCCGTTTAACAGCTTATGGTTGCTTTTTAATTTCATTATAAATCGAGTTACACCAGGGCAACGCTGGCAATTTGTTGAAGTTTTTAATCAAAACAATTGTTCCATTTGTCGAACTGATCAATTAAAAATTTTATTTTCCCAAGAAGCCCATTTCCGGTTAAATGGCTGCGTAAATAAGCAGAATTATCCTATTTAGAGTGAAGAGAATCCACAATCATCTAACGAAAATTACTGTTTGTTGCGCTTTTTGGACTGGCGGAGTCATTGGCCCATATGCCTTCAGAACCGATGATGGCCAGAACGGATTAGGAACATGATTCGAAACATTTTCGCAACTCAATTATGTGGCATTAATCTTGCTGACATGCCGATCCAACAGGACGGAACCACATGCCCTACAGCGGGCGCTACCATTCATTTACTCAGAGAAACTTTTGATGAGAAAATAATTGCAGATAATGGCCGAATTAATTGGCCCCACTGGATGATTTTCTCTGAGGTTATGTCAAGTCACTTGTCTGTCACCTGGAAATCCACATGCGCAGAGTTATCGTCGATATACGGCCGCCAAAGCTACGAAGAGTTGTTGAAAATTGGTATACCAAATTGCTCCTCCTACGCTCCTGCTGTGGCGGCCACATGGCAGAACTCATATTTAAGCCTAAATTTCCTAAAATTTTCTTTCAAATAAAACCCGTTTCATTGATATTGAAAATATATATCCTTGTTTCATTATGATTTAAACTTGTGTCACTCTCTAAAAAAACACCCTTTATTAACACGAATTTTTTTCTATTTTCTAGTATTTTATAATCCTGTTGAAAGAAGTGAAACGAATTGCAACAGACTTTAAATTTCTTTATTAAAAATTTTTTTATAATTTTTTAATATCCCCCAACACCTCTTGACGCTTTTCTCCCCTCCACCCCCACCCCTCTCCCTTCATCTGCTACAAAGACAAAAACCATGCTGTCATTTAGGCGGATCGAATTGTTCATTTTAATTAATTATCCAGCCCTTGGAAATTCCTTGAAATCTACTCGCTCTTTTCTCCCACTCACACTGACGACGTGTGTCTGGTGGGTGTCGGGGGAGGCCACAATTGCAAAATGGCTTAAATGTAATTTCGTACGTTTATTTCTACACAGAAATAGTTATAAACCTTATCATACTGTTGTTGTTGTTGTTGTTGTTGCTGTCATTGTTATATTTGTTATTGCTGCTACCGCTGACAAATTCATTGTTGTTGCTGCTGCTGCCGCCGCCGCTGCTTTTGTTGTTTCTACATCTCATTTCATTTCGTATCCATTTTATTTTGAATTTTGTTTTTATATTTATAATTAGCCCAGAGACATTTTTGGCCAAAACTAACTGCAGGGCTTAAATAGAACAGCACCGACCCCAGTTTCTTTGTAACTGAATGTCTGTCTGTCTGTCTGTCTGTCTGTCTGTCGGTTTGTCCGCCTGCCTGTCCGTCGCTGCGTCTGTCTAAAAGACGACTGCCTGGCTAGTTTTTGAAATGTATTCATACAATTTTTAGAGTGTGTGGTACGGATATAAATGAGTGTGTGGGTATTTATGTGAACGAGTGTGTGTGTGTATGTGTGTGTGTTTGTGCGCGCTGTATATTATTTTCAAAAGTTGAAATCCATCACTGGTGCAGTGCCTCCAGCTGTGTTTTGTATGAAATATTATAATTATGAGCGATGAGACCCCGGGGTCATTCATAGCATGGACCAACCAAGCGATAGTTATTTTGTAGAAGATGTTTTTTTGTTGTTGCTTTTTGTTGTTTTACGTTTTATTTTGTGTTTTAATCTTTTTTTTTATTTTTCTGTTACAACGAAAACAACAAAACTAAGTTTAACTCTAAGCAAAATAAAGTTGTTTTATAAATTGTTGTTGCTGCTGCCGGTCGGTCGGTTGATGGCGTCGGTGGCGGTATTAGTTGCAACGTTGTAGTGGTGTGAGTGATGCTGTTGTGTTTCAGCTACAAAACTAAATAAAACCGAGATCAAAATAAAATATTTTCCGGTATTCTTTCAATGGAAATTTACTTTGGACTAGTAGGGGGGGGGGGGGGTCATTCCCTGTGTAGGGGTCTTGTTTTGCCTACTGGGGCCCACTATTTTGCCATTTAGAAAATCAAATTTTATCCCAAGAGCAAAAATATTTATTTTTTGCACTAAAATTCAACGAAGAGTTCAAGTTAATATTGACAGAAGAAAGGCTGGAAAACACTCAAAAATCCCAATAAGGAGATTTTAAAAAAATCCTGGGACAGCTTACAAATTATTTTCTTTCTACTCCTTCCCACTCTTTTCAATATCAATTTATAAAAAAAAAAAAAATTAATTTTTTCTTCCACAGAAATTTTGGTGGGAAAAAAGTCGGGAAGGACCTTCAAAATATCCCAACAAAGCAAATTCTAGGCGAAGAAGTCCCCCCCAATACGATCGGGATAGTCTAAAAACAGCATCAGTGGAATTTAGAAGTGATCAGAAAAACTTAAATTTTTTTAATAAATCCCAACTTAAGAAACGAATGAGTTGTAACTCGCTAATAAATCATTTATAAGAAAGTTTCTGAAAAAGCGTCTCCCATAAACGGGAACGGCCCACAATTCTCATCTTGAACACGAGGCAGCCAACAAATTCATTCACAAACTACCAAAAATAATTTTTTTTTTAACTGTTGCTGCCTTTTATTTTATTATATGTATATATGTTTGTGTGTGTGTGTGTGTGTGTGTGTGTGTGTGTGAGTACGTGAATTAAACAAAGCGCGAGTTGTTTGGCGTTACAATTGTTTCACCTGAAACTTGCTGTCTATGGTTGCTTCTAATGCTTCTTGTAGTTGTTGGTGTTGTTGTTGTTGCTATAGAATCCATTATGTATTTTTTTCTTTTTCTTTTACTTTAGCTTGACTTTTATTAAAGATTTTGTTGTCGCACTGGGGCTGGTGCTGCTGCCTTTTTCTCTCTTTTGTCTTGTTTTATTTTGTTTTACTTGTCTTTTGTTTGTATTTTACCCTCTCAACAAATTCCAGTAGCCCCCAGCTATTGGCGGTTATATTTGTATTGTTGCCATTGTTGCTGTTGGTGGTGGTGGTATTGCTAGAATTGCTGATAATTTAGATGTTGGCTTCTTGATAAGAATTATACAACACGCAAGCCCCAACCAGCCAGCAAACGATGTTACAATTTGCATGCAGCAGCAAAAGTAACAGCAACTGTGGCTGACCTGCAGCCAACCAACATTCTCTTTTTTTTTTTTGCAATGCAGTCAGTCCAATTTCCTACATCAATCGAACATGTTTGCTTGCAATCTTGTTGTATTTACCAACCCATTTGGTATTGGCAACCTACAACACGAGTGAGCCTGAATGGTCAGACGGCAATATGAAGAGTTTTAGTTGTTGTTAAACTTTCAGGTGTTAAAACCGTGAGTGTGTATGTTTGCTATCACGTTAAATGCGCGTGTGTTTGTGTGTGTGTTAATATGGGATTGATGCAAGTCTTGAAAAGGATGAAAAAAGTGTTTGCCAACAATTAGAAAAGGTATGAATGAGTATTTTAATTTAGCAACCGTCAAACCGATTTAATTAATTTTAACAAAAAAAAGTATGTTGCGTTGCAAGGAGAACAGCGTTGATCAGTTACAACCTCATGGTTAACTCTCCAATTTTGAAGCTGCTTTCAGAACAAGTCGAACTTTTATAACCCCGGGCTTTAACTATTTAGATTTTCTTGTATTTAAAATGTCCTTTCAAATACAACTTTTAATGCGGGCCATGGCTGTGACATGTTCACAATTTTTTTGAATATAATTTTCATTGAGTTTTTATCGGTTTCTTTTCAAATTTAGCTTTTGACTAAAAGTATTTTTCTCCCATCATCGATGGGAAAATTCAACAGTTTTGAGTCCAACTTTGGAAATTGGTTAGATAAAACAAACAATTTTTTTCGGTGTATTGGTTATATCTGCTGTTCCAAGTTTCAGTAAACAACCAAGTAGACAAATAAAAAATATTTCATAAGCTTTTCATATAATTAAAGTGTTCATATAATTCCAGAGAGTTTCATATAATTTTTATTATTTTATTTGGGGCTCAAAACTAAAATTTATCACGCATTGACGTCAATAGAATTATCTAAATAACAAAAACGCGCTGTTAGAGTCATGATTGTTATATAAAATTTACACTGTGCAACATTTAAAATTAAAAAGAATTTTTCTGTAAAAAATAAATCAAGAAGTCAATTGTTAAATGTTTAAGCAAAAAGCGTAACCACTCGGTACTAATCGAAATCCCTTTATTTCACAAAAAACGCTAATTGAGTGGAGCAGTTCACAATAATGTTGCTGTCCAGGGGGTGGTCGTTGAATATGCACGTGACTGTTTTACTTTATAAACGCGTCTTTGAAACAAATTATTTTCCATTAATATTTAGGGGTTACGGTATTTCTCTCTTTTGCAAACATCTAACAAGTGCGAACGTTCCTTCAATGTAAAATTTGGGTTGCCCACAAGGTTGTTTGTTTCTAACAGGGTTGTAGCTTTTCGGCAAGTCCCATTTGTTTGCGAGCGTAAAACATTTGATTGAAGAATTTGCAGTGAAAAATCTGTGTAAAAATCGAATTTAGTGTTGGAAGTCATATGAAATATGGAGCTGGTATTCTGAGTCCTTAAAATGTTCTTGTTTTATCGTTCGGCTATAGGTGAGGTTTTTTAAAAATCAATACACACTAGATATTTTTTGATTATTTAGTCTTTATTTAATTTTATTTTTCCCAATATTTCGAATAGCTTCGCTATTCATCTTCAGGGGAACACTGTTGGGTACAACAAAACAATATATGATAAGCATTAAAATTAATTTTTGATTATTTATAATAAATTTATAATTGCATACATGTAAATTAAAAATTAAATAAAATTAGATTGAATTAACATATTTTCAATATGTCGATCGTCTGTAGTCCTTAGCGGCGAGAACTGATTTGCTTATGTTGTTTTTTGTGTCTCTTTATCACACTTCTGTAAATTTGAACGCATTTCTCTGTGTCTTGTTTATTAAGTTAATGTAAAGTCTTTTCTCTGCAGGAACGTCAATTATGTGCAACATCTCTAAAGTAAATCTCTTGGAATACTGGTATTCTTGTTGTAATATTTTTACATTATCAAAATTTGGCACATGATTTTCCTTTGCACAGTGGGTCGCAAGTGTAGTTTTTTGCTCCATGGGTTTGTTTTTTATTCTTATGTCTGATTTATGAGATGTTAGTCTGGTCTTCAGTTTATTCTTAGTTGTTCCTACGTATTTCTTATTGCATGTGCCTGAGCCGTCACCGTTGCAGTTAATACTATATGTAACGTTGCATTTGTCCTCTTTCTTTAATTTAGTGTTTGTGTTACTATATAGGCTCTGCATAGTATTATTCCTCTTAAATGCAAGTTGATATTTTTCAATGTCATATAGATCTGAGTTTTTTTAATCTTTCAGAAAAACCTTTTATATATGTTAGTCCTTTATAATACTTTGTATTAGTCTCTCTTCTTATTGTTGTGTCATTCTTTTTATATGTTAAATTGTTTATAATTGTTTTCGGAAAATCGTCCATGTCTAACATTTCTTTTATTTTCCGTAAATTTTCTTCATGATACCTATCGTCACTAATGGTGAGTACTCGTCTGATGAAATTACTTGCTGTGCTTATTATAATTCTTCTGGGATGTTTTTTAAACTAAATATATATACAGTCTTTAAAATGTTTACAAATAGTGTAAGATAAAAAAAGAAACAAGTCGAATAGATTTGAATAACGAAAAATGAGGAATCGTGTAATTAAACTCCTGAAGTCACTTGATCTCAATGAAGCGGCCGGAAGTTTTAAAGTGTTTAACAATTTAGCAACAATTAATGGAATATTTCAGTTGCTGCAGTCCACTACAAAAAGACGATCTTTACTGCCGCTCTAGGCTATCTATTATAGATCTATTATTTAAAGGGATTTTGTGTAGCACAGTGTTAGTTGAATTTCAAAATTATGATCTCCATAAAGCAGTCGACAGATAAGAGGTTGTTTGTGATCTTAACTTTTAATTAAACTAGATTTTTAATTAAATATTTTTGGTCTAACTAAAGTAACAAATAACGTGAATGTTTTTTATGACTGCCAAATAGAATTGAGTTAAGACTGTGTACGGGCATAGAATTTCGTATAAATACACGTTAATTAACACAAGAATCGCATAGAGTTTTTAATTTTCACAATGAAAATATTTAATATAATTTTTGTCTTTGCGCTGGGTTGTGTTCTGCAATTTGGAGCCGCTGACGAGGTCAACGAAAATTATTTTGAAAATGACTACCAAGAATTAGTAAAGGCCGCCGATGACATTTTGAAGGCTGCAAGAGAGCAGCAAAATATTACTCTGACGTGGACTTCGATTAAAGATAGTATCCAAAGTCGTGGCAACGATTTTATTTTCATCTCCCAAATTATGCTGGATAATATCACAAATCAGAACAACACTCAAGGACTTGAATTTTTGACGCAAGTCTATCTGGATACTTGCTTGAAAGAAGCAGAGCGCCAATCCTTTTCTCCAACGCTATACGCTATCCTTTTGAGGCATATAAAATCAAATAGTTTGTATAGGGAAATGAACGAAGATATACGAGAAAAATTTGAGAGCTGCACGACGTCTGTGGGAAAGGGACCAATTCTAAAAGGGATACTTACCAACAGCTGTATAAAACTCTTCCCAAACGAGACATACGCTATAACTGACTATATAGATTTTGGAGAAGATGGAAAAGAATTCTTTGTCGAACTTACCGGTAACAACTATAAGATACACTTGCCGGGATTTGACACTTTTGAAAATGAGGCACAGTATTGGACAATTGAATATTTGGAAGCTGACGAGACTTTTGTCAAACTTGATCTCTATGGTTCTCTGATGTGCCGCAAGTCTGATTATGAATTGGAGGAAGTGGAACATGGTCTGCTAAATGACAATAATGGAAGGAGTTGTGTTTGGGAAATATTCCCCTGCTGATGTTGATTTTAAAATCTTCAAAAATAATTTTCAAGTTTTCAAGTTTTAATAGAATTCTTTTGATGAACTCTCTTCGGATTGATGTGGTAGCAAGAACCTGGTGTTGTTTGTATCTTTTTCTATTATTTACTAAAAAAAAAAACTACTTGTGTGTGAATATACAAATTAATTTGTTAATAAATTCCATTAAAAGCAAAGAAACTTTATTTAATCACTCCAATAACTCTTATAGAGTTAAGGTCCGAAATAAGAAATATTTTTGTATATGTTTTGTTTGCTGTCAAGTTTGGATCGCTGGTACCTTTTTTTTCAGGTGCTTTTTAGGTACGATAGCATTTTTTTGTAAGACGCAATTTTTGTATAGAAGTACTCTTTTATAGCAAGTAGTATAGGCAAAAGGTACTTTTTTGCAGAGGATACTTTTTGGCAAAAGGTACTTTTTATAACAGATTAATTTTTGTTAAAGTTATTTTTTATAAAAAATACTTTTTATAAAAGTTACTCTTCATGAATTCTACTTTTCCATCAACATTCTGAAAGTGTGAAATAAATTGAGTTGAATAATTAAAAAAAAAAAAATTATAGTTACATCTTTTTACGTTTCATATGACGATATGTTTACGTATTTCAAAATTATATATAAGAGAAAAACTTGTATTGAAAGAAAATATATTTACATTTTATGAAATCTGAATAATTTGACCGGCAGCAGCATCAGTTGTCACAGTTATCGGTTTTTGTTTAAAACGCTAATCAAAAACGGCCCAGAACACATCCAGCAGATACAGACAGATTTTTAATTAAAATGATAATTTGAATATTAAATTGCCCTGCAGCAGTGCCAATGAATGAGAATGATCTGCTTTGTGCTCCACAAACAGAAACCTCAAAATATTAATAATGTTTCTCTGCAGGCTACACGCACACACACACACACACACAGACTTCTTTCATATTTTTGTGTGTGTGTGTGTATGCATGTGTGCGTATTACACAAACCATAATAAATAAGAAATAATACCTCAAGTGTTACATATCAAACGCTCGATATCAATTGGCCTTAACAAAATTTATTTAAACTCGCATTCACTTCAGGATCAAAACAAAAAAGTCAAGATGCAACTGAAGAAGAAGCATTGCGGACTAGCGGTAAACAATTGTTGTTGTAATTATTTTGTTGCAGGAGCATTTCAAAAAAGTAACCCCTCGTTTTTGGGGTTTTCTCTTAAGTTGTATGGAGGGAGATCTGTTGTGGTATGGGTGAGTAAATGGTATGGGAGTTTGTAAATCTTTTATTTTTGTTGTTTTTGTGGTATTTAAAATTGTTGTTCCTGCAGTGACGCTTTCGTTTTTTGTTTTTGTTTTTGTTACTTTTTTCTTTTTGTTTTATTTATTTTATTTAAAGATTTAAATTACAGCCTTTGGCCCCGTTTCTTTTGCCAAAGAATACAAAACTCGATGCTTACAGAGAATACTAGTGTTTCTGTGTGTGTGTGTGCATGTGCGTGTGTGTGTGTGTGTGTGTGTGTGTGAGTTAAGAAACAAAAGTATAACAATTTATTTATGTTGTATATTGTAATTTTTTGGAAGAGTTTTATTGACTGTGCAAAGAAATGTGCAAACATTTTTACACACACACACACACATGCAGACTTTGCATGTGTGCGTGTGTGATAAGGAAAACTTTAAGCTTTTTACACCAACAAAAGCAAAATATTACACAAACGGCCAAAGCAAGAAAGGAGCAGGAAATCTTATATTATTGTGTATTCCAGATACTTGCATCTGTGTAAGTGTGTGTGTGTGTGTGTGTGTGTGTGTATTTCTTTGTGTATGTGAACAAGAACAAATAGTGTAAAAGTAGAAATCAGCCTGCATTTCATATGCAGAAAGTTTTAATTCTTAACAAAACCCAAGTCAGTGGAAGAGAGACGGGCGCCAAGAGTGCAGAGAACAAAAGTAAGAGAAACAAAAACAAACAAAATGTAAAACAACATCAAAAAATATTGCCCGAAGAAAAATTGATAATCATATTTTGTTTAAGTCACGAAGGTTTACATTCTGTTGCTTTGACGTTTTCTACATACACAATAAACACACGTACAAGCAACGAGACAAATATAGCCAAGTTGAGAGGGCAGTTTGAAATGTCCTTCGAAAATAGAAAAACTAAAATTATAATTTTAGAACAGAAAACCTTGTGTAAAAACAGAACCTTTGTAAGAAAGTAGCTTTTTAAGAACAACTGCCTTTTAGGAAGCACGTTTTTTAGGAAAAAGTACCTTTTTACTATAAAGTACCTTCTTCAACAAAAGTACCTTTTTTGACAAAAAAGTTGCTTCATAAAATTGGTTTTTTTTTTTGACAAAGTAGCTTTTCAAGAGTGATCACCTTTATCGAGGACATGTACCTTTTTTTAAGAAAAAGTACGTTTAAAAAAAAAAAGTCCTTTTTTATAAAAACTTCCTTTTGAAGAAGAATCTTTTTTAGAAAAAGTACTTTTTTAAGAACAAAATACATTTTTTAAGAAGAAGAATTAGAAGTAACATTTTGGGGAAAAGCACTTTTTTAAGAAAAAAAAAGTATGTTTTGAAGAAAAAGTACCTCTTATAAAAAACAGCATATTTTTAAGAAAATTTTCCTTTTTTTAAAGTGTCATTTTAAGAAAAAGTGTGTTTTTAAGAAGAACTAACGTTTTAAGGAAAAGTACTTTATCAAGAAAAACTATATTGCTAAGAAAAAGTACCTTTTTAAAAAAAGTGTCGTTGTAAGAAGTCAGTTTTGAAGAAAATTACCTTTTTATAAAAAAGGCATATCAAAAGAAAATACCTTTTAAAAAGAAGTATATTTTTAAGAAGAAGGACCTTTTTTGAAAAAAAAAATGTATTCTTAAGAAAAAGTACCTCTTTAAGGAAAATTGTATATTTTTAAGAAAAATTTTCTTTTTAAGAAAAACTGTCGTTTTAAGAAGAATTATATTTTTAAGAAAAAGTCAAGTTCTGAGGAAAAGTACCAGTTTAGTAAAAAGGCATATTTAAAAAAAAGTACCTTTTAAAGAAAAATATTTTTAAGAAATATCATCTTTTTAAGAAAAAGTGTAATTTTAAGAAAGAGTACATATATTTTTCAGAAGAAGTAACGTTTTAAGGGTAACTACGTTTTTAAGAAAATGTATATTCCTAAGAAAAAGTACCTTTTTGAGAAAAAAGTATATTGTTAAGAAATAGTACCTTTTTAAGAAAAAGTACCTTTTTGAAGAAAAAGTACCTTTTTTAAAAAAGCATCATATTAAAAACAAGTATATTTTAAACAAAAGTCAAGTACATTTATATAAAAGGTACTTTTATACAAAAAAGGGTCTTTCATATAGAAGGTACTTTTATATAAAAAGTACTATACATAAAAAATTTTTTATAAGAAAGTATCTAAAAAGTATAAAAGAACTTTTATATGAGAAGTACTTCTATACAAAAGGGACTTTAATGCAAAAGGTACTTTTTTACAAACAGGTATTTTTATAAAAAGATGATTTTATACAAAAATTTCCTTATATATAAGGTAAGTGTTAATTTAAGAAAAAGTATATTTTTAAGAACTGACATTTTAAGAAAAAGTACCTTTTTAAGGAGCAGTACATTTTTAAGAAAAAGTACCTTTTTAAGAAAAATCACCTTTTTAAGAAAAAGTACCTTTTTAAGAAAAAGCACCTTTTTAAGAAAAAATACATTTTTAATAAAAAGTACCTTTTTAAGAAATAGTGCATTCTTAACAAAAAGTCTTATTCTTGAGAACAATATATTTTTCCGAAAAAGTGTCATTTTAAGAAAAAGTATATTTTTAACAAGATGTCAAGTTTTGAGGAAAAGTATCTTTTTAAGAAAGAAGTATATTTTTACGAAAAATCATTTTTTTGAGAGGGTATTACCTGTTTTAAGAAAAAGTATCGCTTAAAAAAATATTTTTAAGAAAAACTACTTTTATAAGAAAAAAAATTAAAATTTAAACTAAATTTCCCTTAAAAATCTCTAGAAACTGAAGTAACGAAGTCACATTTTCGAATGGCACCTCAAAATTCACTCACTCGAAGTCGTGCTTTTCAACTAAAAAAATACATGTTTCATGAAAAGTTTGTTTATCAAATATATTATTTTATTTATTTAGATAAAACACTTTTCGACTTGCCCTCGTTTAGTTAGTTATCTGTTTGTTTAGGTGTTTATGTTTTCCTTCAAGTGTAAAGGTAAAACAACAACAATTGTATGTGTGAATATTTATTGTTGTTGTCATCATCATCATCATTATTGTTGTTGCTGCTGCGGCTGCGGCTGCGGCTGCTGCTATTGTTATTGTTGTTGCAAGTAGTTCTCGATGTCTTTTAAAAGTTTATTTTATATATTCATTGTTTTCTTGCCGTTCTTCTCTCTTGCTTGTTTCCTCTTCTCTGTTTGTTGTAGTTTGTTTGAGGTCAAACATATTTTTAAATACATTCCAGAAACCTGTCAATGCATGACATTTTACATTTACTTCATAATTTCATATGCGAGTTTTTTTCTCCAGTTGGGTTTTTTGCATTTTTTGTGAGAATTAATTTTTAATGGGGTTTTTTGTCGAATGCCCGCGGGATTCAATTTTTTTTTGTTTTTTTTGTTTTAGTATTTTATTTTTGAAAAACTGACAGTTAATATTTTTTTTTATTTAAGCAAATGTTGCCCTAAGTGAGACCAGTTATTTTATTATTTTTTGTTCTGTTGTTGTTTATAGATATTTTATATTGTTGTTTGTTGTAAGAATTATGTTTGTGCATGTGTGTGACGCTCGTAATGTATTTATTAATATTGTATTTTCTTATTTATACAGACGTGTTCACGCGGGGTTTAGTTAAGGGTCCTTCCTTGAGTTGTTATAAATAATTGGAGATGGCAAAGTGATCGTCCCCGCTCTCATATAAAAAAGATATCAAATTATTTTTATAAGACAAACTGACGAAATATATTTCTTTTGAATGATCATGATCGAAACTTATGGAAATATAAATTGCAGTTGTTTTACTTTTAAGTGCCCAAGATCTTTGATCTTCACTGAATAGTTACAATTGAAAAATACCGCCGGCATATGTTCTCTTGTGTTTTGTTAAGAGAAGAGCATACATTTTGATAAAAAAAAAAACAATTTATCGAAAATTTGTGTCATGCAACCCACTGAGTACGTTGGCATGATGGAAGAAAATATTTCATCACGATCATGAATTAACACAAATTATCTACGCGTGCCACTTGAGTGGTGGCCATCTCTGCTTTTAGCAGAAACAAAATGTGTGTATCTCTGTCAGATTTCACAAATATATTAATAACTTTTTATGTAATTATTATAAGTAATTTTGCAAATTTTTTTATGTTTGTATTTTTTGTAAAACAAATTCTTGGAATGAAAGTTGTTGGTTTTCGCAAAATTTTAAAACACCCTGAGGATGCTTGGAAATTGCTAAAACATATTCAAGCGAACTAAAGAAGTTTAAATACAAAAAAAAATCATTGTAAATTATATAAGAAGTGTTTATCAAAAATACATATATAGTTATTTATGTGCAAACTCACATATCGCCACTAACAAGACAAAAGGGCGTAAGACAAAAATTACAAAAAAAAACCTTTTCATTGATTATGAAATAAATTAACAAAAATAATTCGCAAGTAAATAAAAAAAGTCTGTTACAAAAATATTGTTGGTTAGGGACCATTGCATTTTGGATGGCGACATTTTTGTGTGAGTGTATACCAGCTCTTATGAAAATTTAAGTAAAATATGGTTTTTGCAAAGTTTTCTTTTTTTTTTTTGAAAAACTTTTATATAATTTTTTCAATAAAACTACCTTTTTATGAAGAAGTACCTTTTGAAAAAGGTACCTTTTTTAAAAAAGAACCTTCTCAAGAAAATTATATATTTTTAGAACAATTGTAACTCTAAGCCGTTTCCAACAAAATACGTTTGAATAATTATAAGTATGTGTATATAAGAAAGTACTTTTTAATACAAAGTACTTATTTGGGAAAAACAACATTTCGAGCGGGAGTACCGTTTTAAAGCGACTATTTTTCTAAGAATGAATGCCTTTCTAAAAGAGCTTTTTAAGATTGAGCGGCTTTTTAGGAAGGAGTGCCATTTTAATAAAAAGTACGTTTTTACAAAAAAGTTACTTTTTAAGAAGTATCTTTTTACGAAAAAGTGCTACTTTCAGAGAAGCTAATCTTTTCCAGAAAATTACCTTTTTTAGGAAAAGTACCCTTTTTAGAAAAGTAACTTTCTTTGGAAAAAGTACTTTTCTTTGGGAAAAGTACTTTTCTTTAGAAAAAGTACCTGTTTTAAGAAATTTATTCTTTTTTCGAATAAGTGCCTATATAGTACTAAATAGTGTTAGAGAAGGTACTTTTCTTTAGAAAAAGTAATTTTTTTAGAAAAAGGACTTTTTTAAATAAATACTTTTTTTTAGAAAAAGGACTTTTTTAGAAAAAGTACTTTTTTAGAAAAAGTACTTTTTTTTAGAAAAATTACTTTTTTTGGAAAAAGTAATTTTTTTAGAAAAAGTACTTTATTACGGAGAAGTGCCTTTTTTGGATATGTTACCTTTTTTTTTTATAAAAATTACCTTTTTAGAAGAAGCAAATTTTTTAGAAAAAGAACCTTTCATAGAATTATACCTTTTTTTAGAAAAATTATGCCTTTTAGAAAAATTCCCATTTTTTAATCTCTTTTAGAAGGGCACTTTTTTAAAATAAGGACCATTTTGGAAAATATCTTTTTTAAAAAGAGTTTAATTTCTTACAAAAATTATCTTTTTAGAAAATTATCTCTTTTAGAGGAAAAGTACCTTTTTGAGAACAGGTATATTTTTTAAAAAAGGTACCTTTCTTTGGAAAAAGTACCTCTTTTAGTGCCTGTTTTTAAAAAATTATTATTTTTTTAAATAATTGTGTTTTTAGAGAACGTACCTTTTTAGAAAAAATACCTTTTTAGAAGCAGCACCTTTTAAAAAAATAACCTTTTTTAGAAAAATTAACTTTTTTTGAAAAAGTACCTTTTTCGACAACAAACATACCTCTTTTAAAAGGAATATCTTTTTAAGAAACAGTACGTTTTTTAGAAATATTACCTTTTTTTTGGAAAAAGTACCTCTTGTAAAAGGATCAACCTAATTTAGAAAAAGTACCATTTTGAGATATATTATCTCTTTTAGAAAGAGATAATATATTAAAATAACCTTTTTTTTAGAAAAAAATACCTTTTTAGAAAGAGTACTTTAAAAAACACTTGGTTCAGGAAAGGTACCTTTTTTAGAACAAGTTAATTTTTAGGAAAAGTACCTTTTTTTAGAAGGAGCATATTTTTAGAAAAAAGCACCATTTTTAGAAGATTATTCTTTTTAGAAAAAGTACATTTTTAGAAAGAGTGTATTTTCTTAGCAAAAGTAACTTTTTCAGAAAAACTATCTGTTTTAGAAATAAGAATATATTTTAGGCAGAGGGACTTTTTATAACAAGTACCTTTTTAGAAAGTGTATCTGTTTTAAAAAAATACCTTTTTAGAAGAAATACCTTTTTAGAAAAATTACCTTTTTTAGACAAAGTACCTTTTTTACAAAAGTACTTTTTTTTAAAAAAGTACCTTGTATCAAAATAATGTGATCTTCAAGGAGAAAAACATAATAATCGTTTAGGATAAGTGTCTTTGAAACGCAAAAACGGAAAAACCTTTTTAAAGTTAAAGAAATAAGTGGCCCAGATGGACCAATAATAAGCCGTTATATTATTAGGAAAAAGATTTCCAGATAATGAAACATTTTGAAAACTTCTAACATTCAGTAACGAAATAAAAGTAAAAAAATATATATCAGGTACATATTAAGAACGTTATTAAATGTCAATGGCCTTCCAGCCCTGAATCCCTAAACTCCCAATTTTAGCTAAATGACAAAAAGTTTAAACCATTTCGATTGTCAGCACTTCGGAGCGCAGCTGTAGATGTTCAGTTATTAGCGAAATGCAACTCCACTTAATTTGAGAAACTTAAAACAGTTTCTTTTTATTTTTGCATGAAACCACAAAACTCGTGTCATGTGTAGAAGCAATACTGTCATAAAGAAACGAAGACTCTTATGGCACCACTTCAGCTCCCGGGGCAACAAGTTTTCTTTTAAACAAAAATTAAAAAAAAAAAAAAAACAAGAATAAAATCTTTCAGGTGTTGCCGTTCTTTCATTACAGACAACATCCGCTCCATAAAAACGACCACAACGCCAACAACGAACCAACAGCAACAGCAAAAAGAACACAAAAAACACAAGAAATCTACATTTAATTATTAAAGGTTAATATCAGTAATTGCAAGTAATTTATATAAAATAATTTTATATGCGACGAGAACGGCACATGCAAACCCACACGCACAGCAGAGCACGACTATTAAGGAACAACAGCAACAGCAACAGCAACACCAACACGAACACGAACACTAACTAACACACCGGGCAGAACATCTCCTCAGTGCGCCATAGAAATGCTGTTACAATGCCGGGGGCTTTAATAATACTTGTGCTCTTGTTGCCGAAGCTGCTGCTGCTGTTGTTGTTGTTGCTGCTACTACCCGGGCAATTGCTGACGATGACGATGATAATGTTGCCTGCTTCTGTAACGCTAAATTCTGATTTTCTGGTAACCACCAGCAAATTTTTCCTTTTTGCTGCAGTTTTTCTTTTTATTTTCTTCCCTCGAAACTGCATTCGGTTTCAGTTGCAGCTCAAACCCGGCGATGATGATGTTACTGATAATGATGATGATGTTTGTTTGTCATGTACTCTGTATTTAAGTAGGTTCAGTGGTGGTGGCTGTTTGAGTTGCTGTTGTTTTCCTTTTTGTTTGTGTTTTTGTTGTTATTGCCGCCTATAATTGCTGTTGTCGTCCCCATCATCATCGTCATCAAACAACAATAATAGCGCTGCTCTTGTTGTGCTGTTAATACCCAGCCAGACTTTGCTTAACTGCCAGCGTGCAACACATACACAACGGAGTCGAGTCAACCAACAACAACAACAACAAGCCTGCCTGCCTGCCTGCTTGCCGACTGCCAGTCAACCAGCAGCTACTGTTGCTCGTAATGACAATGATTATGATGAAGAAAATAATAAAATGCCCATCAGCCATCATCATATAAAATAGAAATAAAATAATAAATTCAAAATGTACGTATTTATTTATTTATTTTTTTTTTCGGTTCAATTCAGTTCGGTTCGGTTGGGTTCGGTTTCTTTGACGTTGAGTTTTTTATTTCTCCTTCAATTTGCTTAATAATTTGAGTTGTGCAGAGGCCGCCAGTGAATGCTGTTCTCTTACTCGTTCCTGCTGTTGCAACAACTTTCATGAAATTAACAACTTCCGCTTATTATTGTTGAAGTGAAAAACCTTTTTTCTTAATGATTCTGAAGTATTTTTAATTACACAAAAACAAATTTCGTTTATTGTTTTCTTTCTTTTGATTTTTCGGTTATTTTATGAGAGTCCTGGGATCTTTTTATTCTTTTTACTAAAATGATCATGAATTTATTTCCATGAATGCTTAATTTGGCAACAACGCAAAACACCTCTCCCTATTTTTTTGACTCTCACAAACGAACTAAATAAGCCAAAAGAGCTGAAGATGTGAAAAAGTGATCGAGAGAAGTTTAACAACAAAATAAAAGTGCTAATCGGCTGTACGCACCCCGAGATATTTATAAATTTATCACAAAATTTTTAAAAATATCCTGCATTTGCCTGAAGTATTTTATTCTATTTTTATTTTAAATGAATTTATGCGTTCGATTTATATCTAGTGACAGGCAGTTATTATTGTTCTAAGGCTATAGAATTTTCTATACTTTAAGAGAGCACGTTTAGTGGCCACGCCTGTTGGACTCTCATTTTAGACTAATACACCCCAGTGTGCAGCCTTAACACCGAGCCATACTACGCCTCTATAAGCCAACATATCAGACTTGTTCTCCGTTTATAGAGAGTGTTTTTTATAGAGTGATACAACTTTGAGTTGGCATCACTGCTTTATTTGACCACCCATTTAACAGCTGATTATTGCTTTTTGTTAAGTTTTCTTTGACATTTTATTATAAAACGACTTACACCAGAGCAACGCGTGCACATTGTGGAAATTGTTAATCAAAATAATGGTTCTGTTCGTCAAACTTCGTCAATTTTATGGCGTACATAATCGTCCTTCAGAGCTGCTAATTCGAAGAGCAGTAGATCGTTTTCGGACCGCATTTACTGTTACTGATAATAAGCATCCCGTGAGAGGGGGAACAGTGCGTAATGAAAAATCTATAGCCGCTGTACAGGAAAGCATTGAAGATGGTCCTAATCAATCAATTCGTTGCTGTTCTCAGCAACTGGGGTTGTGTCCTTCGACTTTATGGAAGATTTTGCGCAAAGATTTTGGCTTAAAAGCTTTCAAGGAATTAAAGCCAAACAACCATCGTATGCGCCGCCAATTCATCGGATGGGCTGAAGCACAATTTGATATTGATTTTGAATTTCCATTCAAAATTTTATTTTCCGATGAAGCCCATTTTTGGTTGAATGGGTACCTAAATAAACAACAGAATTGTCGCATTTGGAGTGAGGAGAATAACCACTGTTTGGTGCGCTTTATGGGCTGGCGGAGTTATTGGCCCACATGCCTTCAAAAACGATGATGGAAAGAATGTTAATTTTTGTGAAAATTGGTGTTCCAGATTGTGCCTTGTACGCGTCAGCCGTGGTGGCCACATGGCCGAAATCATATTTAAACATTAATGTCATAAAATTTTCTATCCAACAAAGGCCGTTTCATTGATATAAAATATATATTATTATTTTTATTATGATTTAAACTTGTATCACTGTATAAAAAACACCTTCTATAAGAAAATTAGGAAACAATTTATTAGTTTCTATCCTCAACACTATTCCCGCAGAGCAATGCTGTAGCCCCTGAGTGCTGGTCCTACTAATAAAAAATAAATGACTTCTTCTTCTTCTTTTTTATATGTCTTTTCCTTGTGGAGAATATTTTATATAAATTTATAAATTCCTTTGCCTGATTTTTTAACTCAAAAATTTTACAAGTCCCTTGATTTCCCAAAGATAGAGAAGCGATTGTGAAGAAGTCTATTTATCAGAAATGGATTGCCAGCCAAAATATTATAGATTTGCCAGTTTAAATTGTAGAGAAGAAACACTGTTGCAACACTTCAACGAAGAATCATTAACAGAAATATTATCAGCCAATAATCCGCAATTAAAATACAATTTTCCGCAACTCTGTACTCACGCTCATTTCAGCCTCACAACTCTTGTCTCTCCAGCATTTCTTTTCTTTCTTTTTTTTTGTTGTTTTTTTTTTTTTTGTTCGTTTAAAACAGCAACATATTTTTGCTGCAGGCAGACAAAAACGAACTTGTGATAACTTGGCTGCCGGCTAGATTTCAAACAAACGTATCTCCAGGCAAACAGATGTAATTATATAATATAGAATGTGTGCATGTGTGCATGTGTGTGTGTGCGTTTTAATAAAGATTCCTACACAAACACACACACACATAGAATTGCATATTCATTAAAACATTTCTTGCCATCCAACCATCTAAATGAAATGCTACAGACAAACTATGTACTAAATACTTTGGTTCTACCTTTGCCTTTAACGACGGCAACAACAGCAGCAGCAACAACAACAACAACAACAACAACAACAACATGTATATGAAAGATACAGCACTCAATATGCGATATAATATTTATTTGCCATTTTGACACTGGGAGGGTTTTGAATTTAAACATACAAACTCAGCAAACATACACACACACACACATACATACACACACACACACACACACACACACACACACACATACACACATATAAGCATATAAATGCTGCCTTGAATAAATATATATAAAATAAAAGCAACAATAATAACAAAAAAACGAGAGATTATTGTAGCTGGCGTTGCTGAAAATGTCTCTGCCAACGAGAATGATGAGCAAAACAAATATACGACTTGAGGCCATAATTTCATTCACATTTAAAACTATATCTCTATGTGTGTGTGTGTGTGTGTGTGTGTGTGCGTTTGTGTGAGTGCAGCTTATTTTAAATAAATTGTTAGCAGGCAATCTAACGAACTTCTATGCAGAAGTATGACGGTGTACATAAATAACATTTTTAAACAAAATAATTGTGATGAACAATTTCCCAAAATAAGTTATTGTTGGCCGGACCAAATGATGGATGTCTGCTCAGCCATTATTTGGTCTATTTGACAAATGCCTTTATTATGATGTGTGGGTGAGTATGTGTGTGTGTGTGTTAACATCTCCTGGGAGTAGATGAATGGAGTATTTAAATGATGCGGTTAAATTAAGTGCATTTATTGTCAATGGACAGCAACGGGAACTCCTAAAAAACCGTGATATTTTTTTTTATTAATTTTTTTTTTTATATCGAGTGTTACCTTGTTATTATCGTATGTGGTAAAGGGAAAGTACACACCGACAAGTGGAGCTTAAAAAACTATGAAAAGGTACTGGAGTTAGATCTTATTTCAATTCCTTATTTTGTTTTAGTTCTTGAAAAAAAAAATTATTCAAGATCGCAGAGCTCAAAAATAAAGTACCCCAGACACAAACCTTTTTTCGCTTCTTCAATGTTGCTATAAGCAAGTAATTCCGCAGCATGTAATAAAAAATATATCAGGGCAAATGCCAACTACTTTTACCAACACCCAATAATCCAAGCATTTATCAAAATAGCTGCAGGAATTAGTAAAATTGCTTAAAATAAGAACAGAAATAAAACACGTTACGTCTGTGCTGGAGGCTTTTTAGTTTTAATAAATTAAAAAGATATTAAAATGATATAAAAAATTTGGTTTTTTTCACTCCACATTAATTTCAGGCGCAGACAAACTGAACGATATAAAAACACTGCAGCAATAAATGGCCAGAAATAAAAGCCAGATATAACAATAAAATAGGGTAATCAAACGCCCAGACACTTAACACTTAAGCGAAGCGAGCAACAACAACGTTCAAGCGCAACAAAATACACAAAACCTTTAAAGAAAAAAAAAAACAAAAAAAAGAAAAGGCAGAGGTTATAAAATATGTATAACAAGCCAATTGCTTGGCTATTTTATTGTGGCTCAATTAGTGGCAACACTTAAGCCGGAAATAGATTATTACAATAATAATCAGCCAACAACAACAGCAACAGCAACATAATTTAAGAAAACAACAAACAACCAGAGACTTGCAACCAAAACTCCACAACCACACTTCTTTGCAAAGGCGAGGACACTCACAGTCAAATACAAAAATAAGCAGATAAAAACAAACCCCAAAATCCAAAAGTGCGCGCCAAAAATGCCAAACAAAACAACAACAACAACAACAACTACCAAACCAGCCAGCACTTAAAGGTGAGGGAGATTATACTGTGCCAAGGTCGTTGTGGTGAGAGTGACGGGAGAAAAACACAACAATAAAATGTCTTTTTGGTTGAACAAAAAACAAATCTGGACTCAAGTTGTACACAAACAAGTTGCAGAACAACCGCAACAAATCTCAAAGCGCACACTATACCACGGCAAGCTCTCTTCTACGCACTCACACATACTCAAACACAACAGAAACTTAACCAACAAAACAAGTTTGAACTCATTGTTGCTTGTTGGATACAACAGCGCTGCAGACAACAGCACGAAGCTAAACTTGGTTCATTCGTCAACATTCAGTTCGATACGGACATTCAACGCGAATGCAAGTCAGGTAATTCCCTCTAACGGTACTTTTTAACTCATCAATTGCTCCTCAACTTCTGCCTGATGCAACAACAAAAATTTGACTAGTGTATCGTGGTTGCCACTGCTGGGGCCGAAAACAAATAAAATATCCCGCTATAACAAAAACATTCTAACACTGTTAACAACAAACAACATTTAAACCAACTGGCTGGATGCCATAAAACGGAAACGGAAGTGAACAATTCGTTATTGTGTATTTTATTTGGTTGCTTTTTAAATCTCCTACCAAAAGTGTTGTTGCATTTAAAGCAGAATTGTAAAATAAAAACAAATACAAAATAGAAATTTTAAACCGTCACACTTTGCAAACGATTTTAAGCAATTTGAATCTCCGGTTCGTACAACAACAACAACAACTCACATTTAACGCTCCATATAAAATCAAGTGTTTGAAGTCTTAAACCTGTTAGTTGACGGACGCCACTCGAATCGATCACAAAACTTGACAGCCTTAATTAATTTAAAAAATATAATTTTATAATAATTGAAGATAAAAACCAAAGAAATTTCTTTGACAATTAATTATAAATTCCTAAAAATATTTAATATCGTCGGCGTTATTGAAAAATCATCGAAAGTGCATTTATTAAATCTTTTGTGAGTTGAACTGAAATCAAATTTAAAAATTTACCACCACAAATAAATTTTATTAAACATTAAGAATTTTCAAAACAAATTTCCTTAAATTTCAAAATTAATATTAAAAAGCAAAATCTTTTATAAAATTTTTGTTATTCCACTTTAAACACCTCCGGCCATTCAACGACCAAAAAACTCATACAAAAAACTGAAACTACTCCCCAAAAGCCTTGGCAATACCCTCGTTTACTCATTAAACAGAAAAAAAAAGTGTATTTTAATATGCCCGCAGGCCGCACACCAGGGAAAAAATGCTAAACCACCTGTAGGCATTCTAAATTAAAATTTTGTTTCAAACAACTTCGGGTCACAATATATTTTTATATATTTTCATATAATTTTATTTTATTTTTTTCTTGCCGAGTCGATTTTGCTGGGCGCACTCACTCACAACTCATGCTTAGACAAATTATGTCAATAGCAGCAGCACGTTAACCCTTGCAGAGCCAATTAATATTTAAGGGTTATTTTTATGTTTGATTAAAATTATCAAATGAAACAATTTTGAGTGGCAAGTGGCTGCTGAAAATATTTAAAAAATATATTATCATGCTTGAGATTTTATGTGAAAATTGGAACAACTTTTTGCCTTTTTAAAAGTCTTATAAATTTCCCACAGAACCTGTTTTCATTTCTAAATTGAATTCGATAGGATATTTTATTAGAAAAATTAATATTCTTTGGCTGTTTTTTTTTTGTTATTTACTTTGCTCGTTTTGTAAGTCTTCCATGGCATTGGACTTCTCATTTAGTTTTGGTAACATTTTGCATTAATAGAAAAAGGGTTCAACTAATTTTCTCATATTTGAATAAACGTTTTCTAATCATGCGTTACTAATTTTAATTTTAAATTTAAGAGATACAAAATTACCTTTCCTTTCTATTTGATTTGAATTTAACAACGATAGAAGCCTGAACCCACTCTACCGGTTTCGGAAGACTGAGTAAAAATAATTTCTCGGAGACCAGAAAAATAGTTTTCATATTTAGAAATTTTATTATTTCAAAATATTTGAACATGCCAAGAGTTTTATGAAGAAGAGAAAATAATAGAATCGAATAGAATAGAAGAGAATAAAATAAAATAGAATAAAAGAGAATAGAATCGAATAGAATAGAATGTGAAAGAATAGAATATGAAAGAGTAGAATATAATTAAAAAAAAAATAGAACAAATAAAAAATTGAAGTCGAGCAGAATGTTCGATTAAATCAACGATTGCCAGTTTCAGTTAAAAGTTTTTAACTGGAATTTAAATCAACAATTAACGGCACAATTCAATGAAAACATTTAATTAATATTTTATTTCCATCTTATGAATTTTTCCAACTGTCCCAACTTTAGCAACATTCTAAAGGGAAATAGAAGAAATAAACAGTTTAAAGCCATCAAAAGTAGAACCCTTTCCAATTTGAAATATGGGATTTTATCGTGTAGGGAAATTCTGGGAATTCAAGTAAAACAATTCGCTATTGAATAATAAATTTTTAAATTCTATAGAAAATTTATTCAAATAATATATTGCCCAGTCTTAAGCAATAATTAATTCAAAGCAATTAATAGACAAAAATATGTGTTGAGGAAATTTTATAATATTTGAAAGGAGTTTCAAATCTATTTTATATAAAATTTTGTTAAAATGCGTTTTATTTATTTATAAATATGAAAGTACATATTTTACAGGCTCCTGTAGATTTTACGAATTAAAAAGACCCTCTTGACAACTTCTGAATACACTAAAATATAACCAACATTTTTAAATTTCAGGGCATCCCCTGAAATATATATATATATATATATATATATATATATATATAATGTGTGTAAAGATAAATTTAAATTTAACTAGCCGAGACACAAACCGAAATTTGTACCAAACCTGTTCTGCAGTTAGCAGAGCTCTGTTAACTACTTAACAGTTCGAGAAAATTTTGACTAAATTCACTTATAGACCAAAATCCAGGAATTGGAACACAGTCAGTGTGCAGAATACATGACCCAAAGGATACTTGATGGCCCAGAGAGTCCTTTATATAGCAGAAAAGGTCTGATGTCTGAAATAATTTTGGAACTTTAATAATATCAATTTAAAAAAAATTCTCTTGAAAAGTGTGCTTGGCAGGATTAGTGGCCATTGTGGGAAAATGGGAAATACTACCAATATGCCACTATATGCAAATGATGGCCCAGAGAGTCCTTTATATAGCAGAAAATTATTTCAGACATCAGATCTTTTCTGCTATATAAAGGACTCTCTGGGCCATCAAGCATCCTTTGGGTCATGTATTCTGTACACTGACTGTGTTCCAATTCCTGGATTTTGGTCTATAAGTGAATTTAGTAAAAATTTGCTCGAACTGTTAAGTAGTTAACAGAGCTCTGCTAACTGCAGAACAGGTTTGGTACAAATTTCGGTTTGTGTCTCGGCTAGTTAAATTTAAATTTATCTTCACACACACACACACATATATATATATATATATATATATATATATATATTATCATCTGTAACATCGTCAAATGAATTAAGAACCCAACTACGTAAATCACGTCGCGATTATTACAAATATTTGCTGCCTCTTTCAAGAACTCTTTCTATTTTCAACTTCGGAATTCCCTCATATATCTTATGAAATAATTTGTTGGGTGGCTAAGTAATGTCCATATGCATTTCATTGGCGCTTTATACCAAATCGTCAGTAGACTTTAAGCACAGTCTTGAAAAGTTTCCAACCTCTCAACTTATTAAAAGACTTCCAAAAACCATCTGAGAATTATGTTAAATAAATTAACTATAAAAATTCACAAACGATTTCAAAAAATCACGTTATAATAAGTGTAGCAGGCTATGAAACTTATACAAACCAAACCCAACAAACAACTTTTATTCGATATGATTATATTTTATTTTTCTACATCTTTATACAATTAGAAATCCCTTGGATAACAATGAAAGTATTTATAAGGCAAAATGAAAAATAAAATCTCAATTTAACTGTTGATAAATTAACTATTTGACATAGTGTCATTGTAGTATTATAATATGGAATTTATATTATAATAACAAATTTCATATTATAATAGTACAATGACATTATGTCAAATAGTTAATTTATTAACAGAAAAATATCTTTTTCTTTGTAAATAAAAGAGTAGAAACTTAAGGAATATTTTAAAATTTTAGCAGATACTTGAAAAAAGTGAATATTACATCCTGTACTGTTGAAAAATGCCAGCATGTCCTGCTACATAATCTCGCAGGACGTTCACGCATCACTTTAAATTGCGAGTGGTGACAAGGGACTATTTTAGGCAACGAAGTTGTGAATGATCTGGGAATGAATGAGAAACTGTCTGCAGCTTGAACATCTGTCAGGACATGCTCTTCTTTCTATGCTGGAGATGCTTTAAGGATCCTAGAATTAAATCAAATACAGTTGGTACAATGAAAGCGGTTCCGTAAATCTATGGGGAAGAGAAAATTATTTCTCTCTGGGGAAGGATACACTGCGATTTCTTGGCTGTATTATCTTCACTATTTTCTGAAAGTTTTCAAAATTGGAGGTCAATAGATTGAACCTCTTCAAATTTCATTCTGTCCATAAATTTTTCTGTTACAATTTTTCTTGTATTTTCCTCCTACATTTAAGATATCAAGAATAACTATTCTTGATCGCCAGAGGACTGAATAATTTTCTTTCGTTTTTTGCTAACAATTTTGGCCTTGCAAAATTTCTTAAACTTTTGCAAGAATAGGAAAAGTAATTTTTTTCTTTAATTTGTTTTCCATGTAAACTTCACTATGGTGTTGTGATTTACATGATCAGGCTTCAAGTGAACGTTCAGAAAATGCCATGATCTGCCCAGAGGCCCAGTCAAATGAGGATCTTGAGAACGCTGGAACTCAAACCTTGACAAGTTTTCCAATTCGCACTTGTAACGAATTTCTTTTATAAACGAGTCGATTAAACAGACTCCCAAGATTTCCTGACTTCCCTAAACTCATAACGAAATAGCATGATACGCAAAGCAACTGATGATTTTCAGAGAAGTCCATATAAAAATAAATAATTAAAAGAAATTATAGTTTCATTAAAGGAATAACAGAAAATCCTTTGGGATAGGAATCATTTCACACCAGGACTATTTTTTTATATAAAAAATTATGTTTAAATAATTTTATAAAAAATTGTGCACAAATTGAAATATATTAATGGGAAATTTATTTATTTATATGATCACATCACTAGTGGCGATCAGAAATTGCCGCCAAATGAAGCACCTGTTGCATTCTAAATCAGGGAAAACTATTTAATTTGTTGCTATTCCCGGCCTGAAAAAAAATTTTCTACAAATTTAATACTATGGAAAATTAATTTAATTGTTTTAGATTTTATTTTAAAATTGATTTTAATTAAATTAAATTAATTTCCTTTTCTTTGCAGAACATCGTTTGTGGCACTGGATCAAAGATCGCCTTTGACGGTGGAGTCCTCCTGTCCCAAAAGGTGAGTTGTTTCATATTTTTTTTATAATTAAAAAAAAAAATTTTAAAAAACATGCGGATGACAAGCACGTTAATTGCAACATGTAATTAAACCCGCTTGTGCAGTTTTAAATGAGACATTCTTTAACCAACTGAAGCTGAAATGTTTTATAATTATCAGCCAACTACCGGCCAATTAAGTAAAACCAGCCTTTCAAAAAAAACCCCCCATCAACATTCCGTTTTCTTCTATTAAAGCAGGCAGGCAGTCACTCACACAGTCCGCATCGATAACAGATCATTAACTTGATTTTGTTGTTGTTGTTTCTCGTTTTGCATAAATCGCATGTGAATTACAAAAGTGATTGTTTCGTTTATAATGACATCCAACCAACCGCTGAGGAAGGCTGCACGTTGTTGTTAAACAAAAACCGTTAAATAGTCATTAAGAAGATGAGACGGTTGCAGCAACAGCAACAGCCATGGCAGCAACAACA
Organism: Linnaemya vulpina; assembly: GCA_963675445.1. Taxonomy (NCBI): domain Eukaryota; kingdom Metazoa; phylum Arthropoda; class Insecta; order Diptera; family Tachinidae; genus Linnaemya; species Linnaemya vulpina. The sequence goes on from OY776279.1 coordinate 4,918,653, forward strand.
TTGTTTGGGCAAACAACAATTTCTGCTACAACCAGTATTTGCTTAAGGATGTGTGAATTAACACACACACACACACACACACGCACCCATCCATATCGATGGCTTCACTCTTCGCTAGAAAATATTTAGCAGCCAAAATCTAAAATTTCTCAAATCTTTTATGAGAACGACATGAATTGTTTGGCTGGATGGTCGACTGGTTGGATGGTTTTTAGTTCACTTAAGTGTGTGTGTGTGTGTGTGTGTGTGCATTTGTGTTCGCTTGTTATTGGCCAACGGAAATGTCCACAAAACACGTTGACAGTAAATATCATCTTACGGCAAAGTCACGTCGCGAAAATACAAAATAAACGCTCAGAGCGAACATTTTTATACAAAATTAAACTCAACAACAGCACCATCATCAGCCGAAACGGCAACAACAACAGCAGCAACAACAACGAGGACGACAACATCATCAGCAAACAAACAACAAGCTTTATATCACATATTACAACGCACACATACACACACACATAAACACAAATGGCATGCAACTTGCCCTGCAACTTACACGAGTGCATGTCTGTGTGTTACTTATCCTGCATTTTCATGCACATGCATGCATATTTACACAAGGATTCTACTGTTGAAAGAGACAACATAAAGGGCCATTTGCCATACAGCTGGCGATATGCCCACACACCATCTTTAAATTACTGAATTGCTTTTAACTAAAATTTGAACTGCCGGTAGAGGATTATTTATGCTTTCGGAATGTGGTCAAACTGAAAGTGTTGCCAAAGTCGGTTAATCCGAGATATCGTGATCGAAAAATATCGAAAAAAGAGGGGTTTTTTAAAAAAACTCCAAAGAATTTTTTTTTGAAATGAATATGCCAACTTCATTTTCTTTTCAATCATTTAAAATTTAACTCCCATTTTTTAGTAAGAAATTTCCCAGCCCTGATAATTGTTGCTTCAAATATTTCACAATCTCGTTGAAATTCCAGCGCTGACGTCTACCAAAATTTTTTTAATTTTACTCGTTAGTATTTCTGTGCAATTAATTTTTAACTTTCCACTAGGAAAAATTCAAATTTTAAAAATTTTGAGATTGAGAATTTAAAATTGAAAAAAATTGGGGAGTTGTTGGTTTTACCCCGTTTTGAAATATTCGAGTTCTCATCAGACCTCGACATTTTGAGATCCTAGAAAGCTTCCCTGATTAATTCTAAGAAATCGTCACTATGTCTGTATGCATGTAAGTACATGAGTGTGTGTATGTATGTATGTGTGTAAGTGTGTGTGTGTGTGCTTGTATATGTGTGTGTGTGTGTAAGTATGTGACCCATTATAACTTTGGAACGGTTGTACTGATTTCAACCAAACTGATGGCGTTCTAAAAGCTTCTATTGATTTTAGAAATTCTGTGAATTTGAACCGATTCAAACCGGTAAATTTCAAGATATTAAAAAAAAAATTGAAAAACAACAAATTTTTGAAGTTTTTTTTTTTAATAACTTTTAAACGAATTTAAACCCGAATTTACGCTGAATTAAACTAATCAGTTCTCAAGATTAAGAAACCATGTCGGCCACTACGAATCGGTTCAAAATCGGTTAACCCGTTTGTGAGATATCGTGAACGAAAAAATATTCGAAAAAAGTGATTTTTTTCTTAAAAAAACCTTCAAAGTTATATATCGAATCAGTTAGTGTTCTCGATTCTTATATAGTTATCGAAAACTATATCACATTTCGCAATAGTTATTAGGGAAGTCAGGGTTTGAACTGCAGCATAATATTCAGAAGACGAGAAATGATTTCGAATACTAAATGTTAATTACAATCAATTAATTAATTATAATAAATTAATTAATTATAATAAAACAAACCAAATGAGAACTCCAGCATTGCATTTAAATTAAAAGACAATCAAATTTACAAGTTTGGGAATTGTTGTTTAAAGTTGATTTCTTTTCTACAAAAGAGTGCAACATTTTTTACACTTTTTAGTAGATAATGAAAATACTCTGCCATTTGAAAACAAAGAATTTATTCAAAACTTATTCAGCATCCTTTACGAAACACTACTTCTGTTTTAAAACTCCTCCAAAGTGTTACATTTTAGCAAAAAACTGAAAAAAGGCAACATTTTTTTTTTTTGGGAAAGAAAACGCCTTAAGACTTTATAGTTTTCAGTTTTAATTGCACAAGAGTTGGCTGCCTAAAAACTTTTTCAAATATATCAGCTAAAATTAAGCAAAATTATTTAATTATAATTAATTTAATTGATATTAATTGATATTATTTTTATGAGCACAAAAGAGCTCGACAATTTTTTTTTTTTAATTTCCTTAAAAGTTTATTTCTAATTCAATCAGGCAACAATATTTATTTCCTTGTACGAAAAATCTCTAATCACTCTGTAGTAATTTTTTTCTTTCAAATCCTTATCAAGATTTAAGGCATCACACTTCTTCCTACGTCAGGGCCAACACGAACACATGTAACATGTCGTCTCCCACGTTTAAGGGCTTTTCTGTTTTTTTTTTTATTAAATAACTTCCAGTTAAAATTTCTGGATTGTTTTTTTTTCCAGAACCGATTTGGGGGCTAAACGAGGCCACAAGTATTTTTCAAGTTATTTTCACATGCACACACACACACACACACTCATCAGCATTCCCAGTTAATGGCTAATGGCCATACAACATTTACAACTGCAACAACTGCAACACACCACAAACACCCGAAGAAAAAAATTTATATCGCAAAAATAACTTTAAATTATTGAAGACAATTGTTTAGGAAACGTGACCGTTGCGAAGGGGTACGATGTGACGATATAAGCCGCGTGCATTTGGCCTGAAGGGCGATAGTATTGTGGCCATTTTAGATTTCCTTTTTTCGTTTTTTTCGTTTCGTATTTTTGGTGTTGCGATATTTTGTGGGAGTTTTTTTTTTGCATGCACGTACATGCTGGCTTTATGTGAAAGAAAAAAAATAAAAACACACACATTTAGAAAGATTCCCAAAAAAAAAATAATGGTACAGGGGTACATACTTTTGTATGCGACTGTGTGTGACTGGTGGCGCGAGCGGGAAAGTTCTATAAATTGCCAATAAAAGAAAGGCAAATATTTAAAATTGGTCAAGACGAATTGTGCTTAAATAATGTAAGTAAGAGGCGAACACACACACATGCATATGTAACACATGTATGCATGTGTATGTGTGTTGGTGTATTTATTACAGCATTAAACCACTCAGTCATCAATTGAATACGTCCATCAGTCGGTTGATTTTCTTGTTTTTGGTCTGCCCCTTTTCGGGCTCTTTTTAGCCGGTTATTGGGCCAGTGATTGTTGTACGCTTTGGATGTGTGTGTGTGTGTCTGTGTGTGTTTGTGAAAATGTTGGTTTGTTTCACTGTCTGTCCATCTATTTGTTTGTTTACTGTCTTTTGCTTGTATTTAATATTTCAGCCGTCGGCTGAATCGCGAGATTTTCACACGAAAATCACATTGAGACTTTGACTATATAAATTTTATATATTTATACGACTGCATGCTTATTGTTGTTGTTGTTGTTGCTGTTGGCTGTAATGCTATAATTGTTGTTGTTGTTGTTGTTGTTGTTGTATACAAGTTGCATGATAACTTCAGATGACAGTATCAAACGGCTATAAAATTAAGATGAATAGTTGAAATGGCCGGCCATTCAAGTGTTTATGGGAAATAAAACATTTCCCGCAATTATTCTGACACTTAAATGAAGTTGTTTCTTTTCCTAAAGTTCAAAAGCCCTTAAAGTTGTTGGAGTCAGCACTATTCAAGTCTTAACTAATTTGGAATTAATTGCAAAAGAAAATAAATTTTTTATATTTAAAAGCAAATTGCGTTTAAAGCTGGAGTCTTTAACTGTTTCCCCCTTTTTCCGTTGCAGGGATCCCTAAGAAGGGATTTTGGGAAATACATATGCAAAAAAATGTCGAGTGGTAAAAGTGGATGGATTCGGTATTACATCTGGATGTAATGTAATGTACTAAAAATTTCAGAAGAAAAAAATGTTTCTCATAAATAATGCTCCACGTGTTTGGTACTTTTTTAATGGTACCAAAGGGGGAAAAAACTATACTTCTTACTGTTTTTGTACTCCCCACGTTCTCTAGAGTTCTCTATGGCGCAAAGCAGGAGGTCTTTTAGGGCGCTTTATTCTTATGAAACTATTTCCAGTATTTTTACTACTTTTTTTTTTAATTTTTATATTTAAGGGGCAAAATGGTACCCCTATTCGGTACTTTTTTTTGTCAATAATAAAGTAAATTTTTACATCTAAGAATCTAAACATCTAATAATAATTTTACTAGCTGCCATTCACTAGCTTAACGAAAGTATATTCCGAAATGCAATTGCAAAAGGGTTAAAAGGGGGCAATAGGGGTAAATTCGGTAACTTTATAGCGCGAAAACTACGAGAAGCAAATATTAGCAGGAAATTACTAAAATATATCACCTATTTAAAAAGAAATGATATATAAACGGAATATAAAAATTTACTTCAATCGGGGTTACCAGATTATCTGACTCTCAAAGTACTTTAGCCATAATATTATAACTATTCTACCGACTTCAACAAAATTTATATTGTGCACAAGTGCTTCGTAGTACCTTTCAAATAACACGCTATGTGACTACGTGGGCTGCATGTCATAGAGGTAGGAAGGATAGCAAAATATCAGTACGTACTAAAAGCAACATATGATAACCTCACTTGTTTACATATTAACGCAAAATTATTAGCCTACATTTAGGGAGGTAATTAGGTCAGCAGTGAAGAGTTGAAAGGTAAAAGTCCTCATAACTCATAAACTATTTTATGATGTTAATCCAAACCGTGTATTAAAACATCGTTGGCAACAACTTCTGCAAATAGGAAATTAATTTTCCGAACCACAGATGTCCCCGCTTTCAAAACCAAACATCTTCATCAATTATTCTCCAGTTGTGCAAATTAATATCAATTTGGGAAAAGAATTTCCCAGCTACTGTATTTTCTTATGGCCTTTTAAAATGCTGCAGATTTCGTTGTTGATTTTATTACCGCACTACTGGCAGCTGTTGCTACTGTTGATGTTACTGTTGCAGCTTTTAATGTGTTGAGAATTTCACAAGTAACCAACACTTGAAATGTACGAGTATGTTGTAGCTAAAATACAAAACAATAATGGCAACAACAGTAATAAAAATAACAAGAGAAGCAACATAAATTACACATGAACGCCTGTTAAATGATGGAACCATTAAAAAATTTATATGTTTAACATGTCTGCCATGCAGCAGAAGATATCATCTATCTGTACAACATACATATCTTGTGGATACAGTCGGGCGCCCAGCAAACAATTTTGAGAGATGTGGCAGGTGTCGGAAATGATAGGAAATTTTATTGGACAATTAAAACAATCGGGCACTTCATTCAATTTAACTGTCGTAATTAATTAACGCAATTATTTTAATTTTGAATTCAAATTTCTTAATTTTCTATGTATTAAATTTTATAGGCTTAAGGTTCTAATACTAAATTCAGAAGATTATAAATAATACCCCAAAGAACAACAGAAAATTGACATCAATTTTATTTTCAATTTAAAAAAAAAATTGCAGCATAGCCCTGTTTTCCAATGCCGCCGCACTTTTTTACCAATACATACCTCTAATTTTATGTTCGCTTACCACTACATTTAACGTGTGTTAGTTGACTGCGTTAACAGTTTTTCTGATATATTTTTTATTCAAAAATTCTATGCCAGGAAATAGTATACGAGAATTGTATCCATACTAAAGTAATAAAAAAACCTCTTTGATTGATTATTTTTTTCCTGTTAAATTTTTTAAAATTAGTTTTTAATAATTTTCATTTATCAGCTCTCGTTTGTTTGTGTTTCTATTGGAAATACTTGGAACGATATCTCATGAACTGATTAACCGATTCTAACCCGATTTACAGTGGCCGACTGTCGCTTAAAGTTCCTTTTTAAAAATACCTCTTAAACAAGTTGTTTCTTTAAAGTTTTTTGAAATTTCTTAAAATCTATCGGTTCGAAATTCACAGGAAATCTAACTTCAATAGAACCCTTTCAGAACGCCATAAGTTTGATTGAAATCGGTGAAGCCGTTCAATATTATTTTTCATTTTCAAGTTGAAATCAACGAGTTTACAAATAAATTTTTGATTAAAAACTTTATTACTTCATTATTACACAATAAACTATAACGACAGTAAAAATGTTCGCTGGGCATAGAAACTATTTACTTATTTACATGAGTACGATTATGTTTGTGGGTATAATTTCTAAAGAGTTATAGTAAAACAGCAGTACTGCAGAAGGAACGTCCAACAGTTCCAGTAGTCGTCGGTATGTACAAGTATTTTGGTAGAAAACGACAACAACAACAAGTAGTGGTTGTTAGTCTTATACAATAGAGAGTGTCTTGACATGGACATCGTATAGCTGCCGGCATAATTCTCACATAAAATGGCTTAACATTATTCCTACATCCAAATGGAATGGACTTGAGAATATAGAAACTACAACAACAACAACAACAAGATATAGAAACAAAAGTAGAAGAGAAAAACATTAAAAAGTCTTTAAAAGAAAAACTATTACAAAAACAAAAAAGAAATCATTTAATTGTTGTTGTGCAAAAAGTCAGAGTTTAAGATATGAAAAACAACAACAAATACTAGCCAAGGCAAACGTGGTTGAGAGTTAATAGAAATCAGAATAATTATTAATATATTTCCAAGATCTCTTCAACCGGGGAACACACGCAAGGCGTGCAGTGGACACCGAAAACCAGACTTAGCGGTAATCCGAAGTAACTAATTGAAGTTTTTTTTTTTAATAGGGGAAAAAAATGCATACCAGAGCAGTTCAATATACACGTTAAAGCTCTAATTTCGTAAATCACTTTGCGTTATAGAATTTTATTTTAAAAATATTTTATTTTTTATTTTTAATATTTTTTTTATAAAATTTTTTTACTAAATAAACTTACAGTAATTCATGCGTGCCTCTGCACTTCAAAATATTTTTAATTTGTGTGTTTATATTTTTCACTAACGCCAAGTGATTTACGAAATTAAGGTCTGTGCTTTTATATAAATTTTCACTTTTGTTTCTGTTGTTCATTTTTTGTTTTTTAATAAGAAATGACTTTTACAGAATCTAATTTGGTATGAACAATAAAATTAAATAGAGTAAAAGAGAGCGAAGAGAGCGAAGAGAGTAAAATTATTTGATATCTTCACTAACGCCAAGAGATTTACAGAATCGGGGCCTATATTTTGATTTAAGTTTTCATTTTTCTTGTTTTTTTTTTTTAATGAGAAAAGCTTTTAACAGAATCTAAATTTGTATAAAAAATAAATTCAAATAGTGTAGAAGAGAACGAAGAGAGTAGATTTGTTTGGTATTTTCGCTAACCAACAGTGATTTACAAAATTAGGGCCTAAATTCTTATTAAATTTTTCATTATTGTTTCTGTTGTTTATTTTTTAATAAGAACAGATTTAAAAGAATCGAAATTTATATGAAGAAAAAATTAAATAGAGTAAAAGAGAGCGAAGAGAGTAAAGTGTTTTGATATTTTCACTAACGCCTAGTGATTTACGAAAATAGGGCCTGTACTTTTATATAAATTTTTTGTTTTTTTTTTTCAATAAGAAACGATTTTAACAGAATCTAAATTTGTATGAAAAATAAAATCAAATTGTGAAAGAGAGAGCGAAGAGAGTAAAGTGTTTTGATATTTTCACTAACGCCAAGTGATTTACGAAAATAGGGCCTTTATTTTTATATAAATTTTTTGTTTTTTTTTCAATAAGACACGATTTTAACAGAATCTAAATTTGTATGAAAAATAAAATCAAATTGTGAAAAAGAGAGCGAAGAGAGTAAAGTGATTTACAAAATTAGGGCCTATAATTTTATTAAATTTTTTTTACTTTTGTTGTTGTTGTTTTTTTTCCAATAAGAAAAGAATTTAACAGAATCTAATTTGGTATGAATAATAAAATTAAATAGAGTAAAAGAGAGCGAAGAGAGTAAAATTATTTGATATCTTCACTAACGGCAAGTGATTTACGGAATCGGGGCCTATATTTTGATTTAAATTTTGATTTTTCTGGAGTTTTTATTTTTTTATAAGAAAAGAATTTAACAGAATCTAAGAATTTAACAAAATTAAATAGAGTAAAAGAGAGAGAGAGAGTAAAATTATTTAATATATTCACTAACGCCAAGTGATTTGCAAAACTAAGGCCTATAGTTTTATTTAATTTTTAAATTTTGTTTTTTTTCCGATTGATATCGGCCCCTGATCTTTAAAAATAAACATTTTTTTTACCACCACAAAATTTCTTTGTCAATATTAATATCTATCTTGTCCTACTCTCCGACCACGTTGCTCGTTAATGTCGATTTAATAGACCAACTTCAGTTTCACATTAATTCCGTATCGCAAATGAACATGAAAATTATTACCTTTTATTTATATCAAAACGCCTTTTGCCAGCTGCAGGCCATTTCGTCTAAAATGAAAGGAAATATAGAAAAACAGAATTAACTTTTATTTAACTCTGAAACTTATTTCTACACAAATTGCAATTTTAATCAAATGTAAAGAGCGTATAAAAAATAACAACAATAAATTGTTTAAAAAGGCAGTTAATTTTATATAAAAAAAGAGAAATAAATTAAAAAATTAACCTGTTTATTACGTTTGTCATTTGAAATAAAACAAATAAATAAATAACTACGATTTGGGGACTTGAATAAAAAATATGTGTTGCTTGCAACCAAACAACACACACACACACACGCACATACATGCACACCCAAATATAGTATTTTATTTATTTAAATAACAACATCTCTGTGCAATAAATGCCGAAGTAGAATAGAAGAAAAAAACAAGCCAGTTCTGCTTTTAAAATATTTAAGGCCCGCGGCAATATTTCTGGTAATTACGATTTGATTAACTTTAACTACATGAACTCACTTAGAAAATTGCAGGAGAGTGTGTTGTGTACGTGCTTGAGAGAGTGTGCGTGCGTGTGTCTGTGTGTGTGATGGAATCTTTAAGAGAGTGCAAAGAGTTACAACAAAAACAATAAGTGAAACAAAAAGAATTTAAGCAGTAAAATTATATTTAGAAGAAGAATGTTATTTATAAAATTTACACCCACAAAAATATGTTCGTACAGCAGCAACAAGTTGCAGTTGCAAAGTTTGGGCAGTCGTTCAATGGCACTTGCAAAGTTAGGAGTATATATAAAAAAGGATATCAGCGTATTCCTTGTTGATGTCATTCCCACACTTTTTATTATAGAAAATCTTTTATATCGGGAAAATCACTGGAGAGTTCCTATTTGCAGTGCGGCTGGAATAACAACGACCAGGCAGTCAAATCAAAATTTTCGCTTGTTTATTTGAATTAATATTTTTATAATTCTAGACCGGGAACAGGCTATTTGTGATCAGAATTTTTTATATAACGGGTGTTTTTTTTAAAGCGTAACACCAGTTCAAATCATATTAAAACAAGAAAATATATTTTCAATATCAATGAAACGGGTTTTATTTGAAAGAAAATTTTATGAGATTTTTGTTTAAATAAAATGTCTGCCATGTGGCCGCTGGAACACCAATTTTCAGCAACTCTTCGCAGAGTTGGCAGTTTCATTTCACCAATAACTCTTTCACTGTTGTTTTCCAAGTGACAACCGAGTTCACATAACCTCAAAGAAAATCATCCAGTGGGGTTAAATCACATGATCTTGGTGGCCATTATCGGAAATTATTTTCTCATCAAAAGTTTCTCTGAGTAAATCAATTGTAGCTCGCGCTGTAGGGCATGTGACTCCCTCCTGTTGGTCCTACATGTCAGCAAGCTTAATGCCAGGTAATTGAAGTACGAAAAAATTTGGAATCAGGTTCCTAATCCGATCTGACCATCATCGGTTCTGAAGGCATATGGGCCCATGACCCCGCCAGTCCATAAAGCGCTAAAAACAGTAAATTCTGTGGATGGTGAATGGCGTTTCGACAAAAGCTCGTGGATTCTCTTCCTTCCAAATGCGACAATTCTGCTTACTTACGCAGCCATTCAACCGGAAATGCGCTTCTTTAGAAAATAAAATTTTGAATGGATCAGTTCGACGAATAGAACAATTATTTTGATGAAAAATTTCAACAATTTGCACTCGTTGCCCTGGTGTAAGTCGATTTATACCGAAATTTCCCAGCAATCAAAAGCTGTTAAATGGATGCTCAAATAAAGAAGTGATGCCAACTCAAAGTTGTGACACTCTAAAATAAACACGAAGAACAAGACGTGTGCCTCGCTTGAACAACTCTTGACATATTTCAAAAATAAAGTGCGAGATTTTACGCGTTGAAATCCCGAAAATTTCAAATTTGAAGTGCGCAATTTGACAAGTTTAATTCTCGCGCATTGTTGGAAAAATCTATTTTTGAACAACTAAAAATTCAACGATAGATCTCGTTTTTTTGATTGATTATTAATTATTTTGCATACAAATTAACCGTCTCTCCCTTGAAATAAATAAATCCAAAAATATAATCCTCGAAAAATATAATTTTTCCGCAACGTTCCTATCACTGAATTAATATTCTTTAACTACCCTCGTTATACAATGTCAACTTCAATATAATAAATTTTAGTTCCATCAAAAAGTCGGTAAAACAAATTTGGCTTGAGAATTTATTTGAATTAAAACGAATACTACTAATTATTTCTTTCGAGTGTAATGGCCTGCACACACACACACACACACACACACACACACACACACATACAACTTAAGCAAAAACGGATGGGATGAATGAATGAATGAACAAAATTTTGGGCACAAACATTTAAACACAAATAATTATACAGACACACAAACAATAAACTTTAAGACGCACTCACACACACACACACACACACACACACGCAATATAAATAAGTTATATGTAAAAAAGGCCTGGGGTTAATTCTCATGGAATTTTGTGTACTCCTTTTACACACACACACACACACACAATAAAAGTGCATGTGTGAATATCTTCCTTTTACTTACGCACGTTACTTTTTCTTTTCTTCATTATTATTATTAAAAAAGGGTTTTCCCAGTTCATGCCTGCCTGCCAGCCTACTTGCATGTGTGTGTGTGTGAATTGGTGTAGATATTTTTTTTTAATTTCTTGAGATATTTTTCATTTGAGTGTGATGTTGTCACAGTAACAAGGAACGCTTAAATTAAGCAGTTTTGTGGGGAGAAGAGGGCTGTGATTTTTATAAGGGGATCTCCCATTGAAGTCAGCAATTTGGGGTTGCATAAGAAGCTCTTCTATAGAAATCTGAATTTCCTATGATTTCGTCAAGAGTCCATCATAAATTAAAAAGACCACAGTGGCCATAAATATTATAGGTTTTTTTGTTGCCCAGTGTAATCTTCAATAACATCAAATAAAAAAAAAACCGGTTATGATTTTTATTACTATTAAATGATACCTCGTGTAAGATTTCCTATTCCCAAAAGTACTCCAGGCGTTCATCATTAATTTTCCACATGATTGTGGGAAACAATTACGTGGATGTATTTTTCAAATTCAATTAAGTCATTTGTCACGGCGAACAGCTGAAGCTGCACCGACAGACAGACACACAAGACTTGCAAATGATATTCTTTGCAAAACGCCCACTCATATTTTTTGTAGAAATAAAATACGCCTCATGGTTATTAGCAGCAGACAGTGGGCTCAGTTTACAAAAAAAAAAAAAAAATTGTTGCGAAATAATTGCAGCGTTTGTGCAAAACTTGCGAGTTTGGAGGGGTAATTATTTTTAAAAACTAATTGTGCGGGGAGATTTGCTAAGATTTAAAAAAAAAAATCGTACTGAAATTTAAGTTTTACAGCATTTTTAATTCTCTTTTCTTCGGTTTTGCTTATTCTGTAACTTTTAGACATGATCAATCTTGCACATGCTTGCAATTTAGTTGCTTTATTTAGAAATTTCTCCAGGTAAAGTTTTAATAAGCCCACTTAAGCATATCTTAAATTTAATTAAAACAATTATTTACTTTCTTAATTGCCGGATAATTTGATTCAATTCCCTAAGGCGGGCCTTTGAAATTAGGATCAGGGAGAAACAAACATTTTGGCACCGCGCCAAAAGAAATAAAAAAGGCAGTAAAAAGAAGGAAAGGTTGGTATATTAAGTCATATTTAAAGGGCACGAGTAAAGTAAATTGGATATGAGAGCACACAGGGTCCAAGACTCAATATAGGATTTAGCCTGCATGACTAAACATGTTCAGACATGACATAAAGACAATGAAAACTGCTTAACCAGAGTTGAATTTTTAATCATCGCTTTCTACTCCTGAAAGCCTTTTGAACGCTCGTTTTGCACTATGAAAGTTATCTTTAAAATATTTAGATTTTCTAGTGGGAAAGAGCGAGAGAGGAATAAAAATAAATTTTTATCTCATCGCTAACACATAAAATAATTATTTCTCAAAGAAAACGTCCATAGTGCGAACCGGGACTAATGATATGTATTATGCCGGAGCTATGGAAAGACGCGGCGAAAGATGTGGATGTTGCTTAGGGCACACATAGTGATATATGAGAACAGAGAGAAACAGTATTAATTAACATTAACACTAACATTAATATTAAAATTAACATTAAAATATATTAAAATATTAACACTAATATCAATATTAACACATACACGAAGATTATCACCAACGTTAACATTAACATTGACATATATATTAAAATTAATATTAACATCAACATCAACATTAACATTTATATAAACATTAAGATTAAATTTAATATCAACACTAACATTAATATTGACAATAATATTAACATAGACATTAAAACTAACATTAACATCGACTTAAACATTAGTTTTAATATTAACATTGACATTAAGATTAACATTAAGCATGAACATTCATTTTAGCATTAACATTGACATCAACATTCATATAAATATTTATTTTAGTATTAAGATTAACATTAAAATCAAAATTAACATAAGCATGAACATTAATTTTAACATTATCCTTGACATTAACATTAGTTTTAACATCAACATTAATATTATCATTGACATTAACATTGACATCAACATTATCATGAACATTGATTTTTGCATTAACATTGACATTAACATTAACATGGACAGTAAGATTAACATCAACATTAACATGAATATTAATTTTATCATTAACCTTGACATTAAGACTAATTTTTACATTAACATTGACATCAACATTAACATGAACATTAATTTTTACATTAACATTGTCATTAACATTAATTTTAACATTAACATTAACATTGACATCAACACTAACATTAACATCAACATTTATATGAAAATTAGTTTTAACATTAATTTTAACATTAACATTAACGTTGACATCAACATTAACATGAACATTAATTTTAGCATTAACATTGACAGTAACATTGAGATTGACATTGACATTGACATTGACAGTAACATTGACATTGACATTGACATTGACATCAAAATGAACGTCAACATTAATTTTAACACTAACATTGACGTTTGACCTCCCCGACAACTTTTTTTCTACAAATCCGACAATCTCCACTATGATAAAGCTGATCGCCAATGATACAGCCAGCCACTATTAAGGCAACAATGCAATAATACATATCACTTGGATGTCCACTTACTTCGGCTTTTTCACCAAGATCACACACAGATCAATATTATTTAAGCCAAGTTCAACGAGCCAAAATAAAAGCAGATGTTGCCAAAAAGTACCACATTATTTATCACCCTTTTCATATATTTAAGAGCGAAACAACCGCACAACAGAATGACGAACAAAAAAGTATCATCTCCAAAAGTTTAGCTGCAGGCAATGCGAACAACTTTTAACTGGCATGGCAATGATATCGCTCGAAGTGTTAAAAGCGACCAGCATTGACAGAAATAAAGGAAAACCCACACATGCACACACAAAAATACATGCACACAGAAGTATAAATAAATACAAAATAGCAGCGAAATAATGCGCATAAGACAGAAGAGTTGTACGTTCGTGGCATTGTGAGCAGGAGTGGGGGGCGTCTTCAAAGATTAAAAAAAATACTTTTTTAACTATACAAATTGCACACTCTCATAAACAATTTGAGATTTTCACGTTTCGCTAACTAAAACAGGGTATTGAAATAAAGAGAGTTATTTATTATGAAGGTGGTGTTTCGTTACAGCATTTCTTAATTAATCAAGTAAAGACGCTTTTAGCACAGTTCAGACTTTCTTCTGGATAGAAAACAATTTTATAAAAATCTCTCCTTTTTTCAAATATTACAACAGCCTTCACCATATTGAACACCATTTCCATTAGAACTTGAAAACAATAATTTTAATAGTTTTGCAGTTTTTCAAAACGATTTAAGCAAAATTCCACAAAAACAGCGACATATTGAATTTTGTCAAGTATTTAGTAGAATATTCACAGCCGAGCACCGCGTTCCTAGCCGCGGTCTCTGAGATCTTTTTTTTTGTAAAAGAAAAGTTATTTAATGTTATAAAATTTCGCCATGATTTCGAGCAGTTTCCTCGGAAAATTAATATTAATTTTTCAAATATTAAATTTCCCGCATATCAAAAAATAACACTTCCTGCAGAAACACCCTGTTAATAATGATTGCATTCTTAGGACTGACATAGAACTGTTACATGCATGCATTTGCCACATAAAAGATTGAAGCAACATTTTTCCTATTGTTGTTTTCATTCTTCAGATGATGTTGTTGTTGTTTTTTTCTTTGAGCCACAAAATTAAACAAGACAGGAAAAGTGAGGAGAATAACCACACAAAAAAGGAGACTAAAAATACTCGTGCTGGTATTAGAATTCCTAAAAAGAGACTTCAGCATCGGTTGCAAAAACAACAGAAATTTTAATGAAGATGCTGTTGCACGAGTATGTTGCATATCATCAGGCATGATGTATGTTATGCCCGCCCGCCTGCCTGCATGCAACTCAAACAGTCTAGTGTGCGATATCAAACGTAGAGAATTTTAAACAATTGTGATGTGATGGAATGGTGGTCTGATTAAGACATGCTTCTCATGCATGCTGCTCCAATAGCCATGAATGACGATGGTGATGATGATGTTTTTGTCTTCTTCTATTCTGCTTGTTGAAGTTGAGTTGTCTATGCCAGGGCTTCTGCTGTTTGTAGATGGATTGGAAAACAATGGGAAAAACTAAAATAAATTGTCTGTTTAACGTCTTTTTTCGGCCAGTCTGATGTGTTTGTTAGACTCTTCCTCTTCTTGTTGTGCTATTGAAAATTTAGTCTCAGTTTCGGTGTCTTCTTGTTTTTCTTTTTGCTCTGAATTGTTTGTTTATTTTCTTTCTTTTTTAATTCATATCTGAGTGCTTTACAAAAGCGAAAAGAAAACTGAATTTAATTTCCATTTAAGAGATTCAATGAATTTGTAAGTATTTTTTTTGTTTTTGGGAAACCAGCCCTCAAAGAAATTTCAAATTTCAAACAACTGCTTCAGTTGAATATATTAGAATTGTGCCGAACTCTTTCAAACCCTCTTTTTTGACAAAAACTTCTGATCAAACCCATTTAATTTAAACGAGTTTGAAAGACTCTGGACAGCTGTGAAGAACTCTGGAGTTTCAGCTCTTTTGGCCGCTCGTTTTTGACAGAAGTCTGGGATAAAACCCATGAAATCGCATTGATTTAACTTAAATCTCTTGTCTCAGCCAGAAACCTTTAATCAAACCCACGACATTCAATGAGTTTCACTATATTCTAGACTTGGTTCGAACTCAATTAATCGTGCCTGATCTGGAATTGTGATTAGAGTTGTTCGTCAATTTCTAAAATAATTCAGAACAAAAGGGAAAAACTCATGATAAAGAGTTGTTCCGAACTCATTTAAATTAGAGCTGTACCGAACTGAATCAAACGCTCTCAAACACTCTCAAACGCTTTTTTTTTACAAGAACCTCTAATCAAACCCATGTAAATTAAATGGGTTTGATTAGAGGTTCTTGTCAAAAACGAGCGTTTGATTCAGTTCGGTACAGCTCTAATTTAAATGCTCGTTTTTGACAAAAACCTCTGCTTAAACGCATTTAATTGAGACGAGTTTGATCAGAGGATGATGGCAAAAATGAGCGTTGGATGAAGTTCGACACAACTCTAGTCTAAGGCATAAATTAGAGCTGTGCCGAACTTCATCAAACGCTCTCAAACGCTCGTTTTTGACAACAACCTCTAATCAAATCCATTTAAATTACACAGGTTTGATTAGAGGTTGATGTTAAAAACGAGCGCTTGAGAGCGTTTGATGAAGTTCGGCACAGCTCTAGTTTGATGAACTTCGGCAGAGCTCTACTTTCAACTCTCTTAGCCAATCGTTTTCAAATCCATTTAATTCGCATTGATTTAACTAGAGCTGTGCCGAACTTCAT
Source organism: Linnaemya vulpina (assembly GCA_963675445.1). Lineage (NCBI taxonomy): Eukaryota > Metazoa > Arthropoda > Insecta > Diptera > Tachinidae > Linnaemya > Linnaemya vulpina. The sequence goes on from OY776279.1 coordinate 4,935,211, forward strand.
CAAACGCTCGTTTTTGACAACAACCTCTAATCAATCCCATGTAATTTAAATGGGTTTGATTAGAGGTTGTTGTCAAACACGAGCGTTTGAGAGAGTTTGATGAAGTTCGGCACAGCTCTAGATTTAACTTACATCTCCTACACCTTTCATCAAACTGGGGTTGCTTCGAACGCTTTCAAACTAGAGCTGTGGCGAACTTCATCGAACTAGAGTAAAGCCCAACTCCATCAAACACTCCTTAGAGACAAAAACCTCTGATCAGTGAATACTACTAGTGATCAATGATCAGTGATCACCCAAAGTAATTTTATTGGGATTTATAAGAGGTTGTTTTCAAAAAAAAAATATGTTTGAAAGAGTTCAGAACATGTCTAGATCAAACCCTCATAATTTAAACGGCTTTCCCTTTAAACTGGACTTGGAACGAACACGTTTATTCGTGTCTAAACTTGTGAGCTTCCAAAGCAAAGAACTTGCAACAGTACCTTCCAACACATCAAGAACCCATATTTCGTAAATCATACAAATGCCTGCACATCACACACGCAACTTGTCATCATTTAATTTCCCCTTAATTGTCATCCATTTTATTCATTTTAAAATTATTTAATTTGGTTGCAAAGAAAATAAAGACAACGCATATATTTTAAATGTCATCACCTCAATAAGTAAATTTATTCGCTGTTGTGCGGCAATTAATGCACACACATTCATACATATTTAATGTCTGTGTATCAAATCGGGCGTACGACTGTTTGCAGGGTATAAAAAACCAAAGATTCATTAAAGTAATTAAAAGATAATTAACACATTTTCCAACCATTTTCGCACGAAAGGTGTTGAAGTCAGTTAAACAAGCCAAACACTTTATGAAATAAACGCACACACACACACACACGCACAGACTCTGCATGTGTTCAGTACATGAACAAATAAATACGCACATAATTCCACACACACACGCACACACGCACGCTTAATGTACATGTAAATTTCCGCACGCACATTTAAGCTTAAGCCCTTACAAACATTAAACACATTCACTACCACAAACGTAACACCAGTTACGCGTAAATACGCGTGCAACCGAACAATTCGTATTAATAAATTTATTTAATGTGGCCCCGTGTATGTGTGAGTGCTTGTAGTATTTGTATTGGCGGCAGAATGCGTGTGTGTTTAAGAAAGTGGGAAATATTTTAAAATAGTCTGATGCGACCAATTAAATTCTATAGAAATATTATGGCCTTTAACAAATACAACAACAAGAACAAATATAAACAGCCCAACTGGCATTTTGAAGACTATTGACACGAGCGCGATCGTTGCGCGTCTCTTTTTTAAATCGTTCACGTGATTGTTTAGGTAAAATCAAAATTTTTTTCCGAAATATTTTGCCGATCGTTGGACAAGTTAATGGCCTGTTTATTATATTTCCCTGCATTTTAAGATCGTTGGTAGTGACCGATCGTGTTTAACTCTTCCAAATTTTTATTCAATGACTCATTTTGATGATTGTTGGACGAAGCTTTTCTTATGCTACTCAACGATCGTCGTTAAAGCATTCCGACAAGAGTTGCAAGATTATTGTTTCATCTCAGTCGTTTTTAAATCTTGTAAATGATGATCAGTGTGCGATCTTTTTTAAATGTTGTTGCTACTACAACATCGCTTTTGCTTTTTGGTAAATATTTTGCTGATCGTTGATCGAGTCAATTGTCTGTTACGCATATTTACGTTCATTGTAAGATCGTTGGTGGTGATCGATCCTGTTTAACTCTTCAAAATTGTTACTGAGCGAGTAATTTTTATAATTGTTGGACAACGTTTTTTGTTTCATGTTACTCAACAAGCGTCGTCAAAGCATTCTAGCGACAATTTCAAGATTATTGTTTCGTCGCAATCGTACTTGACTCTTGTAAATGATGATCATGCGATCTTTTTTAAAAGTTGTTGCATTGCTTTTTGCTCTCTATGGCTAGTGTTTGTTTAAAGTAAAAATTAAAGAACCTTTAATGATGACTCTTTTGGAATAAGTAGCGATCTTGACACAGTTTCTGCCGTTGCACGATCGGGGATACAGCATTTCATACGATAAATTCAGTCGTGTACTGCGATTGCTAAAGATTCCTTTACGCCTGGAAGCGCTAACTGGGCCTAAGCATTAAAATATTTGTTTACATACATGGACACTTTTGTAAGCGTGTGTGTGATCGTGGCAAATACATGCGCACTCGGTCTTAGGTGGCCAACTTTTGATCGCTGGTATTTTTTGCAGGAAAGTTATTATTTAAAACATCTACAAATTTTCTTTAACAATTACATTTTTAATTGCGGCTGTTTTTATATACGAGGGTAGTTATTTGTTAATAACACTGCCAACAGCAACAGCTGCTGTTATAATCAATTAAAATGTTGAGATAAATTCTTTTGTAACTTTTGGAGAAACTTCCTAAACTTCTTTGTAATATACGAGGGTAGTTATTTGACTGAGAACTATTTGCATAAGTTTTGAAATTGTGGCAGCATTCGTTGTGGCACTTGAAAGCTGTTGGCTTTGGGAATGTGTGAATTTGACAAAAATAGAATTTAAAGAATAACGTTTTCGGGAACAACAACAACAACAACTACCGTTAACACCAATTAAAATATCGAGATAAATTAGTTTGTAACGTTTAAAGAAACTTCCTAAACTTCTTTGTGGGTAATTTTGGGCATTTGCTCCCGCTCTTAAACAACAAAAGCAACAAAATTTGCTTTATGCTTTTAGCTCGAAATCTAAATTACAAAAATCAAACAGCGCGTATGTAATACAACAAAAAGTTTTCAATATCAAAACAAAACTTTTTTTAATCGCAACAAATATTAAGTAAACTTTGGCTGAAATTCTTAAAGTTCTTTCATATAGAATTTCATAACTCGAGGCGGTTTTATTCACACTCACATTCTCACAAGCATTTACATGCACACATTGACAGGCGAACTAATACACACCTCACGCTCATAGAAGAACAAAAAAAAATAGTAGAAATACCCTGCACACATACACAAACACATGCACACATTCTGAAAAGGAAAAACTTCCAATAGAGCCTCGAGGAGGGTCTGATGTGAACATAAACTAAATTCTACAAGAACGATAATAAGAATATCAGCAAGAACAACAACAACAACAACAACAGCAGCAGCAGCAGGAAGAAGAAGTCTTTTATATTTGAACTAGAAGTGCAGATGTAGTAGAATTCATTTGTCAGTGGTTGTAAGTCAAGTCAAGTCGAAATGAATGAAAGAATGAACCGAACGAAACTCTGCTGTTGGTCATGTTGTTATCCCCGATTTGCCAAAAATCATCTCCTTCTTCTATTTCAATAACTACACGGATGTGTAAATGTGTCAGTGCGAATATATATGTGTGTGTGTGTGTGTGCATGCATTTGCAAGCAGTCGCATGAACATGTGTGATATGGCATGAATTCAAATTCCTTTGAGCAGGAGTTGATGTTTTGCCATCTCTCTTGTTTATGGTTTTAGGCCAAAACGAAGTAATTTTGTTGAATGCCCTAAAATCAGAGTATAACCAAAATTCAATTGGTTAAGGATAAAGAGAAAAAAATTCAAAAAAAAAGATAAGAAAAATTGCAGCAACAACAACTCAGGGAAAAAAGTTAACTTGAAGAATTGTTTACTGGAATTCTTTTTCTGTTAAAGGAAAATGTTTCGGGTAGAAAAAGTTTATTAAGTTTTTGTTTAAAAATAAAAATGGAAATTAAAATGTTGGTCTTCAAAAGGGAAAATTCCGATAATTCAAAGACAATCAAAGAAAGTGAAATACTTTTCTGTTTAACATCACAAATAAAGTGGGCAGTAGTTTTTATTCAACAAAACCATGGCGACATGGCGGCCTACTGCGAGCAGGCATTCAAGTTTACTTTTTGGCGATCTATTCGGGGATTTTTACAATATTTTTGGGAAATCGTGGAGATCTCAGAAACGAAGTTGTTGTTCATTTCTTCAGTACTCTTAAATATTTCTAAAAGAAATATGTGCTACTGGCGATAAAGCGAAAAAGCCGAAACATTCTAGAGGAGGGGGGATTTTCAAAATATTTTTGGGACATCGCGGAATCCCAGAAAATAATTTGTTTCTCATTTCCTTAATTGTCTAAAATATTTCTAAAAGAACTATCTGCTACTGAGGGAAAATAAAGCGATAAAGCCGAAAAATCCCAATGCGGGGATTTTCAAAATATATTTAGGAAATCGCGTTAATCTCAGAAACGAAGTTGTTTTTTATTTCTTCAATGCTCTTAAATATTTCCAAAAGAAGTATATGCCACTGGTGGAAAATACAGCGAAAAAGCCGAAAAGTCCCAATGCGGGGATTTTCAAAATATATTTGGGAAATCGTGGTAGTCTCAGAAAAGAGTTTCTCTCCCATTTCTTTAATTGTCTTAAATATTTGCAAAAGAATTATTTGCTACTGGCGGAAAATAAAGCCGAAAAATCCCTAATTGGGAAATTTTTAAATATATTTGGGATATCGTGGAAACCTTAGAAAAGAGTTTCTTTTCCATTTCTTTAATTGTCTAAAATATGTACAAAAAAAACTACCTGCTACTGAGGGAAAATACAGCGAAAAAGCCGAAAAACCCCAATGAGGAGATTTTCAAAATGTTTTTGGGATATCACGGGAATCTCAGAAACAAATATGTGTTCCATTTCTTTAATTGTCTTAAATATTTACCAAAATAGTTATTCGCTACTGGCGGGAAATGCAGCGCAAAAGATGAAAAATCCCTAATCGGGCATTTTCTAAATATTATTGGGAAATCGCGGGATTCCTAAAAACGAGTTTATTTTCTTCTTTTTATTTATCTTAAAGTTGTTTTTGATTTATTTAACTGTCTTAAATATTTACAAAAAAGCTGTTTGCCACTGGAAGAAAAATCTCCATCCAGAGATTTCAAAAATATATTTGGGAATAGTAGGGATTCACTTCTATTATATAGATTTTTTAGAAACGCAAATTTTTTTTTAATAAAAAAAATTTATCTAAAATACTTTTAAAAGAACGGTTTGGAAAATACAGTAAAAATGCTGGAAAATCCCAATTCGGGGATTTCGAACATATTTTTGGGAATAGTGGGGATTATAGAAACTAATTCGTTTTTCATTTTAATTACATTAATTATATTGTATTTGAATTAATTAAATATATTTAACTGAAATTACAGTTGAATTGAAATATAATTAAACTAAAATTTAGTAACTTTTTATTCAAGAGTTTTTGTATTTTTAGTAAACATTTTTATTAAAAAAATACAGTTTCATCTATTAAAACTCCTGTAGAAGGAGAGTCTGAAAAAGGTAGCGCTTAACGCTATTCTGACAGTCCAATAGTCGTGAGTTAGATTGCCGCCGCCAAGTCTGGGTGTTTTCTGCAGGGAAGAAAATCCCTTCGCGGGATGTGTTTGTTATTGAAATAAAAAATAAATAAAACAAGAAATTAGATAATTCTAAATAGACATAAAAAATCTTAAAAATAGATTTGCAGGTTGTTAACCGCTGCTCCAGCATGAAAACAGTGTTTGCAACTTTAAAAAAACATTCTCAGAAATTAAGATCGTGTCACGATCATTTTATGAAGCTCTACGTTAGTCCACTTCTGCCGCTGCCACACTCGAAATTTAATATCAAATTCATTTAATTTTTGCATACCAGAGAGAATATAAAATACCAGCTCATGAACACACAAAATGTATTTTGCCTAGACATGCACAAACATGTCCATGTGTGTGTGTGTGTGTGTGTGTATTATAAAAGTGCATTTGATAGGGGTTTTTTTTTTTGGTTTTCCAAAGAGTCTTTTGATTCTTTTTGCGGCTCCTGCTGCCAGTTGTGCGGCCATGCCTCCTCCTCCTCCTCCTTCTTATTGAGTGGATATCGGTGAATTGAGCGTTGGGTAGTGGTGGTGGTGCTAGTGCAGATGGAAACTAAAGCCTACGGCGAGGAAGTGAATCAAAGGAGAGCTTCATATTATTTTTTAAATATCCATCTGTGCAAACACGACTGTATATTTATAATGCACCTGTGGCTAAGTACACACACAAACACACACACACACAAACACTCACACATACACTTGCATTGTTTTATTTTAAACAAATTCTGAGTTCATTTATTACATATAATTTTTTTCTTTATTTTTAACTTTTCTTGTACAACAAAAATTTAGAATTAAATTTAATATACCGGAGGTGAAGTTAAAAAGGAATTTTTAATTGAAGGAAAAATTATTGTCACACAAGTTATTCTGGGCATGCAGGAGTTGATGATGGCATAATTTCAGTAGTCCAAGAATTTTGTATTCCAGATTGTAGATAATTAATTTTCAAAAATTCCTTTAAAATATTCTATCAACTGATTTCTATTTCTCCTTGTTTAAGCTCGGTTGTTTATGCCAAAATAAATAATTTTTTTTAATAACATTTTGGGACAAAAAGAATCACCACGAAATTAGAATTAAAGAGTTTAAAACGACAATTCAAAAACATAATATCGGGTGTTTCTTATAGAGTGATACAACTTTGAGTTGGCATCACTGCTTTATTTGGCCACCCATTTAACAACTGATAGTTGCTTTTTGTTTAATTTGCTTTGACATTTTATTATGAATCGACTTACACCAGAGCAACGCGTGCAAATTGTGGAAATTTTTAATCTGTTCGTCGAACTTATCGTGCACTTCGTCTATTCAAAATTTTACTTTCCGATGAAGCCCATTTTTGGTTGAATGGGTCCAACAACTTTCACATCCACAGAAAATTACTGTTTGGTGCGCTTTTTGGGCTGGCGGAGTCGTTGGTCCATGTGTCTTCAAAAACGATGATGGTCAGAATGTTACTGTTTGTGAAAATTTTTGTTCCAGATTGTGCCTCGTACGCGCCAGCCGTGGCGGCCACATGGCCGAAATCATATTTAAACATTAATGTGATAAAATTTTCTATCCAACAAAGACCATTTCATTGATATCCAAAATATATTACTACGTTTTATTATGATTTAAACTTGTATCACTCTATAAAAAACACCGATTAATAATTGTCTTCTAAATAGTCCGGATCTTCAAATTCAAAATTGATCCCAATTTTGAGTTGCAGCAAAGCCAACTTGTTCATGGACACAAACCTTCTGTCCACGACTCCAATACGACCACATTTCATAATTAGAAATTCTTTTATAAATTTCATTTATTTATAAACGGACAATGAAATTATGTGCATGTGAGATCTGCTTAATTCACCTTTTGGCCTTAAACCAATTTTACATAACAAAACTGTTGATTGTTGTTGTTTTCTTCTTCTTCAAGTTAAACAAAAAAAAAAAAGAGTTGGGAATACAAGAAACAGCAAACCAAATAACCGGAATGTTTATTGTACTTCATTTGCCAGCTATCGTTTCATCAAGAAGATGATTTAATTCGCAGGGGTATGAGACGACACATTTTGGATACTTTTCCCTGGGCACTGGCAAGCCAAGCCAAGCCAAGCCAAGCCATTTTGTGACTGACTGCGTGTAAGAGAGAGAGTGTGTGTGTCTATGTGTGTGTGTATGTTGCATGTGGTGTCTGGTTGTGTGGGAGGTGATTAAAGAGGTAAAAGGCAGTTACAAAAACAATACTCGGAATCATGCGGCAACAAAAAAAAGAATATAATAATAAAAACAACAACAACAACAACAATGCTGACAACGATTCTTCTGATGATGTTGAGGACACACAACACAATGATTTGGAGAATGGCAACGACGACGATGCTGAACTGAAAGCAAACCAAACAAAGTGAAATGAGAACCCATCCAATTTGCTGGCAGCGATAAATTCTTCTTAACTTTTCCCCAGGACATTTTGTGATTTGTGTTTAGTTCATTTCTTTTCCTCTACAGTTTTTTTTTTATTTTCTTTTTTCTTCCCTGTTTCGCCTTTCTTAACAAGTTTCATATGAAATACAAAACTTTTTTGTTTTTGTTGCGTCTTGTCGTATCGTCATGTCGACGTACATGCATGTCTGTGCATGCATGTGTGTATGTGTGTGTGTTTGTGTGTGTGTGTGTGTGTATATGAAAGTGTCTATGTCTTCTTGTTTTTTTATTTGTCTTATTGTTTTATTATTTTTTAATTTTTTTTAGTTTCCATCTCCTGTTGAACATGTGTCGTCCTGGCAGGATCTAAACTGAATCTGAAGATGATAATGAAGTTGTTGTAAAAACTTCAATGTGCAGTTTTTTATTTGCTTCACTTAGTTGGGGAGGTCCTTTAGTTTCGTATGGGTTGTGCATTATTATTAAGGTTCTATATCCTCCTCCCCATTTCTTTAAGAGGGATGGCGACACGGTAACACTAATTTTTTGCAAGCGTAAATTGTTGAAATCCTGTTCATATCGAGGAAGTCATAGCAAACTTTGACCAGAAATTCTAATTAAAATTGGACTAAATTTGACCTGCTTGTGGCACATTAAAGAAAATTTGGAAGCCCCCCCCATTTTATTGGGATCACGATCGATCACGTTGTTATTTAAAAACAGACCCCGAAGGCAATTGTAGCCTGGGGTTCATGGTTCCCCTTGCAGTTTCCAATATACTCCGTTTCTGGGTTGTAGAGTTGGGTCAAACTTCATCAAACTCTCAGTTTTACCAAAAACCTATGGTCAAACCCATGTCATTTAAATGGATTTGATTAAAGGTTTTTGGCGAAACTGAGCGTTTGATAAAGTTTGACACAACTCTACTGGGCTATTGAGAATCTTGCGGGATATATTAAGAGTTACTAAATAAGAACTCATGGTGATTTTCAAAACAGCTCACCCGAGATACGCACTAATCGAGGACATAAACTTTTAGCTCAGCCATCTTGCAAAAAAAAATTCCCTCTACGTGCTAAAATTAATACGTTTAATATAACGGTTTTTAAATAGAGCTGTACCGAACTGAATCAAACACTCTCAAACGTTCGTTTTTGACAAAAACCTCTAATCAAACCCATGTAATTTAAATGGGTTTGTTTAGAGGTTCTTGTCAAAAACGAGCCTTTGAGAGCGTTTGATTCAGTTCGGTACAGCTCTAGTTTTAAACCTCAACTAATAGATGTAAAAAGACATGACTGATCACTCACAATGTAAAGGAGCGTGACTTTTCCTGCACCTTAAAAGAAAATTGTCAAAAACACCTGCATGCAATTTATATTTAATTAAATGTGACAAGAGTTTTTACTTGTACAAATTTCATGGGGAAATTTCATACGAGAATTGTGTCAATAAGAAACTGATGTGATTACAAATCAAATGCCCGTGCCACTGTGCAATTATTTCCATTATTTTCCGAATTTATGGTTCCATTTTATTTTATTTATATTTTTTTATTTAAAAAAAAGCCAAGTATTGCAGCAAAATCAAATTGTTCTCATATACGAGGTCTGTTAAATATATAGGGTAAAATTTTATTAGCTGAAAATTCAAATTCATTTAATAATTTATATTTTGTGTCCTCCAAAGTAACTCATAACAAGTTTAAAACTCTTGTGGCAACGTGTCTTCCTATCTTCGAAGCAGAGCCAGGTTACGGCACCCGATATCGATTGAAATTTCGATCGATATCGACTGCAGTCATTCGGCACCAGGGACCAAATCACCTCATTCGATATCAAGCGGAATTTCAATATAATTTAAATACGACTTTCGTTCGATATCGGGTGCCGTAATTTGTTCCCAGTTCTGTTATGCATTTTTTTCAGTGTCCTCGAGTTTTCTCGTCCTTCTATGCAACCGTGCAACAGGGAAGAGTTGCATTTTACTAGATCTGAGGCATGATTGCGGTCTTATATTTTTTTATTATTTTTTTTATTGAACCAACTTTACTGCAACACACTTTTTATACCCAAAATCTCCGACCCACCTGGTATAACGATGTCTTCAGCAATTTTTTTAATAAGAAATCGGCAACTTTTTTTTAATTTTCTTAATTTTTGAAATATTTTCATCTGTTATTGAGTTACTGCGGCGTTCAGGACTAAACTCCTCATAAAAATCTTTTCGATCTTGTTTGGAAAAATTTTTGGAAATGTCCGTGTGCCCCTGGCAACATTCCAAGTGCGTTGGAGCACTTTTTTATTTTTATTTTATTTATTTAATTACTTAGTCATTTTAGTTTTTTTTTTTTTTGCAAAAGTTGATTCAAAACACCTCCAACTTTTATGAATCTCACAAACAACTTAAACACGCTGAAGAGCTGAAACTGTGACCAAGCGAAAAGTTTGAAAATTCCCTAAGTTTCTTAACACACCTCGTACAATTCCTTAATTCTCAAAAATTCTATAACTCCCACCGTGTTTTCCTGAAAACCCTTTTCTCTGATCAAACTAATTGTGAATAAGTTTCGTAGAAAGCACGACTTCCAGGGTTATAAAAATTCGCAGTGAAATTATTTTGTTCAAATTTTGGCATGCAACGAGTTCGCTTGAAAAGGTGACGCAAAAGAAAAAAATTTTGACACAAAAGAATATTTTTTTCAATCTCTACCTTTTTAATATATTTGGGTTTTTTGCTAGAATAAATAGCCGGGATAAAAACCAATTTCGGGTTTTTTTTTTTTGAGTAGGACCAGCACTCAAACTGGAAGGAGGGGATAGTGTTAGAAGGATATGTTCCGCAAAAGAAAACTTAAATATAAAGAAGAAGCCCGTGTATCTCCCTTTTATTTTGGCCTTTTCTTTGTAGAAATTATTTTTTTTTGCAGATTAAAAGGATTTCGTTGGAAAAGTATTTAAATTAAAATATTTCAATACATTTCCCAAACTTATTCATTTAATTTAATACTGAAAGTTCATAAACAAAGTGTTTGTTTGTATGTGTGTGTGTGTGTGTGTGTGTGTGTGTGTGTGTGTTACAGCCAGTCCATGGAATGAAAGAAATCAAAAGATAAATATTTTAATAAATTATCTTATCGTTCGTGGGCTTTTGTAAACTTGTCTTTTTTAATAATTCAAAAATGTTTGTGTGTGTGTGTGTGTGTGCATCCCCCATAACCCAAATGGAATGTATCCCAACAACATAAAAAATGTTACTTTGGCAAGCTGGAAGTTGGAAGCCAAACACACACACACTCAAACAGATACAACACGAGGTTTCTCTAAGGTTGAGGGTTATGATGTCGTTGTATTTGTTGTTTGTTTTCTTTTTGCTCTTACGGAATATGCCAACGTATGAGTTTAATTTGTCCTCTTCTTCTTCTTTTTTTCTTGCGCTTTACAGAAACAGAATCAAAAATTTCTTAAGGCACTTTCAAAATGAGATAAGGTCTTTTGCCTGCAAAACTTTTTCACTTTTTTCCAGTGTGTGTTTTATATGTGTAGCTGCAGCGCACACACACACGAACACACACACACACACACCTGCACATACACAGTCTTACATGCATTAATCGCTGTGAAAAAGGAATCGAGCAGAAATAAATACTCTTCGATGTTTGTGTTTAAAGTTTACCAATACAACTATAATTTCCTACATGCAAAGGACTACAAAAAGATACATCAGTATGTGTGTGTGTGTACGTGTGTTTGGTTGCATGTATGCTTGCAAGTGTTATATGATAACAGCCAACATGCACAATCGAGAAAACTCTTACTATCCCTAAGAAACCAAAGGAAACTTTTCCACTTTCGTGGGCATTGTGCAACAGCAACTGTGTGTGTGTGTGTGTGGGCTAGTAATTCATATATGGAGGTGTTTAGAATAGTGTGTGTATGTGTGTGTGTGTGTGTGTGCATCTTTTCAATTTCTATTCCCCCAGTGTTGTGCATTGTAAATCGAAGCGAAATGAAACATGGGATTTTTTTGTTGCTTTTGTTTTAGTTGTTGGCTGCAGTGTTTTTTTTTTTTTTTCTTTCTGTGGCTCTCTCCGCTCTGCTGACTGAGTAACTGCCAGGCGCGAGCTGACGGACGTGACTGCATGGTTGGTTATATGGTTGGCTCTACATGTTTAGTCGTAGTTAATTGCTTCAGGGTTTGTAGTTGTTTTTAGTTGGGGGGGTTTGTAGTTGTTGTTTTAAAAAAGAAAAATATACATTTTTCTGTGTGTGTGTGTTTGTAAAAGTTAACATAGAAATTGTTCCAGTATGTAGTGGTATCGCCCATGGACACGAACAAAAAAAAAGAAAAAAAGATGAAGAAAATAAAACTCGAAGCAGGCAGAAAAAGTAAAAAGGCAGGGAAATAGGAAATAATCTCAAAGACTCTGCGAACCACCCAACAGATTAGAACGCTCATGTGTTTATGATAATATGCGATTTGGAATGCCAGCGAGTGGTCTAATTGGAAATGATTTATGGATGTGGGGATAAATAAATAAAAATAAAAATATTTTATTCTTTCGCTTATAAATGCAGAGATGTATCGCTCTAGTGGCAGCCACACAAACTGCTTATTGGATTGAAATTTAGTAAAAATAAAAATTATTTTTATTTAATTGTAAATCCATCATGTGGGTAAATCCCTGTCAAAACGCTACCAAGTTAAACACGACCAATTTTTTTTATAAGAAATTTGGATTTTAAATTTTGTAGCCCTTAAATATTTCCAAAAGAATTATTTGCGGAAAATACAGCGAAAAAGCTGAAAGAACCCTACTCGGGGATTTTAAAAATAATTTTAGGATATCACGGGTTTCTCAGAAACGAATGTGTTTTCCATTTCTTTGATTGTCTTAAACATTTCCAAAAGAATTACTTGCTACTGGCGGAATATACAGCGAAAAACACGAAAAATCCATATTGGGAGATTTTTTAAATATTTTTGGGAAATCGCGGGGATCTCAAAGACGATGCTGGTTTTTATTTCCTTAATTGTTTTAAATATTTACAAAAGAGCTATCTGCCATTGGAGGAAAAATCCCGATGCGGGGATTTCGAAAATATTTTTGGGAATAGTAGGAATTCACTTCGATAATATAGATATCGAAATTTTTTTAATTTCCTTACGGCTCTCGATTATTTCTAATAGAGTTATATGGAAAATACAGGGAAAATGCAACAAAAAAAATCCCAATTCTGGGATTTTGAACATGTTCAATCCATTTAATTCTCAAATTAACTGAAAAAAATTTTTTTTTACTTTTTCCAAATATGTGATATTCAATATCTTTTTCTAATATCTCAAAAGCCATTTTTTTTAAACAACTAAAAATTTGGGATTTTAAATTTTGTAGCCCCAAATACACCCTTCGAAATGACTTATGACTCATGTTTTCTATGACATAGTTTTCAATCTCCCAGGGGCTTAAGTTGTTTTATTAAAGATTTTCAACACTAAAATAAAAAAACAAATCCTGCAAAGCTTAAAGAACTTTAAGCAGCAGTTAAGATTGTTATTTAAAAAAAATTAGCCCAAAATTATATAAAAAAAACTCTTTTTAGCAACTTTTAAATGGCTCTACTCTGCTCAACAAAATTTATGCAAAATGTTGCAAAATAAAAGAAGAGCAAATGATTTATTTTTTTTCCTATTTTTCCTATTTCGAATCCCTTTGACTTGGTTGACTTGACTTGAACTAAATAGAATGGAATTAGTTGGGAATACTATTCCTGGCTGCTGCTGCTCTCGTTTCACTTGCAAGTGTGTGAGTTGTATTGTTGTTGCTGTAGTTGTTGCAACTCTTAGTTATTCCAACGAAATGCCAACAGCGATATTTCTTCTTCGTCTTCTCATTATCATCGTCATCATCATCATCATCATGATGACAAATACTCATTCTCATCATCGCCGTCGTAGATGATGCGGCAGTAAATCCAAACCCACATGATTTCGTTTATGAATGCGGCAAGTTTGGCATGAGAACAGGGGGTGTTTTCGTTGCTCACGGGCTTTTTCCAGTTTTATTTGTGTGCTTGTGTATTTTTCTTCTTCTTCTTCTTCTTCTTTTACTTCTCTCCTTTTGGTAAATAGTCTATGCTGTCGTTGTTTTTGTTGTTGTTCTTCTGCACACATTTCTTTTCCCTGAGGCCTACGACCGTAAGGTTTTTGTCTATGCTGAACTTTGTGCTAAATATTTGCTTAATACTGCGCTAATATATTTTACGCTTTTCTAAAGCTTTTGTCTACAAGTTCTTTCATGCACGAACATGCACACAGACTTTTTATTTGCCTGCTGCTTTGCTTTTGTTTCAAACTCAAATTTGTTACTGCGACATAGAAATATGGTGTGCATGTTTATGTGTGCGCGTGTGTGTGCAAGAGCAACAACTACAATAACATTTTACCTCCGTTTGTTTTTACAGCCTGGAAGGCTTTAAAGCTTAAAATGTCATGTATTTATTCTGCCACTACCCGCTCGCACTGCCAAACTGTTCGCCTCGTCTTTACTATTTCGATTGTGTTATTATCTACATCCTGATTACCTGAGGGATTTTATATTTGTTTAACTGTTTTCAGAACAAAACTCTTCTAATTTGTATTTTTGGATGAACAAAAAAAAAAATATCCTGATTACACAACAGAAGATGGGTTTGTGTGTGTGTGAGTATGCATGAATGAGCGTGTGAGTGCACGTTGTGGAGATGAGCATGTTTTCAGTAACTTTCCTTTGAATCACAGGAGACTGAATTAACGTGTTTATTAAAGGACTGATTAGTATGCTCAAGTCAATGAGAGTTGAGGAGGAGCAGGACATAAGCCAGTAAAGCCCTACTCCAACTACGTGCTTAGAAACTCTGAATCACTGTAGGCAATCCATTCTGCACGCTGGCAAATTAACTGGTTGACTATCACAATCGACAAATCATAGTCCAAAAAATCGGCTGGATGTAAGCTGGGTCCCGAATTCCCTCAACCAAGAGCTCTCATTTTTAAATGGATCGGCATTCAGAATGGAAAACCCTACTCATGAAATTTTATTGTTCCAGAACCATGAAAGTAGGGGATGGTGGTGAGAGAATACGTAAAGAGAGATAATAAGACAGAGAGTTTGTTGCAGCTATTTTTTTCTTCGTTTAACCTTCCGTGGTTCCAAATTTCCCCCGGGCTGTCCCACAACTCCTTGATTGTATTATTCAAAAAAAAGTCTTAAAATTAAAAAGGTTATTGTCTGTACTGGCCAAAACTCATCTTCTCGTTTGATGCTCTTCTAGAAATTATTTGTAAATTTTCATAACAAATGGAAATGGTGCAGAAGCATCTAAATATTTCGATTGAAGTCTGTTAGTGTTTATTATTAAAGTGAGTGCTTTCAAAGAAACATGAATACATTATGTTACGTGCATGATTGTGCGTGATTAAACATAAAGAAATTTTCCAAGCAAACGGAAATGTTGTAAAAGTGTTTGAAAAATTTCTTTTTATGTCTTGACCTTTAAGTGAGTGCTGCTAAATACGTGCATGATTGTGCATGCTTAAGCACGAAGAGAGTTATTCATGTTTAGCAAATTTTCCAAACAAGTAGAAATGGTGTAAAAATTTTTACAATATTTCATGTTATTTCTTGGTCTCTAAGTCAGTGCTGCCAAATAAATATGAATACATTATGTTACATGCATGATTAAGCATGAAGAATTTAATGCTTGATTGAATGATAATGCATGATTAGTAAATTTCCCAAGCAATTGGAAATGGTGTAAAAGTGTTTGCAAAATTTTATGTTATTTCTTGGTCTCTAAGTGAGTGCTGCCAAACAACCATGAATACATTATGTTACGTGCATGATTTTACATGATTAAGCATGAAGAACTATTCATGATTAATAAAATTTACAAGCAAGTGGAAATGGTGTAAAAGTATTTAAAAATCATGTTACTTCTTGGCACCTAAGTGAATACTGCCAAAGGAATATGAATACATTATGTTACATGCATGATTGTGCATGCTTAAGCACGAAGAGTTATTCGTGATTAACAAATTTTCCAAACAAGTGGAAATGGTGTAAAAGTCTTTACACAATTTCGTGTTATTTCTTGGTCTCCAAGTGAGTGCTGCCAAATAAGCATGAATACATTATGTCACGTGCATGATTGTGCATGACTGAGCATCACTACAAGAAATCAAACTTTTACACAACCTCTCCCGCCTAGACAAAACGATATGACAGAACACCCTGCATCCATGTGTGTGTGTGTGTGTGTGTGTATGTGTTGGCAGCATTACGTATTGAAACATTAATAAGAGTTGAAGTAAATATTTATCTTTTGTAATTTTTAATATGATTCCTACAACCCTTTCGCTTCCTCTCACCGACACTTTCCAGCCAATCGATGGCTGAAACATAATTTGTTGCTTTTCATATCTCTCATTCTTAACTGTTCGACATTAAAGGCAAAAAAAAGCAGAAACAAAATCAAAAAGAAGAAGCAAAAAGTGGAAAAGAAAAAGGTTTAGCTTGAAACTGAAAATGCCTTGAGGTGGTCACAATGCATGCGAGAGCCAAAAATAAATCGCATGTGAATGTCAGACCAATAAGTTTCTCAAGTTTTGAGGCCACAAAATTCATCTTTGAGCGCAAAGAAAAGTTTATTCGTGTGTTTGGGTGTGTGTGTGTGTGTGTGTATGTTCTTAAAACTGTTGGGGGGATTGTGTGAAATTACTTTTGAGTTTCCGTATGAGAAACTCAATAAATTTTTAATCGGTTACTGGAATCAAAAAGTTAAGTTTTATGGAAACATTCATGCCAGCATTTCGCAATGGAATGCAAAAGTGTAGCACAAATTATTTGCCAGACTGTAGAAGGAATGTCACACTGATTTATGATTCGCAGAAAGCACATTTCGATTTTATTTGATAAATTATTCAATACGAATTTGAATAAATTTTTTTCTTAATAAAGAAATCATTTTGAATGACAGCGATCTGTATTTGGAACTTAGGAAAGGAGGGTCTTAGATTCAATCTAGTGGCTTGGAACCCACATTCGCTATCCACTCACATTTCCACGCAATTTAAACCGAAATTGCAATCGATTTCTTTCAATTTTATTAAAATCTATTTTGTAGCTAAAAATACTGATGAAAACTTGTTTCTTGGTTTTTTTCAGGAAAAAATGCGATATGGACCGAGAGCGAGAAAGAGAAAACAAATCGTTGGAGCCTAGAGATTTGTCAGCGACCGGCCGAATATACGCCAGAAATGACATCAAAATTAGGTAAGATTTTTTATAGAATTAGAAAAAAACCTGGCAGCCATTAAACAACAGTTTTCTTATCCACAGCGCCTCCCCCACAGTCTCGCCAACGATTTCAAACTCCAGCTCACCAACACCCACACCCCCAGCCAGCTCAGCAGTCACCCCTTTGGGTTTGCCACCGGGCACAGTGGGTGGCACTTCGGCTGCCAGCAGTACAGCAGGCTCCGCTGGCACTGCTGCTTCCTATATGCATGCAAATCACAAGCCCATAACGGGTATACCATGTGTGGCAGCTGCCTCCCGTTACACTGCTCCCGTGCACATCGATGTGGGCGGCACCATTTACACCAGTTCCCTAGAAACTTTGACCAAATATCCAGACTCGAAATTAGCCAAACTTTTTAATGGTTCCATACCCATCGTTTTGGACTCGCTCAAGCAGCATTATTTCATAGATCGCGATGGCGGCATGTTTAGGCACATATTGAATTTTATGAGGAACTCCAGGCTGCTAATAGCCGACGATTTTCCCGACTTGGAATTGTTGCTGGAGGAGGCTCGTTACTTTGAAGTGGAACGTAAGTTGCTCATAACAAGCAAAAATTTACTGTTTCATTAACCCACTTTATTCTTTAGCCATGATCAAGCAATTGGAGGGCATGCGCAAGGATCGTGTGCGCAATGGCAATTATTTAGTGGCGCCTCCAACACCACCAGCACGCATAAAAACCAGCCCGCGTGCTGCCACCAATATCGAATACAATTATGAAGTTGTGGCCCTCCACATATCACCCGATTTGGGTGAACGTATCATGCTTTCCGCTGAACGTTCTCTGCTAGACGAAGTCTTTCCCGAAGTCAATCAGGCCACACAAACAAGTCGTGGTGGAGTGTCTTGGAATCAGGGCGACTGGCGCCAAATCATACGTTTCCCGCTAAATGGTTATTGCAAACTCAACTCTGTGCAGGTGCTAACGCGGCTCTTAAACGCCGGCTTCACCATCGAGGCCAGCACTGGTGGCGGCGTAGAGGGCCAACAGTTTTCCGAATATTTACTTGTTAGACGTATACCGATGTGATAAACTGGAATGTATGAAATGGCTGCTGGGCCATTGAACTAAATAAAATTTAAATGTTTTTGCAAATACATTCAGAGGCAACTTTGGACAACTACAAACTACTGAATTGCATGACATGCAAAATAAATTGCTTAAAGCAAAAATTATACGATACTTTTATATAATAAATAACGATAGACAAGTTTAACATGATTGAAACTAAAATGATCATGACAAAAATTGAATTCCATTAAGTTAAAAACAGGAGTTTCTATGTCAAACAGATAGACACTCGCACAAGTCATTTCCCAATAAAATAAACACATACAAAATATATTTAAAAATCTTTAAAAATTTTAAAGATCGTTTTTAAAATTAAGTTTTTACACTCCTTTCTTGAAAATCGTAAAAGAACTGATTTCTTAGCTGAATTGTTATCTTAAATTATCAACAGTTCCAAATATTTAATTTAAGTCTTCTCCTGCTTTTGTAAAATATTTAAATTCTATTCGTATCTATATTTGCGAACATGTCTGTATTTATTTAGTTTTACCACTTAAGTTTTTTAAATTGAATTTTTATTAGTAGTTTAGAAATATTTTTTGCCAACAAATCAACCATTTCCAATCCATTTAATATGTAGAACCAACTTAAATGTAGTCAAATATCTGATTGTAAGAATATGATTTTGAAATGTTTCTAGACAAACCGTATACTCGTACATGCAAGCAAAAAATCTATGTAATTTTTCTAAGTGTAGTTCCATCTTTGAAATAAAAATTAAAAGAAATGAAGCCCGTTGCATTCGTGTTAATAATTCGAATGTTCTGTTGGAACAGGAATAATAAAGAAATTTAAAATACACAAAATTGTGCTGTTCAATTTATTTACTCCGTTGTTGGAAATTGTAGTTGTTGTCTGGACTATGTTTGGCATTCACTAGTATCGCATCCAAAACATATATGAGTAGATATCGAATGCGGTTATCAAGCCACAAGATTGAATCTATGAAAATACAGGTAGTTGTCACTGAAAATGATTTGATTATTTAGAAAGAAAATTATTCCAAAACAATTTTTGTTGAGTATTTTATCAAAGAGAATCGAAAAGTCCCGTGCATGTGCTTCTTGCGCATTATAAATCAGTCTGGCATTCCTTTTACAGTCTGCCAAATAATTTGTGCTACACTTTTGCTTTCCATGGCGAATTGCTGGCATGCATGTTTCCATAAAACTTAACTTTTTGATTCCAGTAACCGATTAAAAATTTATTGAGTTTCTCATACGGAAGTATGAGTAATTTCACAAAATCCCCCCAACAGTTTTGAAAACACACATGCACACACACACACACAAAATAAACTTTTCTTTGCGCTTAAAGATGAATTTTGTGGCCTCAAAACTTGAGAAACTTATTGGTCTGACCGCCCACAAATTGTAGTTGTTATCTATTGTCTGGACTATGTTTTGCATTCACTAGAATCGCATCCAAGTCATTCACCAGGTCGCCTTTGACATAAAAAACTCTATGAAATTAATTATTTGCATTTCATTCAATTCCTTTTCAGTTTTTATATTGAACATTTTCTGTTAATTCTCTTATGAAAAAGTCACGTTAGTTTACATTGTGACTGATTATTCATGTCTTTCTGCATGCAATAATTTTTATGGTGCTAATTTTAGCAGACGAAATATTATTTATTGCTGACAATTCCTTTTAGCAAAATGGCTTAGCTAAGAGTTTGTATCCTCGCTAAATTGTGTCTTGGGTGAGGTGTGTTAGAATTCCCACGAATTTTGATTTCATGACTTTTGCTTTTCCTAGCAAGTTTCTCAACACAAACAAAGAACACATGGTGTGAAATGGCACTCAGAGAATTGAATTGTTATACAGCGGAGAGCTGAAAGAATGTTTTCTTGTGAAATCTCCTTTCTTTAGTAAGACTGATGTCTGAGGCTGCAGTGCTCATTCCACTGGAATCAGTGTCCAATACAAGGAGGCGGCAACACTCATTGTTCTAGAATGATATATTACAGTTATTCTGAAATGAAGATTCACAGGAGTTAGTAGACGGTCACAAGATTTACTTTCCATTTTGTGCTTTCCTGAACTTTCGCTCACATAAAACTCAAATTTATTTAAATGACTTGCTAACTTTTGTATGAACTAGAAACGCCCCGGTGTAAATATTCGACCACTTAACCTTAAAAATTAGTACAGACATGTGATTCCTTCTTCAAAAATATTAAGAGATGTTGAAAAATCTTAATGCATTTATTACAGCACATCTCCATGAAGTGTGTCCAGGATATTTATTTTAGTCATTGCATTTTATGCCATTGGGAATAGGTTGCAAGATTTGCTACATCACAAAGTAACACACAAAAAATCACAATAACCAAAATTCTTAAGTGTGTCGATGTGAAAAACATTTATTCACCTCGTAAGTCAGAAATCCACCTTTTTCATATGCCTACTGTTTAAGCCATAAGCCATTTTTGCATAGTTTAAGTACAGACAAAGATATTATGAGATGACGTATCATGTTTGCAGTTGGTATTGTCAATGTGGGCATTAATGTAACCCACCACTGATACAGTAAACCCTATTCAACATATAAAGGGGGATGTTTTGGGGTTTGAAATAACGCCAATACATGCTTGGCTTTTTGTGTGTGGAATAATTCTAACAATTTGCATGCAACAATACTAAGAAAATATATTAATTAAATAAAAGAAATAAATCATTTATTGAGATATTTGATTTCGTCTTACTGCCTATTTGTCTCTCTGCCTGTCTATCTGTTCATATCTTTTCTTTCAAGGTTTAATTCAAAAGAATTATTTTAACTGTTGTATAAAAAAAATCTATGTTTACATTGTAAAACATTGTTATGTAATTTTTAAATTTCATTAATTCAAAAAACCTCTTAAAAATAGCAGTTTTTTACTACCAATCGGAAAAATATGTAACCATTTCGAAACAGTAAATATGTAAAAAGTTGCAGCATCTCTTTCTAACTGCTGCTTTTAATGCTTAAACAAATACTTAATCAATTTAAATTAAATCTACTGATGCCCCATCTGCTTGTTATGGCAAGTTAACAAATAACTATACAAGTACTTTGAATCGAGTACAATTCTGGTTAAAAACAAACACCGACAACTTCGCATACACTGTAACCTCAAACCAAAATATATGACGTTTTGTATGAAAAAAAATAAATAAATAAATAGATAAGAGTGTACATGATGAAACAACTCTACCCTACAAACTCTTGCTGCCACCCGCAAAAACTACACCACCCGCCAACCCAAACCTATTAGCACTCTGCCACGAAATGGCAAAGTGATTGAATGAAGGCACCATGAAGGGGGGCAATACACAGAGACACGCACTTACTCTTGTATTCTGACTCATGATTTTTTTATTTCTCTGGTAGCAACGTACTTCTAACAACAACAATCATTGCTCCAGAGCCTAATTCAATTAAATATTTTGCCTTGTCCCACTGTAAAAGTGATTTACAAAAGAAAATTTCGTATGTGTTTGTTCGAAACACGTACATTGACGCAAATAGAATTGAAAAAATGTGCGTGTTTGGCCATGTGACCACTTAAACTTTTACGTTTAAAGGTCATAAAGCAAATACGGACTTACAAATGTGAGCGAGTAGATGGACGCTGTACGAGATGGAACTGAGACGCAAAATGTTATTAGAAATTGGTTTGAAGAAATTTAAATATTGTAAAAGATTTAAATTGATAACCAAATATTTTGCTTGACTTTTGGGACAAAATTAAAGGCGCTTACATATTGATTTTTAGTTGTACGATATAAATAAGAGGCTGCACACTACGAAGACTGAAAAACTATTTCAATGTTTAATGGCTCTCGTTCTCTCTCAAATATGGACACGATATAAGCTCAAAAGCTACAAGTAACAATCAATATAATTTTAAAATGCTAAAAAATCGTGCCAAGTTACATTGTAACTTTTCGTCAATTTTTTTAACGCTTTTTTAGAAACCAAAATATCATATAAGGCTCACTAAGAAGATAGTAACGTTCTATACACAAAACCCACGTTAGTAAAATATTGCTGAATATATTATTTTGAAAGTTTTCAAGCAATTTTTTTTGTATATAAATAAATATAGGAAATTTATAGTGTCTTGTGTTGTATGCAAGATGTAATTCAATTAGGAAACAGTGTTTTCAATAATAGAACGAAATATATATAAGAAATTTCTTAATATTTTAATTCTTTAGAATATATTTCAATTTATAAAAATATATATTTGCCTTAAAGAATGTATCGAAACAAATTTGGTAAGAAAATATTGTTACAACCCCACTCAAGTGCACATGAATGCGACTATTATTATTTCTTAAGCTTTAAATCACAAATTTTAACATAAATTTCATTAATAAAAATGTCCAGACAGAAAGAGATAGCAACTGCTATCTTTAAATGGATCCAATAATAATACCCTACAGAATAGAGTTGGGTCAAACTTCATCAAACGCTCAGTGTTGCCAAAAACCTTTAGTCAAACCCATTTAAATTACATGGGTTTGACTAAAGGTTTTTGGCAAAACTGAGTGTTTGATGAAGTTTGATCCAATTCTACTAGAGGAGAAGAGGTCTTGCATGTGCCTGAGTTATGTGAGGTGAAAAGGTTAGTGGTGTCAAATGGTCCACAGTCATGAGCAGGGAAAAGCACCAAAACAAAAGTGCTAACAAAATCCCTTCACTAAGTAGGATCAAACTTCGTTAAACGCTCAGTTTTGCCAAAAACCTTTAGTCAGACGCATGTAATTTAAATGGGTTTGACCAAAGATTCTTGGCAAAACTGAGCGTTTGATGAAGTTTGACCCAACTCTAGTAGGATTTATATGTTATTGTTTGGACTTATTTTAAAGAATATTTTTTATTTTATTGTTTGAAAGTAAAACTGTTTTAAAAACTATTTTTTATTAATATTTTTATATACACTTGGGTTCATACATAATAAGTACAAGTATACTGAGAATGCTTCTACGTTCTAACATGTTGGGCTTTACGAAGAAGCACTTTTTGCAATGGAGCTACAAAAATAAGTCAAAATCAATTTTTCAAATAAAGTAAAATTCTCGCATTTCCATTTTAATGTTTGCTTGAATACAAAATATTTTAAATTTTAGAGCTCAGAAAATTCTCAAGCATTCCATGATAAATAAAAGGTTTTGGTCTGAGAAAAACTCATGGACAATTTTAGCAGAGACCTATTTGACAGGTATTTTATTTTAGATTTAATGGAAATGCAACTGTTATACATCCTATTAAAATATATCAAAACTATTTTAAAAACCGTGTGTTTTACATCGAAGAAAAAAAGTGTATTCTTTATGGTGCTCCCTTTGTATTAAATTTAGTTCGATTAGCACTCATCCAGTATGTTTATTTAACCTCTAAAGCAAAAACACGAAATAAAAATAACCGCTACCTTAAAAGTTCCGCAAATCTAACCAATTTATAGTCCCTATTCGGTACTACTTTAGCCGATAATAGTAAGAAACAAAGTTGTGAAATTTACTTAACAAAAGAACAACATCAACAGAATCCTACATTCAAAAAGATTCGCACTCGGTGTCCGTATTAACTTCAGAGTTTCAGAACAATTGTGGACACCTTCCCCGACTTACAGATTTATAAGACCCTCTCTTGACAATATTATCACCAAAAACTATGCAGTTCTGTTCAGAACAAGTCAACAGTTTTGCTGATCTAAGCAAAATCTACTGTCTCTTCCTCTTTTTATGATTCAGCAAAATGTGGATTTTTTTACATGCCCTCATAAGAATTTGAAGTTGAATAGCTAAACTAATCAATTAATTTTATATTCCTTCGGAAACGACCAATAAAGATGTCTACACAACTCAAACCACTGACCTACACACACACACACACACACACACACATTCGAACACATACAAGTTTGACTGTACATCACACAACGTACGACGCTCGATATTTATTACACTTTTGATGTATGAACCCGTAGTTTAATACTTTTAAAAATATTTGTCAACGTTATGAATTATTGACATTATGAAATCTCCTTCCATCGTTTAAAAACCCAAACAAAACAACAGCCAACACGCAACAACGTCCATGAGAAGGATGTAGGGAAATAAGTTTGAAAATATGCGCCAATACTTTTCGTACACAATCCACAAACGTTAAGCCATCTGCTAAACAAAATATTATTTAATAATCCGAATGTGTGAGAAGATACGAGTTGAAATTTATATGCGAGTACATGCCAGAGTTGCAGGACGAGTGTACGAGTACATCAGCCATCGGTACGTACACACGGTTAAGTGTAACGGAGCTTGGCCAAGGATTATGTGGTTTTAGCATAATTTTCTGATATACAATTTTATCTTAATTGTTTAATGTTCAAAATCAACCGAAATGAAATTTTGTTTGCCAAGACTGTCCGTCTGTCTGTCTATCTGTCTGCCCGTCTGTCTGCCTGCCCGTCTGTCTGTCTGTCCTTTGGAAAGTGTTATTTTAGTTACATTTAGTTTTATGGCTCAAGCGGCTGACTCCTTGCAGGAGAGATATTAATTGCGAGTAGAGAAGGAATATTTAATGCTCGTGTAGTGCAAGTAACTCTCAAGCATTTTAAAGACACTTAAATGGTTGTGGACTCGTACGAGCAGAATGATTATTTCAACATTTTGTAGAATTAATTAGGCGCAGGGTATGGCCTGTTGTTAACTTTTAACAAGAAACTTTTTTCGGGTAAACAAACAAATTTTAATTGCATAATCAAATAAATTAACCTCCTTTCCAAGTGCCCCCTTTTGTTTGTACTCGTATAGTTGTTGCTGAGTCTGCTTGTCTATTAGTAGGGGCTTGTCAGTGACCTTTCATATGGCAACAACAATAATAACAAGAACAATAGCAGCAGCAGCCGCAGCCGCATCATCTTCCTCCTCTACGTCTCTCACATCATCTGATGCGTGCAAGTATTTTCTTTTGCCTCACCAAACATCTTAATAAAATAATTTAAACTACACAATCAGCCGTAATTATCAATTTGTGAATGTACAATTTAAGTTCAAACGTTCAAATAGTTATGACTACCATGACCATGTGCACAAACATGTCTGAATGGATGGGGATGGTTGATGGTTTAATGCCTGATTTGCTTGCTGGTATGAGTGGCATAATTACACAACATACCAACCAGCATATTTAAATAATAAGAATCCATTATCATTATCATTGATTTTTTGTTTGATCACAAGAAAGGAAATGTTTCATTGCGGCTACTCACTTGAAGCTCAAGTGCTTAAGAATGACTTTTTTCCTTGTCTTTTCTTGTTTGCATGAGTGAATGGGATTAAGAACAGTAGAACTACGGAGGTGAATTTAGTTTTGGCAAGTGATTCTTTATTGGACATTCTGCGTCGCTTGGCTTTGCAAATTTATTTAAGACCCACTGGTTTTTGCTCGTGATTTTCTTTATAATATATGTAAATAAAACTATGAGAGATGTCCCGAGCCATTTTACACTACGCCTTTTTACCCTGGATTTTTTAATTTGTTCTTTAGTTTGTTACAACGAAGCATTGGGAAGCCAACAAAGTCAATAACTGGGAATTCATGGGGATTTATAAACTAGAGTTTTGTCCAACTTCATCAAACGCTCAGTTTTGCCAGAAACCTTTGATCAAACCTATTTATATTACATGGGTTTGACCAAAGGTTTTTGGCAAAACTGAGCGTTTGATAAATTTTGACCCAACTCTATTTTAAACGCCTCACCAAAGACACAAACTAAGCGGGGACAAGTACACTTAGCGTAGCCATTTTGCTGAGAGGAATTGCAAATAATAAATACCTCCTTATTTGACAAGATTATCACCACAAACGGCTTTTGAACGCCAAATAATAAATGCAGAAAGGCATGAGTAATCAATCATAATGTAAATGTGCGTGACTTTTCTTGGGGAGTTAAAACAAATTACACAGTAAAGCAGGCTACAAACAGCACTAAGAGGAATATCCAAAATCCCCTCGACTTCATTTCATGACTTTGTTGCGCCCGCACGCTTCTTTACAACGCGCTGTAAAAAAACAAAGAACCCTGCAAGAAGGGAGCAGTGCAAAATAAGTAGCGTCATATACGTTTAAGCTAGAGCTGTGCCGAACTGAATCAAACGCCCGTTTAAATTACATGGGTTTGATTAGAGGTTCTTGTCAAAAACGAGCGTTTGATTAAGTTCGGCACAGCTCTAGTTTAAGTGTCTACACTAAGTGGTGTGTATCGGCGATATCTCGGGATGTCTAATTTAAGGATTTTGAATAGATCTGAGCTAAACTTAATCAAACACTCGTCTTTTACAAAAACCTTTCATCACACCCATGCAACTCAAAAAGGGTTTGATTAAAGGTTGTTGCCAGAAACGAGACTTTGAACAAGTTCGGCACAACTCTAGTTGTAAATCATATTTTCTCAGAACTCGATTGTGAATCATATTGTAGAAAAAAGGTTCTGGCTTTGGCTAATCGGTTCTCAAATCAGAAAAATTGTATTATTATAAGTTCACGCAGGCAGGTGTGTCTACACTATGTGGTGTGTATCAGCGATATCTCGGGATGTCTAGTTTTGGGATTGTGAATAGATCTGTGCTAAACTTCATTGAACATTCGTTTTTGACAAAAACTTTTCATCACACCCATGGGTTTGATTAAAGGTTGTTGTCAAAAACGACACTTTGATGAAGTTCGGCACAGCTATAATTGTGAATCATGTTTTCTCAGAACTCGATTGTGAATCATATTGTAGAAAAAAAAAGATTCTTACTTTCGCTGGGCGGTTCTCAAATCAGAAATATTGGAATATGTATTTATGACCGAGAACTAGAGTTGGGTCAAACTTCATCAAACGCTCAGTTTTGCCAAAAACCTTTGGTCAAACCCATTTAAATTACATGGGTTTGACTAAAGGTTTTCGGAAAAACTGAGCGTTTGATGAAGTTTGACCCAACTGTACTGAGAACAGAATCGATTAAAAGACTTTCAGGTTTCATACTCAACGCGTTAAATGCTACAGTCAGTGTTAAAATTGGCACCATCTTTTAAAATAATTTATTTTAGATTTACTGTCAGTCAATAATAAATGATTTTTATTTTATTTTTTTATCCAGAAATTAAAAAAGAGTCCTTAAGAATATATATTAATACTCAAAAATTTTTTATCTAGAATAAAATATATTAAATTCTAAGCTTTTAGCATTTCATAAAACTCCGCCCACTGTAACGTTAATTTAACTTACGACCGACCGTACATGTTAACCAGCATTAAATTTCTTTGATTAAAAAATGTATCTAAATGTCACTTTCAATTCTTTATTATTTAATATTAATTGCATTAAATGAGTTGGCTGATTATAAGAGTTCAATTTTTAAAAACGAAATAATTAAATTATTATTGTTGAAATTAAAAATATGCTCACTATCACAATTACGGTCATCATTATCATAATGCCGAGCAATAATCGCCATCACAAAGAGTTGGAAAAAAAATACACAACACAAATTGTATGTTGATTGAATTTAATACACGTTGCATGTCTGCTTTAATTTTATTAAAAAAAATTCAACAAGAAAAAATTTTTATATAACAAATGGGTCAAAGAGGGAATTTTCCATGCCGTAATAACTGACGCATCAAATATTGATGTTGTTGAACATGAATATTTTTGTATTTATTTGAATTTTTTTCCTTTTTTATTTTTATTTTTTTTCATTTTAACCTTTCAATTGACGTTTCAAAAATAGTTTGTCCCCTTGTGTCGGTTGCGCTGACCTTCAATACACTTTTTATTTTAATCATATTATGAATGAATGAACTGTTTTGCTGTGTGATCGCATCATTTGCCCCAGTCGTTTTAATGCTTTTGAACGTCGTCATATCGTCATCTGTTGGTGAGTCATATCATCATCATTCATCCATTCATTCATTCATGATTTATTAAATAGTTTGTGATCACACACACACTCCACAATACATTTTTGTTGTTGTCTTGCATAAGAGAATGATCTTAAATAGTGTTACGAATATGGTGTTCCTTTAAATTTTCTTTTTCGTTGTGAATGCAAATAATAAAATGAGGAATGTTTGATTAAAAATATCTGCTGGAAATTAGGTCAGTATATTTTTCCATTTATAATTTTTTTCTTTAATTCTCAACTCACATTGTGTAAATAGTGTAAATAGACAATCAGAAACAATGTTGGGAACTGTGACAGTGCAGTGGGCTATAAAATTTGGCATGCAAATTAAATGAAATATTTATTAACATGAAAGAGCTTTCAGTCTTAAGCAAAAAAGCACATAAACTACATGAGAATTATAAGCAGGTGGACAGAAAATATATATACAACTTTAATGTTACACGAAATAAATTTATTTTAAAATAAATAATTATTTTTGAAATAAAGTAAAAACTTTCCAACAATTCCCAAACATTTCAAATTTAATCCCCCTACCGGGAAGATTGAGAATTATAAACAGGTGGATAGAAAATATATACAACTTTAATGTTACACGAAATAAATTTATTTTAAAATAAATAATTATTTTTGAAATAAAGTAAAAACTTTCCCACAATTCCTAAAAATTTCAAATTGAGTCCCCCTACCGGGAAGATTGAGAATTATAAGCAGGAGGACAGAAAATATATACAACTTTAATGTTACACGAAATAAATTTATTTTAAAATAAATAATTATTTTTGAAACAAAGTAAAAATGTTCCCACAATTCCTAAACACTTCAAATTTAACCCCCCTACCGGGAAGATTGAGAGTTATAAGCAGCTGGACAGAAAATATATACAACTTTAATGTTACACGAAATAAATTTATTTTAAAATAAATAATTATTTTTGAAATAGAGTAAAAATTTTCCAACAACTCCCAAACATTTCAAATTGAATCCCCCTACCGGGAAGATTGAGAATTATAAGCAGGAGGACAGAAAATATATATACAACTTTAATGTTACACGAAATAAATTTATTTTAAAATAAATAATTATTTTTGAAATAGAGTAAAAATTTTCCAACAATTCCCAAACATTTCAAATTTAATCCCCCTACCGGGAAGATTGAGAATTATAAGCAAGTGGACAGAAAATATATACAACTTTAATGTTACACGAAATAAATTTATTTTAAAATAAATAATTATTTTTGAAATAAAGTAAAAATTTTCAAACAATTCCTAAAAATTTCAAATTGAATACCCCTACCGGGAAGATTGAGAATTATAAGCAGAAGGACAGAAAATATATACAACTTTAATGTTACACGAAATAAATTTATTTTAAAATAAATAATTATTTTTGAAATAAAGTAAAAATTTTCCAACAATTCAAAAAAATTTCAAATTGAGTCCCCCTACCGGGAAGATTGAGAATTATAAGCAGGTGGACAGAAAATATATACAACTTTAATGTTACACGAAATAAATTTATTTTAAAATAAATAATTATTTTTGAAACAAAGTAAAAATGTTCCCACAATTCCTAAACACTTCAAATTTAACCCCCCTACCGGGAAGATTGAGAGTTATAAGCAGCTGGACAGAAAATATATACAACTTTAATGTTACACGAAATAAATTTATTTTAAAATAAATAATTATTTTTGAAATAGAGTAAAAATTTTCCAACAATTCCTAAAAACTTCAAATTGAGCCCCCTACCGGGAAGATTGAGAATTATAAGCACGAGGACAGAAAATATATACAACTTTAATGTTACACAAAATAAATATATTTCAAAATAAATAATTATTTTTGAAATAGAGTAAAAATTTTCCAACAACTCCCAAACATTTCAAATTGAATCCCCCTACCGGGAAGATTGAGAATTATAAGCAGGAGGACAGAAAATATATATACAAATTTAATGTTACACGAAATAAATTTATTTTAAAATAAATAATTATTTTTGAAATAGAGTAAAAATTTTCCAACAATTCCCAAACATTTCAAATTTAATCCCCCTACCGGGAAGATTGAGAATTATAAGCAAGTGGACAGAAAATATATACAACTTTAATGTTACACGAAATAAATTTATTTTAAAATAAATAATTATTTTTGAAATAAAGTAAAAATTTTCAAACAATTCCTAAAAATTTCAAATTGAATACCCCTACCGGGAAGATTGAGAATTATAAGCAGAAGGACAGAAAATATATACAACTTTAATGTTACACGAAATAAATTTATTTTAAAATAAATAATTATTTTTGAAACAAAGTAAAAATGTTCCCACAATTCCTAAACACTTCAAATTTAACCCCCCTACCGGGAAGATTGAGAGTTATAAGCAGCTGGACAGAAAATATATACAACTTTAATGTTACACGAAATAAATTTATTTTAAAATAAATAATTATTTTTGAAATAGAGTAAAAATTTTCCAACAATTCCTAAAAACTTCAAATTGAGCCCCCTACCGGGAAGATTGAGAATTATAAGCACGAGGACAGAAAATATATACAACTTTAATGTTACACAAAATAAATATATTTCAAAATAAATAATTATTTTTGAAATAGAGTAAAAATTTTCCAACAACTCCCAAACATTTCAAATTGAATCCCCCTACCGGGAAGATTGAGAATTATAAGCAGGAGGACAGAAAATATATATACAACTTTAATGTTACACGAAATAAATTTATTTTAAAATAAATAATTATTTTTGAAATAGAGTAAAAATTTTCCAACAATTCCCAAACATTTCAAATTTAATCCCCCTACCGGGAAGATTGAGAATTATAAGCAAGTGGACAGAAAATATATACAACTTTAATGTTACACGAAATAAATTTATTTTAAAATAAATAATTATTTTTGAAATAAAGTAAAAATTTTCAAACAATTCCTAAAAATTTCAAATTGAATACCCCTACCGGGAAGATTGAGAATTATAAGCAGGTGGACAGAAAATATATACAACTTTAATGTTACACGAAATAAATTTATTTTAAAATAAATAATTATTTTTGAAACAAAGTAAAAATGTTCCCACAATTCCTAAACACTTCAAATTTAACCCCCCTACCGGGAAGATTGAGAGTTATAAGCAGCTGGACAGAAAATATATACAACTTTAATGTTACACGAAATAAATTTATTTTAAAATAAATAATTATTTTTGAAATAGAGTAAAAATTTTCCAACAATTCCTAAAAACTTCAAATTGAGCCCCCTACCGGGAAGATTGAGAATTATAAGCACGAGGACAGAAAATATATACAACTTTAATGTTACACAAAATAAATATATTTCAAAATAAATAATTATTTTTGAAATAGAGTAAAAATTTTCCAACAACTCCCAAACATTTCAAATTGAATCCCCCTACCGGGAAGATTGAGAATTATAAGCAGGAGGACAGAAAATATATATACAACTTTAATGTTACACGAAATAAATTTATTTTAAAATAAATAATTATTTTTGAAATAGAGTAAACATTTTCCAACAATTCCCAAACATTTCAAATTTAATCCCCCTACCGGGAAGATTGAGAATTATAAGCAAGTGGACAGAAAATATATACAACTTTAATGTTACACGAAATAAATTTATTTTAAAATAAATAATTATTTTTGAAATAAAGTAAAAATTTTCAAACAATTCCTAAAAATTTCAAATTGAATACCCCTACCGGGAAGATTGAGAATTATAAGCAGAAGGACAGAAAATATATACAACTTTAATGTTACACGAAATAAATTTATTTTAAAATAAATAATTATTTTTGAAACAAAGTAAAAATGTTCCCACAATTCCTAAACACTTCAAATTTAACCCCCCTACCGGGAAGATTGAGAGTTATAAGCAGCTGGACAGAAAATATATACAACTTTAATGTTACACGAAATAAATTTATTTTAAAATAAATAATTATTTTTGAAATAGAGTAAAAATTTTCCAACAATTCCTAAAAACTTCAAATTGAGCCCCCTACCGGGAAGATTGAGAATTATAAGCACGAGGACAGAAAATATATACAACTTTAATGTTACACAAAATAAATATATTTCAAAATAAATAATTATTTTTGAAATAGAGTAAAAATTTTCCAACAACTCCCAAACATTTCAAATTGAATCCCCCTACCGGGAAGATTGAGAATTATAAGCAGGAGGACAGAAAATATATATACAACTTTAATGTTACACGAAATAAATTTATTTTAAAATAAATAATTATTTTTGAAATAGAGTAAAAATTTTCCAACAATTCCCAAACATTTCAAATTTAATCCCCCTACCGGGAAGATTGAGAATTATAAGCAAGTGGACAGAAAATATATACAACTTTAATGTTACACGAAATAAATTTATTTTAAAATAAATAATTATTTTTGAAATAAAGTAAAAATTTTCAAACAATTCCTAAAAATTTCAAATTGAATACCCCTACCGGGAAGATTGAGAATTATAAGCAGAAGGACAGAAAATATATACAACTTTAATGTTACACGAAATAAATTTATTTTAAAATAAATAATTATTTTTGAAACAAAGTAAAAATGTTCCCACAATTCCTAAACACTTCAAATTTAACCCCCCTACCGGGAAGATTGAGAGTTATAAGCAGCTGGACAGAAAATATATACAACTTTAATGTTACACGAAATAAATTTATTTTAAAATAAATAATTATTTTTGAAATAGAGTAAAAATTTTCCAACAATTCCTAAAAACTTCAAATTGAGCCCCCTACCGGGAAGATTGAGAATTATAAGCACGAGGACAGAAAATATATACAACTTTAATGTTACACAAAATAAATATATTTCAAAATAAATAATTATTTTTGAAATAGAGTAAAAATTTTCCAACAACTCCCAAACATTTCAAATTGAATCCCCCTACCGGGAAGATTGAGAATTATAAGCAGGAGGACAGAAAATATATATACAACTTTAATGTTACACGAAATAAATTTATTTTAAAATAAATAATTATTTTTGAAATAGAGTAAAAATTTTCCAACAATTCCCAAACATTTCAAATTTAATCCCCCTACCGGGAAGATTGAGAATTATAAGCAAGTGGACAGAAAATATATACAACTTTAATGTTACACGAAATAAATTTATTTTAAAATAAATAATTATTTTTGAAATAAAGTAAAAATTTTCAAACAATTCCTAAAAATTTCAAATTGAATACCCCTACCGGGAAGATTGAGAATTATAAGCAGAAGGACAGAAAATATATACAACTTTAATGTTACACGAAATAAATTTATTTTAAAATAAATAATTATTTTTGAAATAAAGTAAAAATTTTCCAACAATTCAAAAAAATTTCAAATTGAGTCCCCCTACCGGGAAGATTGAGAATTATAAGCAGGTGGACAGAAAATATATACAACTTTAATGTTACACGAAATAAATTTATTTTAAAATAAATAATTATTTTTGAAACAAAGTAAAAATGTTCCCACAATTCCTAAACACTTCAAATTTAACCCCCCTACCGGGAAGATTGAGAGTTATAAGCAGCTGGACAGAAAATATATACAACTTTAATGTTACACGAAATAAATTTATTTTAAAATAAATAATTATTTTTGAAATAGAGTAAAAATTTTCCAACAATTCCTAAAAACTTCAAATTGAGCCCCCTACCGGGAAGATTGAGAATTATAAGCACGAGGACAGAAAATATATACAACTTTAATGTTACACAAAATAAATATATTTCAAAATAAATAATTATTTTTGAAATAGAGTAAAAATTTTCCAACAACTCCCAAACATTTCAAATTGAATCCCCCTACCGGGAAGATTGAGAATTATAAGCAGGAGGACAGAAAATATATATACAACTTTAATGTTACACGAAATAAATTTATTTTAAAATAAATAATTATTTTTGAAATAGAGTAAAAATTTTCCAACAATTCCCAAACATTTCAAATTTAATCCCCCTACCGGGAAGATTGAGAATTATAAGCAAGTGGACAGAAAATATATACAACTTTAATGTTACACGAAATAAATTTATTTTAAAATAAATAATTATTTTTGAAATAAAGTAAAAATTTTCAAACAATTCCTAAAAATTTCAAATTGAATACCCCTACCGGGAAGATTGAGAATTATAAGCAGAAGGACAGAAAATATATACAACTTTAATGTTACACGAAATAAATTTATTTTAAAATAAATAATTATTTTTGAAACAAAGTAAAAATGTTCCCACAATTCCTAAACACTTCAAATTTAACCCCCCTACCGGGAAGATTGAGAGTTATAAGCAGCTGGACAGAAAATATATACAACTTTAATGTTACACGAAATAAATTTATTTTAAAATAAATAATTATTTTTGAAATAGAGTAAAAATTTTCCAACAATTCCTAAAAACTTCAAATTGAGCCCCCTACCGGGAAGATTGAGAATTATAAGCACGAGGACAGAAAATATATACAACTTTAATGTTACACAAAATAAATATATTTCAAAATAAATAATTATTTTTGAAATAGAGTAAAAATTTTCCAACAACTCCCAAACATTTCAAATTGAATCCCCCTACCGGGAAGATTGAGAATTATAAGCAGGAGGACAGAAAATATATATACAACTTTAATGTTACACGAAATAAATTTATTTTAAAATAAATAATTATTTTTGAAATAGAGTAAAAATTTTCCAACAATTCCCAAACATTTCAAATTTAATCCCCCTACCGGGAAGATTGAGAATTATAAGCAAGTGGACAGAAAATATATACAACTTTAATGTTACACGAAATAAATTTATTTTAAAATAAATAATTATTTTTGAAATAAAGTAAAAATTTTCAAACAATTCCTAAAAATTTCAAATTGAATACCCCTACCGGGAAGATTGAGAATTATAAGCAGAAGGACAGAAAATATATACAACTTTAATGTTACACGAAATAAATTTATTTTAAAATAAATAATTATTTTTGAAATAAAGTAAAAATTTTCCAACAATTCCCAAACATTTCAAATTGAATCCCCCTACCGGGAAGATTGAGAATTATAAGCAGGAGGACAGAAAATATATACAACTTTAATGTTACACTTAATAAATTTATTTTAAAATAAATAATTATTTTTGAAATGGAGTAAAAATTTTCCAACAACTCCCAAACATTTCAAATTGAATCCCCCTACCGGGAAGATTGAGAATTATAAGCAGGAGGACAGAAAATATATACAACTTTAATGTTACACGAAATAAATTTATTTTAAAATAAATAATTATTTTTGAAATAAAGTAAAAATTGTTAAGCAATTCCCAAACATTTCAAATTGAATCCCCCTACCGGGAAGATTTTATAATAAAATAAACTTGGCACTCATTTTATACTTAATCCTCAACGAAAATGTAAATAGCGTGCCCTAACTTTTCACTCCCACTATACCGTGCGATGCCAAATATGCTGAGCAACTGTAACATGTTAAAAATAAAACTGCAAAAATGAATGGGAAAAAAATTGGCAACCTTGTGGTTGGTCAACAACTGAGAGGTGCATGTTTCTGCAAGAATTTTATAAAAATGCAAAAAGCAAATATGAAACAACAACAACAAAAAAAAAAACAAATCTAAACAAGAAATAAATGTTAAATCACATGACAAGTAGAGAATTTCCAGAAATAAAGTTCGTTAGAATGATGTTTCTTGTTGTTTATGGCTGCACGCTGAGATTCGGACATTTTAGTATGACAGCATTTCTATCAAGTGAAATATGAAAATCAGAGTAAGTAGAAACTGGAATGTGGAAACAGCAAATTTACGTTGACATATTTTGTAATGGGGGATACCTGGAAGCTAAGCAGCTTAACATTATTGTGTAGGAAAATAAGTGAAATAATAAAAGAAAATTATAATAAAACAGATGACCAGCAAACGGAGAAGTTTGTTTTTGAAATTTTCAATTTATTTTGTGATGCAGTTTGCTTCTTCTTCTTATTTTTCCCATTTTTGCTTAGAACTGGAATTTAATATTTAAGACTTGTTTCACTAATTTCTGTTGAAATGGCACAAAGTTTTTGCTTGTTGTTGTTGTCATTGCAAACATTTCCATTATTATTATTATTGTGTAGTTAACAATTATAACTTTAAATTAAGTACAAACTTGTTAGACACAAAAATACTTGTGACAAAAGTTTTATAGTTTATCACGAACTCATGCAGGTTAAATGTACTTAAGCTCGACATTAAAAATAATAATTAAATAAACATTAAAAAAACAAAAGAATTGCTTAAGTTCACATAACGACTGGGACAGCCGCGGCGTAAGAGAAACATATTACAAATGAAATATTTTGCAAAGAATTTGTTCAGCACTTCTTAATCTCTAAATACTCGTACGCTGAAAGAAGACGACAAGAATTATATGAAATGGCACAATTGCTTGTGAAACCATAATTTCAAACTTCAAAACAACTCACTACTCCTTTTCTGTACAAGCAGGGTTGCCATTGTCATATAATATTTAGATGTTTATATTTACCCATAAAAACTACTTAAATTATATAAAAAACTCTTCACAGACTTGACTAAATTTGTGCTAAATTTATTAACATTAAATTTATTTTAAAACATCTGGCAACCCTTATTTTATATAAATTATTTCCCAAAAAAAAATATACTATTTTATATATTTAAGATCATTAATTATTTAAAATTATATAAATTGAGCAGCCACTCAAGATTTGCCTCTGATAGGGAACAAATTTCAAATTGATCCCATTAACAAAAAGGTGAAAAGCACGACTTAATGGCTTCGCTACTTCACACACCATTTAATAGGAATTAGAGTTGGGTCAAACTTCATCAAACGCTCAGTTTTGCCAAAAACCTTTGGTCAAACCCATTTAAGTTACATGAGTTTGACTTAAGGTTTTTGGCAAAACTGAGCGTTTGATGAAGTTTGATCAAACTCTACTTCACACATCATTTAATAGGAATATTTTGGGGTATTACAAGGTACTAGGAATAGGAAGTTATACTCGTACAACAACAACACTTATAAACAAAATGGAAATTATTATGATGTTTTATATAAATAGTATTCAGAAGCACCCGATTTGTAGTTATTTATAAGACCCTATTCCTATTTTTCCAATTCTTATACCCGAAAATCCCTACTTTTTCCGATTTCCAAAACTCCCACCGCCCATAACATTTCAAGGAAATTTTTCCATACATTCCATTTAGTGAATAAATTAATTATATGTTTTTTAATAAATTTTTTTTTAACATCATATAATTTTTAATAATAATTTTAATTGACTCAAATTGGAGATCGCAAAATTAATATTTCCTAAAATAATATCTACCGGTTATGAACTATTAAAATTAGAGTTGGATCAAACTTCATTAAACGCTCAGTTTCGCCAAAAACTTTTGGTCAAACCCATTTAAATTACACGGGTTTGACTAAAGGTTTTTGGCAAAACTGAGCGTTTAATGCAGTTTGACCCCACTCTAATCAAAATATACCCTCTTTCGCATATGCAAATGGGACATTGTTTAAAACACGTTGTAGCCAAATATCTCCAGTGAGAATCTGTGGTGACTTTCTCGAAATTTGCATTACCCCAACATAAAAACCTCTAATCATAGACAACTACCCAGCGGAGAGACTATTATTTCCCAAATAATCCCTCGGGGACTTTTAGGCCCAAACAGAAGAAATCCCCTATTTAAAAGAAAAATCCCCAAAACTAAGACTTCTGCATATGCAACAGCATAGACGAGATCCAGTTCATGACAGAGCCTGCAGCAAAGGAAAGTGTTCATCTGATTGTCATACAGCGTATTGCCAGTTAGAAATAATTTAAACTATTAATTGGGAATTTATATGAAATACATTTCATGTTATATTACAATAATTCGTTCTGTTCTTTTTTTATAAAAATTATATTTTATAAATCTATTTTATTTTTACAAATTTCTTTTTGTCAGTGGCAACGCTGTTAGCATGTCACACCAACGAAATTTCTTTAAGAAATAAAAAAAGGGTATACGGTGATAAAGTTTTCTCTTTAGATGCACTTGAAATGTCATCACAAGTGTAGAGGTGCAAACAACAAAAACAATAAAGAAGTCTTTACTTCATTTTATCCTTTCTTGAGATTTATCTCTCAAGTAGCACTTAAGGAACATTATGAAAACAAACAAACAATGAACGAACAGCAGCAGCAACAACATGCACACACACAAACACACACACACACACCTCCATACATCCATCCATTATGGGTGATGAGTGGGAGTGCATGCGAATATTTAATAGAAGATACATGAGAGCATATAATCCAACATCAGCGTTTACTGAGTGTGTGTGTGAGAACATCAAGTTGGAAGATTTACGATTAGATTCATTTAATATAAAATTGATGTGACATTTTGATACTTGATGGTAATTAAATAATATTGTTACATGGTTAGTTTGAGGTACCCTACAGCAAAATGTGTCACGTAATTTTTGAGGCAGTGCCTGCAATAAATTTAAGGTAATTAAGCAGGCCAGACAACCGAATACTGAATACTTTTTCTTTTAAAATTGAATTACGTTTTATTTTAAAGATAATAGATAATAGTTTTTTATAAAAATTTCCTATGAATTTATAAAAATTAATAATGAGCTTTTCACTTCATTCACACACTATTTTTCGTTTCTCAAAATTCAGCAGAAAACTAAAAAAAATACTTTCCCCGATTTTTCTTGCACTTTCATTTGCACTGGCCAGCGATCGCATGTTTCAAACACTTTTGCCCCTTTTACGATGCCAAAATTTTTGGGGTTGAAATGTGTCATGTCATTTATACAAATTAATAACTCCCTCTACTCTGTTACAAACCATTAAATGGCTCGATTTTTTTTTTTGCAAATTGCAAATATACCAACAACAGCAAAGCAACATGACATGTGGTCACAACGTTATGGGTGGTAATAAAAGGACAAAGAAAAAATTCAGCAAATTTTAAATATGTAGGAAATAGCAAAAGCAACAAAAACAACTGCAGCAGGAAGGTGGCACAAGCAAGTGGAAAAGGAAATTTCAGGGAAATATTTAGTCAATTTGGGACGGTTGCTACAGACAATACAAAACCTCTAAATTATTTTATTGTCAACAGGAAAATAAAAACATGAAAATTTAAATTATTCTCAACATGAAGTGGTTGCACATTTTCTTGCAAATTAAGTACCCGTTTTTTTACACAATTTTATAAATGATTTTCTGATTCGACCGCATTTCGAGTATGTCATGGTGTTTGTATATCATATATTTTGTTTTAATGATAACCACTAAGGCCGACTGTAGCGCTGCAGGTTTTTGAAAAGGTTGCAGTCCACTGCACTGCAGTAATTTGCACTCAAAACATTTCGCTGTCCAAAATTAACAAACCAACCGATAAGAATGGCCAACAAAATTTTGTGGTTGATACAAAATTATAAATAAATATTTTAAAGAAATTTTCGGACATTTTTTTTTTTGCCAGCTTACATGCACATGCATGCATTTCGTAGGACTGCAAATAACAATTAAATTACACAAACGCCCAAACAAAAGGAATAAATTACGCTGAATAAATGGAATGCAAAGCACAAACCCTGCACCCCCACCGATGATAAGAAAAGTGAATGAGAATGCAGGGTTATGAAACAACAACAACAACAACATCAACAACAACAACAATAGCAACGTCGGCTATTACATAAATTAAAATACAAAAAGAACTTTATTAACCATTGAAAACATGATTTGAAAGTCGTAACAACCCAAAGAACAACACTCACATACACAAACACACGGACAACAACAACATACACGCTTTACAAAAC
This sequence comes from Linnaemya vulpina, assembly GCA_963675445.1. Taxonomy (NCBI): domain Eukaryota; kingdom Metazoa; phylum Arthropoda; class Insecta; order Diptera; family Tachinidae; genus Linnaemya; species Linnaemya vulpina. The sequence goes on from OY776279.1 coordinate 4,975,357, forward strand.
CCGTAATAACAGCTGTCTGTGTTGGGTAAAGCGCATTAAATTTTATTCGCAACATCCAAGTGACCATGGCCTAATGACACCCTCCCATTTTTATTTTTCACTCTCCAGCGCTGGGCCATTTTTTGCTTTCTATTTTTCTATAAATTTTTTATTTTTTTCTTTGCCTTTCTTTTCGCATATTTTCGTTAAGCTGGTTGGAGATAAAAATGTTTGCCAAATATATTTTTACACCAGCACACTTTCGCAACACACACTCGTGTATTTATAGCAAAATATTTGTTATTTAGTGGACATTCACCAGCAGTTCTACTGCCAACAACAGGACACGTGGTGGCAAAATTGTTGAAAATATTTCATAAACAACGAAAACAATTATTTGCAGTGGTTGGCACAAAGCGGGAGCAGGTTAGTTGGGAAGTACCAATTTTGAAAGTACCAGAGTCGTTAGAAATCCAAGGCAAAACTGATCTGATATTTTGCCGAGTTAAAAGGCTGCATTTGTGGTCTCTGTAAATAACTTTTTTTTATTAATTCTTTAACGGTGGCAACTGCAGACTATTTTTCTCTGAATGTGAAATATAAATACGCTACAGATATTTTGTGGTACTCTTTCAACTAATTTAGCGTTCCTCAATAATGGTAAAACATATATATTTTGAAAGGTATTTTTGTGCAGCTACTCAACATATAAATATTTAATTTTTAAATTCTCTCTCCTAAAAATGGTAAAAGAGAGTTTTAAGCTCGACCAAAAAGTAACCTGGAAATATTTGCTGTTATTTTTTTTTTTTTTTTTTGTATTTGTAAACGCTCATGCGTAATTTTGTTATGGCTGGTAGACAGAGTACCAGAGTTTTTTTGTGACTCTCTTAAAATTTATATTCAAAGCAGAGGAAAATTGTTTTGTTTCTCAAATTTCAGTGTGCGTACATGTGGGCTATAAAAATATATTGTGAATATCTATATAAAAATGCCTTTCATAAAATATATAATTGATTAAAATCGGCCACCGATAAGGTGCTCAAAAATGTACCACAAAAAAATTCATTCACACATAACCCTGTACACAGAACGAATACATACACAACAGAATGTATTTACAGAAACAAACACGAAAACTATTCGAAAGCGCTTCTCTTCTAAGTGGTTTTGAGTTGTTCAAATTCACAGGAAATCTAAATTCAGTGCCTCGTTTCTGCAACTGAAGTGAGAACTTCGCGCATCGAAAAAATTGTTGTCACTCTGTGAAAGACAGGATGAGTCGGAATTTATTTCTTAATGCATTTATAATTTTTTTAGGTTTTTATAATAATCAACATATTATTCTATGAATAACCCTACAATAAAAAGCATGACAACCATAATTATTTATTTTTTCGATGTGGGAACTTCTCACATCAGTTACAGAAACGAGGCACAGAAACGCTCTTCAGAACGGCCAACAGTTTGGCTAAAAGTCTATAAGCGGGTCACATACTTACACACACACACACATACATTCACACAGAAATAGTGACGGGGTCTGAGAATTAATTAGGGACGCTTCCTAGAACCTAAAGTTGCGCAGATCTGACAAGAACTTTATTTTTTTTTCAAAAAGGGCTAAAACCGGTAACTTCCCGATTTTTGAAGATTTTCAATTTTGCTAGTGGGAAGAATGTATTAACGAAAACTTGAAGTGAAGCGAATTATTCAAAGTTTTTCAAGTAGCGCAACTTTGACATTTTTGGGAGGATGGACTTTTTTTCACAGTCAAAGTGTTCGGAAGATCCCGCATTTGCCTATTCGTAATATCAACTACAAGGAGCTATTCCCAGTTCGTCATATTTATCAATATTTGAATTTCCAGTAAAATCCATTTAAAAAAAGGACGGTGAGGGAGCTGTAGAAGCCGGCAGGATAGTCAATCAGGGATCCTGTTAACAAACCCCACTTCTCTTTACTCACAATACCGATTTCCGGCAAGACCCCATTGACTTATGATCCATTTGCCAACTGTCCACAAAGGAAATTTGTTCTTTAGCCGGTTGGGTTTTCAAATGACACTTTGAAAGTTCAAATCCTTTTCTTATTACTGAAGCAATTCATTCTAGATCTAACGCTAATCCCCTAAGGCCTTCCGCCATTAAAAAAAAAAAACAACCTGCTCCTGAAAATGTAGAAGGGACTTGGCACCCAAATTGGTTTCACACAATCGCCTAAATTTAGATAATCATTTTTGAGAAAATTTAACATTTTGGAAAACAAATGATTTTATGAAATTTCTGGAGATTTTTGTTTACAATTTTCGTTCAAATGTGAAATAGAACACACACTCTTATCCCACTCATGGATCTCTAACAACGACATGGTGTTGGTGGTCAGTTTTCAGCTGAATTATCGAGCTGCTGCTGCAAAGCTGGTGTTTGTGACTAAGTAAATCAGCAACTGAAGACTTAAATGAACGAACGCATGAGTTTATTGTACCCACTTTTGGCAGCAGCTGGTTAAGTGAAAGGCTCCACTCGTATTATGGGATCGCTTTCAACGTGCTGACTTTTTTTTGATATATTTTTTGTAACTGATTATAGTTTATAATTTTGTGAGAATAATAATAAGAGTTTTTGAATTTTACCAAGGAAAAGTATTTGCAAATATAATTACAGGAAATTGCTGAATTGAATTGAGCTAAACTCCCTCCTCATTTGGTTGGGATAATAAAAATGTTACACCAAAACATACCATGTAAATAAACACACTTACATTTGCAAGTATTTGTCCTTGTTGTCCTTGTTTGCACGCACGCCACAGCCTTTCCCAAATGTATGGCTTTTAACAGCAACTAAAGGACTTAAAAGTAGGCTATCACCACCGTAGTGGAGTGGCTGGTCGCTGGACTATGACCTGGCCCATGTGTTATAATAACTCGCTGCACGTGTCCCTGTAGTGGTGCGAGAAAGTATCTTCAAACGAATTGCGATAAAAGGACTGATAATGTTTGTTGTCACACAAGAGAACAAATAAATTTAAACTAATTGGCACATTGTGTGCCTTAAAGGTAGCTCTGAACCCCCTTCGATAATCCATAACTCGAAAAGAACGCATTGAGAAGTTGTTAAAGTGTATTATGAAAAAGTCAGCATTTGTTTTTGTGTTTAAATTTGTGAATTGTTTTCGAAGGCAAAATGCCAAACACTTCCCTTCATTATCAATTTCACTGCGCCCCTGTTAGTAGAGGGTTAACAAAAATTTATAAGATTTTTGAGTGCAAAATGAGTGTTTGAATTTAGAAATGGGCACAGCCCAAGTGAATTGTATCAATCATGTGTGATCTTTGACTTTATCACCTGATCAGCCATTAAAACCGCACAGTGGGGAGATATAAGGAACAAATTAATACCAAAATTTCTAAGGGATGGTTCGATTTCACAGTACTAAAATTTCAGTAGAGGAAAATTATTATTATTCACACAGTGGGGAGATATAAAAAATTTATTATAATAATTTCGAAAGGATAGTCCGATTTTACAGTATTAAAATTTCTGCAGATGAAGAGTATTATTATTAGCACAGTGGGGAGATATAAAAAAAAATTTATTATAATAATTTTTAACGGAAGGTTCGATTTTACAGTGATAAGATTCCAGTAGAGCAAAAGTATTATTATTCGCACAGTGGGGAGATATAAAAATATTTATTGTTATTAAAACTTAAATACGCTGGCATTATATTGTAATTTATAGATAACAAATTGAACGCAAAACTAAACAGAATATTAATTGTCTTTCCGTGAACGTGTTTTTAATTTTTTTTAGCGCTGAAAATCAAAACAAACAAACAAAATGCAAATTAATAATGACTAGCAAAAACATTAATAAAAAGCAATTAAGCGTTGAATAAAATATTTATTAGAAATAGAAGAGAACACGTTAGGACCACTACAGCGTTGCCAGATGTTTAAGGTGAAATAGTCAGGCTATAAAATGAAATGATAAGAAATAAAAATAAGAAATTTAAGAGTGCAAAAACTTTTGTAGTTTTTGTATGTTCTTATATAAATAATTTTAACAAATTTATTCTTATTATTACAAGTCCGATTACAAGCTGATGCATGCCAATGTTATGGCAGAGGATCCACTCTTAAAGCAAATCAAAAGATATTCTTAAAAAATTTATAAAATCGTCCGAATTGAAAACTGACTTGAACACGGTGGAAAAATAATTAAAAATCGCAATATTGGGATTTCGAAAATTTTTCTGGGAGTTTTGGATATCTTGTAACTAAAAGTGTATTCCAACAGAATAAACGCTAACTTGAGTTTCCGAAAGCTTGACATTTATCACATTCTATAATCCGATCCTATTTTAAAATATATGAATTTTAAAATGTGCTTTGAATCTCTAAAAAATACTGGACGCCACTGAGCTACTGATTGGTGGCATTAATAATATTTTTTTTGAATATGTGGCAGTATTGCAAAATTATATGAGAATTGAGAGAAGCAATTAGTGACTTAACAAACGAGCTGGATCTGCTGACGATGTTAACAACAACAGGTATCCCTCGCATAACTCGACACTACAAAATCACAAGCGATTTTTTTTAATTTTATTAAAATTCTCAACATATTTGGACTCACATGTCATAACAATAGTCATTGTCTATCTATTGAAATTTTCTAAATGACCGCACAAAGTGAAAAAGTGCTTCAAACAACATTCCACAAAAATATCAAAGAAAAATATGCTCGTGGTGATATTTTTACTAATTAATTTCTAAGCTAATCAGCTGTTTTCAATACTTGACTTGGCAGCACTCAATTTAGTACAGACAAAAGCCAGATTGCATTTCATAAAACCAATTCCAATACAAATTTAAGTTACTGTTGTATATTGACAAACTTTTTAGGAGAAATATTCGTGGTATTTACTTTTACAGAGCACTGTTTCGTAGAGAGGAATAATTGAACAACGTTTTTAAGATTTAACAATAAAACAAGACTGGAATTGTTAATTCGAATATGCAATAGGACACAAATCCAATATTCAACAGTTTTGAAAAGCACTAGAAGCCTAAAGCGATATATATATATTATTATTGCAGGCATAAGAAAAGCTTGCAATTCTCATTTTGTTAAAGAAAAGTATTTCATTGAAATAGAAATATATTTGTAAAATCAACTTTTGTGGTCAGTTTTTAACATAGGGTGTTTTTTATAGAGTGATACAAGTTTAAATAATAATAAAATATAGAAATATATTTTGGATATCAATGAAAGAGTCTTTATTGGATAGAAAATTTTATAAAATTAATGTTTAAAGTTGATGTCGGCCATGTGGCCGCCACGGCTGGCGCATGCAAGGCGCAATCTGGAACACCAATTTCCACAAACAGTAACATTCCGACCATCATCGTTTTTGCAGACATACGGGCCAATGACTCCGCCAGCCCATAAAGCGCACCAAACAGCAATTTTCTGTGGATGGTGAATGACGTTTCGACAAAAGCTTGTGGACTCTCCTCTTTCCAAATGCGAGAATTCTGGTTCTTTACGTACCCATTCAACCGAAAATAGGCTTCAGATAAGTTTGACGAACAGAACCATTATTTTGAATAAAAATTTCCACAACCTGCACCCGTTGCTCTGGTATAAGTCGGTTCATAATGAAATGTCAAAGAAAACTAAACAAAAAGCAACGAGATCAGCTGTTAACTGGGTGGTCAAATAAAGCAGTGATGCCAACTCAAAGTTGTATCACTCTATAAAAACATTCTATATAAATTAATTTGTTTTAAATTTATTTCTCTGATTCTAAATAGTTGAACGTTCATTCGAATACAGTTCTATTTCGGCGATAGTATTTTCTTATCAATTGATTATTTTAGTTCTGTTTTGTTTGTTCTTTTCTACTGACATGAGTTTGTTGACTTTTTTTTTGTTTTTAAGAAACATTCAAGATAAGAAACAAACTGTTTTCACCTGTTGTACGCTACGCGATCTGATAGGTTTCGGCTGCGATAAACCAGCAGAGATTGTTTTCGAATTTATATGTCACTTAGCGGTGGGGTTAAACTGGTTTCACATTCAACTGAGCCACCTAACAAGTGAGGAGAGATAAAAACACACATGAGTATTTATGACTACAGTGAGTGGCTTTCGAAAACATTTATTATGCTCTGCTGTGCAAGTTGAATATATAAAACAGATATCGACTTTGCCTTGTGCTTTAGAATCAAGTCTTTCTGAATTAAAAAAAAAACTTTTTCGAAAAATTTGCATATAAAATTAAATTTCAAATTTCATGACGTTGTTACGTGACATTTTATACGTCATTATGGGCTGTTTGTTAGTTAAATGGAACGAGGAGTCTTATTAAACAGTTTATTGAATGTCAATAAATTCCAGGCATTTAATAATCGCGCAGAAATTTGCTTAAATAAAGGAATTCTTTGCTGGGCACCGGAAATCCTCCCCCGCTTAAATTGTTCACCCATTTCAAGATCGATAAAAACAGCCAACTGATTTTTAATTTGTGACTCATATTCATAAAACTATAGATTCGACTATTTTTATTTTATTGAAGTCAAGAATTTTATTTTAATGTGTTGCAGTGAAAACTAACCAGCTTATGCATGCACAATCATGTTCGTTGGATTAATGGATATTGGGTACATTCACTGTAGACGAATATAAGATTATATTTGTAGTACTTGTTAAACCATTAATAAAATTTGTTTTAGCTACTTAAATTTAAAAAGTGATTCCGCATTTCACTGACACATTTTATTATATAAAAATCTTATTATTCGAGGGACAACTGTAGTATTTACACTTATAGAACTCTGTTCCGCAGAGACAACTAACTGGAAAGCACTTTTATTTGATAAGAATAAGACAATGAAGGGTATTATTAATTTGAAAGCAATTAAAATATTTAATAGTCTCATCGAAAAACACTAGAAGCTCGAAAGCAAAAATATATTTTTGTCACAACACAAGATACTCTTAACGAATTCGCATGTAAACACCAAGTAAATAAACGCTAAACAAAATGTTGGCACGTAATTTAAAATTGCAACGAACAATAAAATTACAAGATCACCTCTGGGTATTGAAAACACGGCTTTCCAGCTCACAAGCCGCAGTAAGTGTTATACAATATAATTTTTTCTTTTAATAAAATAAAATCAATTTAGTTGGCTGATCCTTTGGAAGCAGCCTTGGATTACGAGTCGATACCTCGGCCCAGTACTTTAAGTTTCTTGCGTGACTTTATGCCGGGTGGGGAGTTCCATGATGCCTCTTTATACGATTTGGCCGTGGGAATGCGCAAGCGTCTGGGAGATATTTTTGTCATGCCGGGCATGTTCGGTAAGCCGGATATGGTGATGATATTCAATCCAAAAGATGTTGAAATTGTGTATCGGAATGAGGGCCAATGGCCCAAGCGACAGATCTTTGACTCGGTTAAACATTTTAGGGAAAATGTCAAGGGAGATTTCTTTAAGGGAACAATAGGTCTGCCAGTAGCGTGAGTAATAAAAAATAGAAAATCATTTATAAAAGCATTTAATTTTATTTGGAATCATGCAGGCAGGGCGAGCAGTGGGGTAAAATGCGTTCGGCTATTAATACCGTTTTAATGAAACCCCAAAACTTGACGATGTACCTGAAGCCACTGCAGCAGATCAATGATGAATTTATAGAGCGGTAAGTGTGGGCGTGGTCTAGATCACAAAAGCATGTTAAGAATTCATATTTGCCCACAGCATTAAGGAAATTCGGGATGCAAAAACGTTCGAAGTACCCGATAATTTTGACAATGAACTAAATCGCTTAACCTTCGAATCGGTGTCGTTGGTGGCCCTCAATCGTACACTGGGATTGATCAAAAGATCCCGCAATAATCCCGATGCTGAACGTTTATTCGAATGCAACCGTTTGAATTTCAATTTTGCACTTCATTTGGATATAAAACCTTCGCTCTGGAGATTTATTCGTACGCCTACTTATTACAAAAGCATGAAAGTGCAAGAGGATCTGTTCAGAATAACGCAGAAATATGTGAACGAGACACTTAAATAAATTGAGGAACGTGAGCAGAGGGGTGACAGCAATCCAGAGGTTTATAGTATTTTAGAAAAGCTACTGATCAAAGACGAACGTCTGGCTGTAGTGACTGCCATGGACATGCTGATAGCGGGCGTTGACACGGTAGGTTGCTCGGTTTTACTAGTTATAAGAATATGAGTCGCTTATTTGCTTGCCTACCGGTAAGCAGTTATGGAAGTAGTTTGATATAATGCCAGCAGCGACTCGCAGTTTAAATTGAGTCATTTTAATTAATAATTGACCCTTTTAAATATTGGACCATCTCTTGTTCCAGACTAGTGTCACACTCCTCTCCATACTTCTCTGTTTGGCCAAAAATCCCGAAAAACAACAAAAATTGCGCAAAGAAATCGTGAATGTCATGCCCACCAAAACAACCGAGTTAAACGAAAATAATATGAAACATTTGCCATATTTAAGGGCTGTCATCAAAGAAGCTTTACGTTACTATCCAAACGGGACTGGATCAATGCGCTGCCCCGTGCAAGATGTCGTTTTGTCTGGCTACCGTGTGCCCAAAGATTCGCAGGTTCTCCTGAACACAAATTGTCTGTTCAAAGATGAAGAATATTTTCCGCAAGCCGACAAGTTTTTGCCCGAACGTTGGCTGCGTGATGAGAACAATAAAAAAGTCGTATTTAACCCCTTCAGTTATTTGCCATTCGGCATGGGTTCACGGATTTGTGTTGGAAAACGTTTGGCTGAAGCGGAAATGGAAATTGTTATTATGAAGTTGTTGAGGAATTTTGATGTGGAATTCAATTACGATGCTTCGAAGCCGTTTAAGGCGGGTTTCATAAATTTACCCGGCATTCCAATGCGATTTACTTTCAGGGACTTAGACTACTGAACAGCAGACGGCTTTTCATTGACAATATTCACGCGGAATATTTTAAAATCATATTAAATTTTTTTTAATTGTTGCTGCTAATAAATCCCATGAATTGCAAAAAAAAAGAATGATTTTTATTTCTTACAAGTCCTATTAAAGTTGCCGAATTTTGAACTCGTGATCCCTCTTTTATTAAATGTGGGCTGGTGTGTTAAATTAAAGTCATTGCCAAATTCGAAAATTCGAAAGGAAACTCTCGCCAAGTCGATCGATGTATTCTATTATTTGGAGCTTTTACAAACAATTCTCAAAAGAATCATAAAATGTGATGGTCGTCGGTTCTTTTCTGCACACTTTTTATTAATAATTCAATAACTTAAACGAAATAAGCAAATGAGATATGAAATATTTTTCTAATATCATGTCATAAGACAGCATAAAATCATCAACACCTGCTGTAGGGTTACGATCAAAGTCATACAGAACCTATTAAATTTAATATTCGGTTAAGGCGATCAATGCGCTCTAATAAAAAAACAACAACTCACGAAAATGTATTCTTTCGCAATTATCAACGACTCTCACAAACTTTTAAATAAAATTATTTTTCTCAAAACAACAACAAAACGAAGTTAGAAAAGAAATTATATCAAAGAATTTGGGTCACATCAAATATCTCTACAATTTGCTCACATTTAAAGGTTTTACAGGGTGGCGCCAAATTAATCACTGTATCATAAGATGTAACAGCTGTTGCAAATGCCGCCCTGCGTCAATCAAATCCGGTAGGTTTGTGGTTAAAATTACCGGGAAGTTACAGGGATGGTCTTTAAGGTCAACAGCACTGAAAATCCGCGAGTGGTGCTCGAAAGGCCGCTGCATCCCCTCAAAGTGGTGCGCTAAGTCACAAGGGAAGAGTGATTAGAGAGTTTTTTTTTTTTTTTTTTTGAGAACGCCTTTGGAGAACTCTACACGGCCATGATAAGCGGTTTCATACTTCTAGAATTAAGTGGGAATTGGAAAACGGTGCAACATGTGCCAGGACCCATAATAGATATTGTGAAGGAGGCATTTCCTGGTCACGTAATCTCTGATTTTGGCGATTGCGCATGATCAGCAAGATCGTCTGCTTTAAGTAACCCAGACTTGTTTCTTTCTACTTGAAGTCGCGGTCTTATACCAAAAATTCCCAGACACTCGCTTAAGGATAATATTCGTCAAGAATGCGAACAGTTGTCTTCAGAAATGTAGCGCAGAGTTGTAGAACCGGCGCTAAAATGGGTACAGATGGGCATCAACCCTGGCGGCACCCAATTGGCTGATATCATATTTTCCAATTTACAAAAAAAAATAGAGCAGGTCCCAGCAAAGATTTCGGCCAGTCACACAGTAAGTTGTGTAGTGGAAAAAAATCAAAAAAAATTTATCAATAAAATACGTATGAGGTGAAAGCTGACACTCCCACGATGCCAGGGGTGGTTTGGTTTTTAATGTGCGTTACACATATAAAAAGTTATACGGCCTTAAAGTCGAACTATTTTCATAATTTTTTCATAACTTTTAAGTAACAAAAAATGGGTTTGGAAAAAATAAATTCATTTTTCAATAAAAATGCTTGCAATTATATGTTAAATCGAATTAAGATTCATTGGCTAATTGTTTGAAATTAATTAAAGTCTCAGGAAGACATGATGATTAATATTCCAAGGCACACAGGAAAGTCAACATCAGTTTTATTCAACTTACACAGCAGAGCAGAACAGCTGTTTTCGAAAGTCGCTACACTTTCATCTTCAGTGCTCATGTGTATATTGTGTTTATCACCACTGCTTAGGTGGCTCAGTTGAATGTGATAACAGTTCGTATTTACACAAATTTTATTGTGAAAAAGAATCCGAGAACTGTATCAAGCTGATGTTAACACGTTTTTGTTTTAATACCCGTGTTACCGTTTGATTATTTTGCAATTATATTTGTTTTATTCAGGAATGTAGCAGAAACAATGAAACAGTCCTGAATTTCAAATATTTATAGCAACACTGTAAAAAAAATTTTAAAGAAATTATTTAAAATATGTACTTAAAAAAAATGGTCAGCTTCATTGGACCCGCAAAACTAGGCACAAAACGACTTTTATTTAATTAAAACTTATTTTCCGATATGTATATTAAAATATGTATAAGAAGTTTTAGGTGTTTTCTAGGCCAACTTTTGAGATATACTGATTTTAAAAATCATCCATATTTTATATTTTTGTTAAAATTATCACTTGATATTTTTAATGTATGATGCTTTCAACCAAAGAATACCAAGTAGGATGACTCTAACACATATAAAATTTATTCTCACATATTTGGATACCATGTAAAACGCAGCCTTTATTGATACAAATACGTACTTAAGCGAGAACCGTCAAGAAGTCGGCGTCGAAGTGCTTTATATGACAAGCTAATCCTAAAGATATGAACAAGCTTCGCATTATTTATTCTACCAACGAAGATCATTATAGACATGGAATTCCACCTTTAAATTGTTTGCGTAGATGTTTTGCGTGTCGATTGCCTTTTAAGACTTGGCAAGTTAGGAATGATAAGAAAATACTGTATAATAAAAGAAAAAATCTAATTTAAGATAAATTTCGATCTGAGACATTAATAAAGTGAAGTCTCATTTTGGCACTAGTAATGAGTAATTTTGAAATACGGCAACCCTAAATAATTAGTGACCAGTTATATTTCATATAAAAACTTTCACGCTTTGTGATATGACAGATTAAGAGTCAAGAAAATAATAATTACTGAAGTGGGGGAATTTTTGGTATTTCATTGTCCCCGCACCGGAAAAATAAAAGGATTTCTAAAAATTTTAATTCATTTTCGAAAGCAGTGGGCCAAGAGAGATATGTGCCAAAAATTTCATTAAGCTACCATAACTCCTTTGATTTTTTTCCACTTTTACTATGGGGACCGTTCACTGTGGGATGGTCCGATTTTACAGTACTAAAATTTCAGTAGAAGAAAATTATTATTATTCGCACGGTGGGGAGATATAAAGAAAAATTATACTACTAAAATTTCAGTACAGCAAAATTATTATTATTCGCACAGTGAGGAGGTATAAAAAAATTAATATAATAATTTTTAACGGATGGTCCGGTTTTACAGTACTAAGATTTCAGTGGAAGAAAATTATTATTATTCGCACAGTGGGAAGATATAAAAAAATTCACTTAAATACTCTGGCATTTTATTCTAATTTACAGATATCAAATTGAACGTAAAACTAAACAGAATATTAATTGTCTTGCCGTGAAAGTATTTTTAATTTTTTAGCGTTGAAAATCAAAACAAACAAACAAAATGTAAACTAACAATGACCAGCAAAAAACCATTAATAAAAAGCAATTAAGCGTTGAATAAAATATTAATTAGAAGTAGAAGAGAACACGTTAGTACCACTACAGCGTTGCCAGATGTTTAAGGTGAAATAGTCAGGCTATAAAATGAAATGATAAGAAATAAAAATAAGAAATTTAAGAGTGCAAAAACTTTTTAGTTTTTGTATGTTCTTATATAAATAATATTAACAAATTTATTCTTATTATTACTAGGCCGTATTCATAATTATTGCAAGTCCGATTACAAGCTGATGCATGCAAACGTTATGGCAGAGGATCTACTCTTAAAGCAAATCAAAAGATATCCTAAAAAATTTATAAAATCGTCCGAATTGAAAACTGACTTGAACACCGTGAAAAAATAATTAAAAATCGCAATATTGGGATTTCGAAAATGTTTCTGGGAATTTTGGATATCTTGTAACTAAAAGTGTATTTCAACAGAATAGTCGCTAATTTGAGTTTCCGAAAGCTTGACATTTATCACATTCTATAATCCGATCCGATTTTAAAAGATATATTTTAAAATACATGAATTTTAAAATGTGCTTTGAATCTCTAAAAATAAGGGACGCTACTGAGGTACTGATTGGCGGCATTAATAATATTTTTTTTAAATATGTGGCAGTATTGCAAAATTATATGAGAATTGAGAGAAGCAATTAGTGACTTAACAAACGTGCTGGATCTGCTGACGATGTTAACAACAACAGGTACCCCTCGCATAACTCGACACTACAAAATCACTAGCGATTTTTTTTTAATTTTATTAAAATTCTCAACATATTTGGACTCACATGTCATAACAATAGTCATTGTCTATCGATTGAAATTTTCTAAATGACCGCACAAAGTGAAAAAGTGTTTAAAACAACATTCCACATAAAAATCAAAGAAAAATATGCTCGTGGTGATATTTTTACTAATTAATTTCTAAGCTAATCAGCTGTTTTCAATACTTAACTTGGCAGCACTCAATTTAGTACAGACAAAAGCCCGATTGCATTTCATAAAACGTACTTAAAACCAATTCCAATATAAATTCAATTTAGTGTTGAATATTGACAAAATTTTTTGGAGAAATATTCGTGGTACTAACTTTTACAGAGCACTGTTTCGTAGAGAGGAATAACAGAAAAACGTTTTTAAGATTTAACAATAAAACAAGACTGGAATTGTTAATTCGAATATGCAATAGGACACAAATCCAATATTCAACAGTTTTGAAAAGCACTAGAAGCCTAAAGCGATATATACATATATAATTATTGCAGGCATAAGAAAAGCTTGCAATTCTCATTTTGTTAAAGAAAAGTATTTCATTGAACTAGAAATTTATTTGTAAAATCAAACTTTTGTGGACAGATTTTAATAAAGGGTGTTTTTTATAGAGTGATACAAGTGTAAATTATAATAAAACATAATAATATATTTTTGATATCAATGAAACGGTGTTTATTGGATAGAAAATTGTATGACATTAATATCTAAATGTGATTTCGGCCATGTGGTCGCCACGGCTGGCACGTACAAGGCGCAATCTGGAACACCAATTTCCCCAAATAGTAACATTCCGACCATCATCGTTTTTGAAGACACATGGGCCAATGACTCCACCAGTGTTTCGACAGAAGCTTGTGGACTCTCCTCTTTCCAAATGCGAGAATTTTGGTTCTTTACGTACCCATTCAATCAAAAATGGGCTTCACCGGAAAATAAAATTTGAAGGTATAAGTTTGACGAACAGAACCATTATTTTGATTAATAATTAACACAATTTGCACGCGTTGCTCTGGTGTAAGTCGATTCATAATGAAATGTCAAAGCAAACTAAACAAAAAGCAACTATCAGCTGTTAACTGGGTGGTCAAATAAAGCAGTGATGACAACTCAAAGTTGTATCTTTCTATAAGAAACACCCTATATAAATTTAATTTGTTTTAAATTTATTTCTCTAATTCCAAATACTTGAACGTTCATTCGAATACAGTTTTATTTCGGCGATAGTATTTTCTAATCAATTGATTATTTTAGTTATGTTTTGTTTGTTCTTTTCTACTGATATGAGTTTGTTGACTTTTTTTTGTTTTTAAGAAACATTCACGATAAGAAACAAACTGTTTTTACCTGTTGTACGCTACGCGATCTGATAGGTTTCAACTGCGATTGAGATTGAGATTGAGATTGTTCTCGAATTTATATGACACTTAGCGGTCAAAGTGATTCCGCATTTTATTATATAAAAATCTTATTATTCGAGGGACAACTGTATTATTTACACTTATAGAACTCTGTTCCGCAGAGACAACTAACTGGAAAGCACTTTTATTTGATAAGAATAAAACAATGAAAGTATTATTAATTAGAAACTGTGAAATGCTCAACAGTTTCATCAAAAAACACTAGAAGCTCGAAAGCAAAAATATATTTTTGTCACAACACAAGATACTCTTAACGAATTCGCATGTAAATACCAAGTAAATAAACGCTAAACAAAATGTTGGCACGTAATTTAAAATTGCAACGAACAATAAAATTACAAGATCACCTCTGGGTACTGACAACACGGCTTTCCAGCTCACAAGTCGCGGTAAGTGTTACACAATTTAAATTTTTTAAATCAAATAAATAAAATCAATTTAGTTGGCTGATCCTTTGGAAGCAGCCTTGGATTACAAATCCATACCTCGGCCCAGTACTTTAAGTTTCTTGCGTGACTTTATGCCGGGTGGCGAGTTCCATGATGCCTCTTTTTATGATTTGGCCGTGGGAATGCGCAAACGTCTGGGAGATATTTTTGTCATGCCGGGCATGTTCGGTAAGCCGGATATGGTGATGATATTCAATCCAAAAGATGTTGAAATTGTGTATCGGAATGAGGGCCAATGGCCCAAGCGACAGATCCTCGGCTCGATCAAACATTTTAGGGAAAATGTCAAGGGAGATTTCTTTAAGGGGACAATAGGTTTGCCGGTAGCGTGAGTAATCAAAAAACAAAAAAAAGATCTATAAAAGCATTTAATTTTATTTGGAATCATGCAGTCAGGGCGAGCAGTGGGGTAAAATGCGTTCGGCTGTTAATACCGTTCTAATGAAACCCCAAAACTTGACGATGTACCTGAAGCCACTGCAGCAGATCAACGATGAATTTATAGAGCGGTAAGTGTGGGCGTGGTCTAGATCACAAAAGCATGTTAAGAATTCATATTTGCCCACAGCATTAAGGAAATTCGGGATGCAAAAACGTTCGAAGTACCCGATAATTTTGACAATGAACTAAATCGCTTAACCTTCGAATCGGTGTCGTTGGTGGCCCTCAATCGTACACTGGGATTGATCAAAAGATCCCGCAATAATCCCGATGCTGAACGTTTATTCGAATGCAACCGTTCCAATATCCAACTTGTACTTGATTTGGATATAAAACCTTCGCTCTGGAGATTTATTCGTACGCCTACTTATTACAAAAGCATGAAAGTGCAAGAGGATCTGTTCAGAATAACGCAGAAATATGTGAACGAGACACTTAAAGAAATTGAGGAACGTGAGCAGAGGGGTGACAGCAATCCAGAGGTTTATAGTATTTTAGAAAAGCTGCTGATCAAAGATCCACGGCTGGCTGTAGTGACTGCCATGGACATGCTGATGGTGGGTGTTGACACGGTAGGTTGCTCCGTTCTACTAGTTATAAGAATATGGGTCGCTTATTTGCTTGCTTACCGGTAAGCAGTTATGGAAGTAGTTTGATATAATGCCAGCGGCATTATTGAATTATATTGAATCATTTTCATTAACAATTGATTCTTTTAAATATTCGACCATCTCTTGTTCCAGACCAGTGTCACACTCCTCTCCATACTTCTCTGTTTGGCCAAAAATCCCGAAAAACAACAAAAATTGCGCAAAGAAATCGTGGGTGTCATGCCCACCAAAACAACCGAATTAAACGAAAATAACATGAAACATTTGCCATATTTAAGGGCTGTCATCAAAGAAGCTTTACGTTACTATCCAAACGGGACTGGATCTATGCGCTGCCCCGTGCAAGATGTCGTTTTGTCTGGCTACCGTGTGCCCAAAGATTCGCCGGTTGTCTTGAACACAAATTGTCTGTTCAAAGATGAAGAATATTTTCCACAAGCTGAGAAGTTTTTGCCCGAACGTTGGCTGCGTGATGAGAACAATAAAAAAGCCATCTTTAACCCCTTCAGTTATTTGCCATTCGGCATGGGTCCGCGAATTTGTGTTGCAAAACGTTTGGCTGAAGCGGAAATGGAAATTGTTATTATGAAGTTGTTGAGGAATTTTGATGTGGAATTCAATTACGATGCTTCGAAGCCGTTTAAGGCGGGTTTCCTGAATTTGCCAGCCATTCCAATGCGATTTACTTTCAGAGACTTAGACTACTGATCAGAAGATGGTTTTGCATTGACAATATTCACGCGGAGTATTTTAAAATCATATAAAATTTTTTTTAAATTGTTGCTGCTAATAAATCCCATGAATTGCAAAAAAAAAGAATGATTTTTATTTCTTACAAGTCCTATTAAAGTTGCCGAATTTGGAACTCGTAATCCCTCTTTTATTAAATGTGGGCTGGTGTGTTAAATTAAAGTCATTGAATTAAATAGAAGCGAATTAAAAATTCGAGAATTCAAAAGGAAACTCCCGCCAAGTGGATCGATGTATTCTATAATTTGGAGCTTTTACAAACAATTCTCAAATGAATCATAAAATGTGATGGTCTTCAGTTCAATAAGTTAAACGAAATCAGCAAATAAGAAATGAAATATTTTTCTGATATCATGTCATAAGACAGCATAAAATCATCAACACCTGCTGTAGGGGTACGATCAAAGTCATACAGAACGAATTAAATTTAATATTCGGTTAAGGCGATCAATGCGCTCTAATAAAAAAACAACAACTCACGAAAATGTATTCCTTCGCAATTATCAACGACTCTCACAAATTTTTAAATAAATTTATTTTCATAAAAACAATAAAAAAACGAAGTTGGAAAAGAAATTATATCAAAGAATTTGGGTCACATCAATTTGCTCTCATTTAAAAGTTTTACAGGGTGGCGCCAAATTGATCACTGTATCATAAGATGTAACAGCTGTTGCAAATGCCGTCCTGCGTCAATCAAATCAGGTAGGTTTGCGGTTAAAATTACCGGGAAGTTACAGGGATGGTCTTTAAGGTCAACAGCACTGAAAATCCGCGAGTGATGCTCGAAAGACCGCTGCATCCCCTCAAAGTGGTGCGCTAAGTCACAAGGGAAGAGTGATTAGAGAGTTTATTTTTTTTTTTTGAGAACGCCATTGGATAAACAATTACTGTTTCTGGCGAACTCTACACGGTCATGATAAGCCGTTTCATACTTCTAGAATTAAGTGGGCGGCATTGGAAGACGGTGCAACTGCACATGTGCCAGGAACCATAATGAATATTGTGAAGGAGGCATTTCCTGGTCACGTAATCTCTCATTTCGGCGATTGCGGCAAAATGATCGCCTGCTTTAACTAACCCAGACTTGTTTCTTTGGGGCTACTTGAAGTCGCGGTCTTATACCAAAAATTCCCAGACACTCGCTTAAGGATAATATTGGTCAATAAAGCGAACAGTTGTCTCCAGAAATGTAGCGCAGAGTTGTAGAACCGGTGCTAAAATGGGCACAGATGGGCATCAACCCTGGCGGCAGCCAATTGGCTGATATCATATTTTCCAATTCACAAAAAAATAGAGCAGGTCCCAGCAAAGATTTCGGCCAGTCAATATAACTTTTTTTTTCTTAATTTGGAAGAAAAAGTTATTCAAATACATCAATGCACGATTAACTTTGCGCCACCCTGTATTAAGCTGGACATATAAAGAACTCTCTGATCCGAAAAAAATTAAGGTTTTGAGAAAAAATACTTTGCGCTGATAAGAAGGCCAGACAGCAGCTAAAAAACAAACATGTTGACTAAAATATTTTTGGTAGCACCGAAATAAATTAAATAAAAATTAAACACTTTTTAGCAACTCCCGCGACGAAACGAAATTTAATTTTAAAAGTTGTTTTATAATTTAATAGAGATAATTTTTATATGAAAAAACAATGATTTTCTGCAATTCAGCTAAAAAGTTGTTGCTTAAACCTCTGGCAGTTAAAAGAAGTTTAGGAACACTCAGCGGGGTAAATATAAAATAAGGCAACACTTATTTTGTTCTCTATCTGATATAACAATTTTATAGGCCACCACTGCTTACGAATCGGCTTTGGATTTCAATGCAATTCCCAGACCCAGCGTTATGAGATTCATACTGGACTTTATGCCAGGCGGTGAGTTTTATAACGCCTCTTTCTTCGAATATGCCGCGGAGATGCGTCAACGCTTGGGCGACATTTATGTCTTGCCCGGCCTATTTGGCAAAGCTGATATAGTGATGATATTTAATACCAGAGATATGGAAACGGTTTATCGCAATGAGGGCCAGTGGCCTCGACGGCCGATATTCGAATCAGTCAAACATTTCAGGGAAACAGTTAAAGGGGATTTTTTCAAGACAACTACCGGCCTGCCAGTAGCGTAATTAAGTCGTGTAATTTTATTTCAGGAATGAGTTGGAGACTCAATTTTTTTTTTCTTAATTTATTTAAAGGCAGGGAGAGGACTGGAGTAAAATACGCTCTGCTGTCAATCCAGTTTTAATGAGACCACACAATTTGAACATGTACGTTAAGCCGCTGCAGGAAATTAGCAGCGAATTTGTTAAGCGGTAAGAAAAGTTTGAAAATAAATTTAAGTATTTTTTTTTTAATAAAAAACTATTTTTATTAAAAAAATATGAACTTCTTTTCCTTAAAGTGTTAAGGAAATTCGACATCCCTCATCTTTAGAAGTGCCTGGCAATTTCGACAAAGAAATTTATCGTTGGACATTTGAATCGATTTCTTTGGTGGCACTTAATCGCAGACTGGGATTCATCAACCACATACACAATGATCCCGATGCCGAACGTTTAATCGAATGTACCCGCCTAAACTTTGAGTTTGTCTACAAACTGGATATACAACCGTCGATGTGGAGGTACGTGCGCACTCCTACTTTTTACCAGAATATAAAAGTGCAAGAAGATCTATTGAGAATAACAAAGAAATTTATTAACGAGACAATTAAAAAAATTGAAGAGAAGCAAAATAGGGGACAAATTGTTGAAGACACTTTTAGCATTTTGGAAAAGTTGCTCATAAAAGACAAAACGTTGGCCGTTGTCACTGCTATTGACATGTTAACTGCTGGTGTAGATGCGGTGAGTTCAACGATCTTAATACAAGATCGGAATATATATTTTTTAGTTTAAAATGCTTTCTGAAGTTGCTTCAAAATATATTTAAGTTTCCTTCTGTAAAGAAATTTTATTTAAAATAAGTTCCATAGAAAAAAATTTTTGTAGCTTATTTATAAAGTTATTCTTTCCATTTTCGTGCTAAAATTTTTGAAATTTATTTACGTTCTGCAAATCTACAGAAAACTACCTTTCAAAACTAATTTAATTTATTAACCTTAATGCATGATAATTTACTTGAAAGTGTACCACAACTATGGGGGGGTGCTTTATATTATATATGGATATATTTAAATGTTCAAAAGAAATCTATATATATTATATATTTAAATTTTTCATTGAAATTTATTTCCTGCATATCTACACTAAAAAACCTTTTTAAATTTATATATTTTATAAATATAAGTGGATGATTAGGTAGTTAAAAGTGTACCACAACTATGCAAAGTATGGTTACGTAAGATTTGAATATGATTCAATGTTTAAAGGAAATTTATTTTCTGCATATTTACACAAAAATATCTTTTCAAATAATTATGTTTTATTAAAATTAATGAAGGGAGAGTTACTTAAAAGTGTACCACAAATAAGTGAAATGTTGATAAATAATAATTGATGGGGTGTTTAATTTCTAGCATGTTCAGCTTTTCGACGGTGGAGAAAACCCCGTATTTTTAAACTTCTTCCCCTTTTTATACAAAAAATAATAACTGAACTTTCACTTAAACAACCATAAAATAAAAATAAAAATATTTTAATTATATTTCCATCAACCAACTCTTAACATTTTCAGACCTCTGTCACCCTTACGGCCATACTCCTCTGCCTGGCCAAAAATCCTGACAAACAACGCCTCGCCCGCCAGGAAATCTTAAAAGTAATGCCCTGCAAAGAAACCCAACTGACTGAGAAGCATATGAAAAATTTACCATATTTGAGAGCAATTTTTAAAGAAGCTTTACGTTATTATCCGAATGGTACGGGACCTCTACGTACTCCCCAACAAAATGTGGTCTTATCTGGCTACAGAGTACCGAAAGGGACAACTGTTGTAATGAATGCTAATTTTTTGCTCAAAGATGAGTCTTACTTTTCCAAAGCTGAAGAATTTTTACCCGAACGTTGGTTGCGTAACGATAAAAATGAGAAAGAGAAAATGGAACCCTTCAGTTATATACCATTCGGAGTGGGTCCACGTATTTGTGTGGGTAAACGTTTGGCTGAGCTGCAAATTGAAATAGTGCTGATGAAATTGTTACGCAATTTCGAGATTGAATTTCATTATGATGCATCGAAACCGTTTAAGGCGATGTTTTTGAATGCACCCGGCATAGCGATGCGTTTCACTTTTAAGGATTTAGAGTTTTAGGCAACAGTTTGGATAAGATGTTGTTAGAAATTTTGCGCTTTAGAGACATTATTTTATGATACTAAATTTATATAGATATTTTTGAATTTGTTGTTGTAGTAAGTCCAAAATTGTGTAGCCCTTCGCCAGAACTATTAACTTTCAGCATAAATCAGGGGCCAAATTATGTCGTTCGATATCAATGGAAATTTTTATATAAATTGTATGGAAATTACGATCGATCTCGAATGCGGTGGTTTGGCCCCAGACTTCAATTAGTCTTGTAATAATATTTTTTTTATTTATTTAGTACTTAAGATACAATTTGTTTTTTCTATATCCCTGTACGTACTGAAAATATTAGCAGGTTTTATTATACGAGTGCAGAAATCTAATTGAATTTTGTGTTTATTTTGTGAGATACTCTTCCCCTCCTTTTTCAGTCTAATCACTGTCAAGATTACAAACCGCAAAATGTATAACAACTTGTATTTCCTTCCTAAACTCATAATATTCCCCCTGTAATAACACTTTTTACTCTTAATAACACAATAAATAACACCCTGCAGTTACTCTCAACTGCAGTTAAGTTGAATGTTCTCTTTGCCTACTTGGAATTGACTTTTTTTCTTGACGGCGACGCCAGCCGCTTAATAAATTATTTCCCTCTCTCAGTATTCCCCAAGAACATGTGTTATAAAAATAAACCACAAAAACAAACAACATGTTTGTTGTTACACGTGGCGTCATAAACAAGCAGCCGCAGTTGCAGCGCTGCTTGCAGCCGTCTTAGGTTTATGATTAACTTTGCTTTGCCGTTTATTTTCTTTTTGCACACTTTTACCAACAATTACAACTTTATTAAATGCTTTTCATTAAAAATAACACTTTAATTACGTTTATTAACATTTTTATTACCTTTTAATGAATATTAAGGCACTATTTACTCATATTATTTATTATATATTTTATAACGAGAGCATATTAAATGTGCGTGTGCAGAGGCCGATGGAGTATCAGGCTTTCATAATAATGCAAGTGATGGCAGTGGAGTGCTTCTGTTTATTAACGTGAGGCAGTAGATTTAAGGGAATTCAAGGTGATGCACTCCCAGCAAAAATATTTCTGGGCATTAAAATAATATAACATCTTTCAGAAATGCTTCGCTGAAGCGTTTTCTTGGCTGCTGTTAAAGGAAATGCAGAGTGCTTCCTCTCTCGCTTACAAGCATGCATTTAATAAAGGCAGTGGCTTTTTCTCAAGAGCGACATTGCGAATAGAAATCAGGTGATCCTTGAAGGATATATTTTTGGTTTAGTTAATCAATTAAAGAGCCGCGATGATCAGCTTTGAAATAAAATGAATCAGGACCTGAGTCTAGTGTTGATTTCTTTTCTCAAAAATAATGTAACATATTTTACACTTTTTAATAAAAAATGGCAATAGTTTCTTATTTAGAAATTGCGATTTTATAAGAAATTAATTTGCCAAATATTACGACAATACGTTTTTGTTTTACTACTTCCAAAAACTGCAACTTTTTGGCAAAAAAGTGCAAAAAATTTTGCATGTTTTCCAGAAAAGAACACGTCGTAAGTAAAAATATATCAATTAATCCATTTATGTTCCACAATATATTTAAGGAGATTTCCCCTAACAGAAGCTTCAAAGCCACTACAGCTTCATGTTAATTTAAGCTACAATTTAAGCATTAAACACAATAACGACAGCAGACTACAGACTACAGCTTGTCAAAAATAGAATACATGTGCGTATATGAAAATGATTATTTTTACTACTACAGGCAACACGGCTACGGGTTGTTGTCCATGCTGTTTTTGTGGTTGTAGCTAAATTTGATGAGCGACACTGAGTAGATGCAGTGTTGCCAGTATAATATAAAAAAATTCAATTATTGTAAACTTGAAAATATATTATTTGATTACACAAAAAGAAAGAAAAAACTATATATCCAAGCTAATGAAACGATTTCTTGTCATATACTGTGGACTTTAAATATATTTTATTAAATATATGAAAGCGGCTACACTGGCGTTTGAAGAGAATTCTACTACAAACAACAACACATGGTTAATAATTTGGTGGTGTCGTTTCAAAAAAATTAAGTAGCTGACTACGAGGCGACGATTGTAGCCAACGACTTTTGTAGTCGGTGTTCGTGTAGATTGCTGTCTTTATTGTGTTTAAAACTTAATTTGGCTACAGCCACAAAAACAGCACAGACAACAACCAGTAGCCGTGTTGCCTGTAGTAGTAAAAACAACAATTTTCATATACGCACATGGATTCTATATATGACAAGTTCTAGTCTGTAGTCTGCTGTCGTTATTGTGTTTAATACTTTAGATGAATTTAAGACCAACTTTAGCATCAACTAAAATTTTAATAAAAGAAAACTTGTTTATCTTAAATTAACACGCCCCTTAAAGTGTTAAATAAAACTGTTAACTACGTTTTAATGGAAACGTGTGCTACAAAATATTATATAATCGCATCCAACACGCTCCATTAAAATAAACTCACTGTTACAATTGTGTAGCCAAACAATTTCTTTAAATCTAGCTAAAATTAATATATTCAATGGAAAATTGCTCCACATAAATTCTGCGGTTAAAAGGACTAATTAAGTAACAGCGATAGCACAACCTGGAGTACTATTTGCTAGTACATATTATCTATGTTTTCAAGTCCATGTATAGCAACAACAACAATAACAACAACATCAGCATCATCATAACGAGCCAATACAGCAACAAAAACTACTACTACTTAAAAAACTGTTTAAAATAACAGGAAAAACACCAAATGGGTTGGCATGATTATGCATGCAACCAAAAACAATGTGTTTAGAGAGCAACTGCGAATTGACTCTTTCTTTACCCAACAACAAAAACAACAAGAAAACAACTGAAAAATATGTTTCTAATGATAATAACAAAAGTGCAAAAATAAAAGGCAAACAAGTAGTCAAAGAACAAAAATATTTAAATGGCAACAACATGAGGTTTGCAATAAACGGTTTATTCTTGACAACAAAACAACTTGGAAACAATACAAAAACAAAATAAAAAATTATAAAGTGAACACCACTAAATTCTTTTAGCACCCGTTTTCGTTGCAAGGAACTCGCACTCGTGTGTGCAAGTGAAGCAAAAGGAGCAGTCATAAGAGGGAGTCTTATGACTGAAGTTGGCAAGCTGTTGGTATTAGCGTTGGCAAAAATGGCATCAACTTCGGCGGCGGCGGCGACCATCATCATCACCCGTACAGAGAGAGAGAGAGAGAGCAATTGGAATATGTAAATTTAATTAGCATCTAATTTTGCAAACTAGCGTAAAATTGAAAATTTACCACAATATTGTATGCATTTGAATGCGAATGAACGAATTCACACACACACACACACACACACATGTGGATGTAGTGGTATTAGCATGGCGGCAATTGTTCTCTTTCATTTTTGTTGTCAGTTGCATTCGAAGAAGTTACTCGGACTTAAGCAAAATTGGTTTTCTTTTGAGTCACACGTCATTATAATTTTTTTTCCTAGGATCACGGCCAGTTACCATGAGCATTTGCAACATCGTCCGTCTAAAACAAGTAGAATGTGGCTCGAAGGACCATAAAAATATTGCAAACAGCCAACGGCTTTGCAACCTCCTTTTGTTGTTTCTAAAATTTCTCAAATTACTTAGTAGGTTCTATAATACACCAACTTTCTTATTCATACAAAATACTTCTCTTTTTATTAAAGGTTTATAATACGAATTTTTTACGACAATATGTCTTGTGAACCTTTTATTAAAACAAAAAATTTATTAATAAGGCGTTAAAAGTTATAATAATAGATAAAAGGACAGGTATAGGGTGTTTTTTATGGAGTGATACAACTTTGAGTTGGCATCACTGCTTTATTTGACCACCCATTTAACAGCTGATAGTTGCTTTTTGTTCAGTTTGCTTCGACATTTCATTATGGACCGACTTAGACCAGAGTAACGCGTGCAAATTGTGGAAATTTTTAATCAAACTAATGGTTCTGTTCGTCAAATTTATCGTGCACTTCGTCCATTCAAAATTTTACTTTCCGATGAAGCCCATTTTTGGTTGAATCCACAAGCTTTTGTCGAAAGACCATTAAATCCACAGAAAATTACTTTATGGGCTGGCGGAGTCATGGACCCGTATGTCTTCAAAAACGATGATGGTCAGAATGTCAATTTTTTTGAAAATGGCTGTTCCTGATTGCGCCTTGTACGGGCCAGCCGTGGCGGCCACATGGCCGAAATCATATTTAAACATTAATGTCATAAAGTTTTCTATCCAATAAAGTTGGTTTCGTTGATATCCAAAATATATTACTATGCTTTATTAAGATTTAAACTTGTATCACTCTATAAAAAACACACTCTATATGAAGTTAAATTTCGTGATTTATAACCTCAGACACAAACCAAGCACGTTAACAGAGCTCTGTTAACATTTTAACAGAGCGCTGCTAAGCATGAAAACTGTGAGTGTGTATACTCCAAATGGAATAATGACCGCATTTTGGGTCCAGCCTTGGAAAAAATCAATGGAACATGCAACCACATCCTTAGCTTTCTTAATAAATCAATACTTTGGCGTAGCCATGCCCATAAGCTGTGATTTTTTGTGTGCAAAAATTCTTAAATTCGAGAGAGGATCCTGGGAAAACAGATATATGTGGGTGCCTAAATTTTACTTTGTTTTGCAGCTCTTACGGTCCTCTAATTCACTGTCAGGATATTCAAACAGGATATATTTCTTTCTCTTTATATTAGAAAAATAATATCCCCAACAACAAAGTAATTAATTATAAAAATTTTAATATCTGCACACATAAAAGAGTTAAGAACTCCAAATTTTATATGTGTTACATGCGATACTTGGTCCAAATGTAAGTGCCACAGGAGGGGGAAAAGAGCAACCCCACACAAAATATTTTTTTTACTTCCCATATTTTCACAAACAGCAGCAGTAAAACTTTCAAATGAAGCAGATCATTTAGCAGAACCCTGATGGCCAAAAAAAAAATTCAGAAAATTATGCTGTCAATTATCGGACCTTCCTAGTCCCTGAATAATTAATGCGGCCCTGCTGCGTTACAACGCGTAGTTCAGAAAATCAGTCAGTAATTAATAGCCGTTTGCTGGAAACGTGTACAATTTTCCTTTGCCCATTAGCTGCCGCCTAATATTTATACTTCTTTGACAACACACACACACACACACACACATACACATAAATTTGTGTATTTATTACACACAAATTCGCAACTAAACACACACATGTGTAATTGAGTCTGATTGTGTGTGTGTGTGTGTGTGGTGCGTTGGAACAGATATACAAAATAAAAACAAAGAATCTTTCCAAAACTGTAACCACTATTTGACACACGGTTATTCGCAGCACAGTGGGGTCAGATGGTTAAAATTGTTATTAATTTAAAAAAAAATAAAATCGCAAAAATTTTTTATTTGATTTTTTAATGAATTATTAATTAAAATATTAATTTTTATTTTATACTAATATAATATTTTAATATATTATATTAATTATTGAATTTGTCTCAAGATTTTTTTACAAAAATATTTTTATGCGTTGCGATATTTAAAATAATTTTCTTAATAAAATAAAGAAGTGAATTGAAATTCAATTTTTTGAAAAAGTTCTTAAACTGTCTGTTACACAAGTTAAAGCAACACTGTTTCTCAGACGTTTTCAGAGTACTGGACCGAAGAACTGTAGAATTTTAATACAAATGATTTCATCGACTATTTACTTTGAGTCAGATGCAGCATAGTTTGACGTTCAAATATATGAAAAACATAGACAGAGACTATAAAAATTAGAAAAATATTGTATATCAGCACACAATAGTTTTTTGTGGTACACTTTTTAGTGCCCTATTGTTAATGAATATTAACGAATTTTATATTATTTGAAAGGCATTTTTGTGTAGATGTGGACCATGTAAATAAATTTTGCCACGCTGTGCAAAAAAAGTTTTAAATGTGCTGGAAAAGCTACAATAAAAAACTTTTAAAACAAGAAATTTTAAATCTCTGGTCTGGTTTCTGTAACACATTATCCCCCTAATGCACAAACGATTGTTAAAGTTAATGAACGTTTTAAGAGATCTTTAACCCTACAAAATCCATGCTTTAAAGCCACTTTAGTTTTATTAATCGTTTATGAATTAGGGGTTATATATTTAAAATGGGTTAAATTAAAGCTAATTGTGGCTTAAAATTGCCATTATCCGCCCTGAGATTTAATTCGAATAGAATTTTCAAAAATATTAAGATGTGAATGATGAATGATGAAGAGGAGGAAGAACCAGTACTCCATCTTCTATGTCAGTGTCCTGCCCTGGGCGGCTTAAGGGCAGTGGCGTTGCGCTCTAGCTTCCTGCCGGCCTGGCGAGTCTGGAGCTGACTAGAATATCGGCCTTCCTAAGGTCCACGGGATGGCTTAATGAGGCAGAGGACGACTCGTTAGAGGTCCTTGCTTTAGGGTATCACAACGGGACCGAATCAACGGACCCAAGTGCATTGCTTAGGCAATGGCCCTAACAACCTAACCTAACCTAAGATGTGAAATAGTTTTTTATTTTCAAAAAATCTTTAGATCTCCTGTTCCACTTTCGTTATTAAGGCATTCCAAGATTGTAATATTTCTATATGTTATTCCCACTGTAGATGGTTTTGTTGGGTATTGTAAATTTTGTAGTTGCTGTCATTGCTGCTGTCGCTGTTGTTGTTGTAACCCTATTGTTAAATGTAAGCAAAAGTGTACACGGACTCAACAGCAGCTAAACTAAATTCGAGTTCTTTTTTTTTTTTTTTTTGAAATACCAGCATCATCAGTAGCATTAGCAACCTATTTAAATGTAAATGTGTTAGTGTGTAACTAAGACATGCATGAGCTTGCAAACATTTTGATTATTTATGACTTGTTTTTGGTGATAATTTGTTTTAGTTGCTTTTGGTCTAAAGCCAACTGGAAAAACAAAAATATATAACAAAAAAAGTGTAACTCATGCAAGAAGCGTTAAAATTTTTACTTTTACTGCAAAAACCAAACGAACTAGTGAACCGGCCAACCGGCCAATTGACTAAGTGAATTGATTGTTTGACCAAAAACACAGCAGGCAAAAGGTTTTGAGGGTGAGTCCACTGCTAAATTGACTTGGAAATATATGTATAAAAAAAAAAGTGAAACAACCTTTAAACAGTATCACATGAACATGCGAACACTCTATTCCATATGGCGTTTAAGTAATTCATTATAAACTTGTAAAACGCTCTGCTCTGCTCTGCTGCAAATACCGTTTGATTGATTTATTTTGAAAACTTTGACAATCTGTTTGAAATTGTTCAAATTGAATTTTAAAATTTAGCCAACAAAAAGGGAATATGAGGGAGTGCTATCACTCACACAAACACATACACAAACACAGAGAAATAGTTGTTGTTTACATTCAGGATGGCAAAATGTGTTCCTTTTGCTCTCTTTGGTAATTTTCAGTAAAATTCTATTCTTTTGCTGCCGAGTCGCTTGAATTATGCTAATCTTAAATGCTAAACAGAGTATTTCCCAACATGAACTATATGTTTTGTGAAACTATGACTGGCTTAGCAACTTTTACTTGCTCCTACACACACACACACACACACACACACAGACATTCCTTCCCATTGGATATGCAAACTTGGAAAGAACACTGTTTGGTTTTGCCAAGTACACGAGCCGAGTGCACTGGAGTACATATTCCAACTTAACATTCTGCTATTAAATATTATAAAAAAAATAAAAAAAACAAGAAAAGCACATAACAAAAGCATTAAGAAGCTCTAAAGGAATAAATAACAAACAAACAAAAATGTTGTTGAATGTTGTTTGTGCGTAATATATTAAGGGAAGGTAGCCCAACAGCAACAAATGACCTTGTTTCAGTGCATTCATTCAAGTGACAATCTTGGGAGATATTATATTTTACATAGAAACAGTTGATTTGATTTGGCTTTACATTTTCTGTGGTCCCAGTCAGAGACCTAGAAACCCCCTGATTTAAAAATCCTCATCGGCCACTGCAAATCGGGTCAAAATCGGCTGATCCGCTCGTAAAATATTGTGAAAGAAGAAAGTGATTTTTTTTACCATCAATATGAATTTAAGAAACTACAAAACACTTCTTTTGAATTCGGCCTTAAATTTATATCCCTGAATGCGGCTGTTTTTTTTTAATGGGTGTTTTTATAGAGTGATACAACTTTGAGTTGGCATCACTGATTTATTTGACCACCCATTTAACAGCTGATAAATGCTTTTTGTTTAGTTTGCTTTGACATTTCTTTATGGATCGACTTACACCAAAGCAACGCGTGCAAATTGTGGAAATTTTTATTCAAAATAATAGTTCTGTTCGTCAAAATTTTATTTTCCGATGAAGCCGTGGCGACTGCGAATATCATGAATTAATTTTCTTGTTTAATGGCTGATAATTCGTGAGGAATAACTCAAGTGAAAATTAATTAAAAGTATTATTTTTATGTGAAAACAGCTGCCCACTTTCAAAAATTTGAAAGTTTTGAGAAAAATAATTGATTAAAAAACATCTTTTATTTTCTTTAAAGAAAATAGAATTTTTTTAATTCAATAAAAGATACAGTTGACCGCGGCGAACATGCCTGAGACTTCCCTTTAAAATTAAGAACCAGAGTGCCGCAAAATTTATAAATTTCTCGATCACTTTTTTGTAAACAAAAATAGATCTCCCGTGGATCGAAGACCTGATCCAAGGATTTGAAATTTCTTGTTTTAAAATATTTTATTGTAGCTTTTCGAGTACATTTAAAACTTTTCTTGAACAGGTTGGGAAATTTTATTTATATAGTCCACATCTACATAAAAATGTCTTTCAAATCATATAAAATTCGTCAATATTAATTAACAATAGGGTGCTAAAAAGTGTACCACAAAAAACTATTGTGTGCTGATATACAATATTTTTCAAATTTGTATAGTCTCGGTCTATATTTTTCATATATTTGATCATCAAACTATGCTTCATCTGTCTTTAAAGGGAGAAAAAAGCTGCGAGATTAACAAACTCTTTAACTAAACCTACGAAAGCCGCCTTAAAAGTTCTCTCAAATTTATTTCATTTCGTTTGTTGAAGTCGAAAAAGTGAGTACCAAAAAGTTAACAAATTCGGCCAAAATAAATAGCAGATTCTCAAAATTTTTTTAAGTTGTCTTCTTAAATAACATTAAACGGCCTTACCGATCGATTCCAGGTTAAAAAAAAACACACCGGCCACTGCAAATCAGGTCAAAATTGGCTGATCCACTTGTGGGACATTGTGAAGGAAAAAATTTAGTACCGAAAAGTTAAAAAAGGCGGCCAAAATAAAATTCATTTTCTATTTCGTTCCTAATTTCTTAGCCAACTTTAATAAAGAAATTAAACAGCAGATACAATTCTCATTTGGTTGTTAATTTCAAAGAAAATGTTTTTTTTTACAATTTTCAGCACTTGAATATTTTTATAAAAACTGCGGTTGAAAAAAGAAGTCTTGAAAATTTATATGACTAAAGCTTTAATACTTTTAATTTAAAAAGCTTTTTTTTTTAATTCCTCAAGATTACCTCTCCAGAGAAGCCAATCAGTTGATGGGATTTTATATCCAACCGGCCTAAAGGCTTAAAACTAATTTTAACAATAAAAAAAGTTATAAGTTTTTTATATAAAAAATTTAATATTTTTGCTGAAAAAATATTAAAAATAAAAATATAATTAAAAAAGAAAATATTATCGAAATGTTGGAATTGGAACATTTTCAAAATCCACTGCGCATAATTATTTCACATTTTTGGAATAAAATTCTGATCTATTCAACAATTCTTAAATATTGAAAGATTAACACAAATACACACACATGCCACTCTTTCACACATACAAATAAAAATCCTCGTTAATAGTTAGAAGACTTCAGCAAGACCTCAAATCGCAAGACCACTTTCCTCTACTGCACAATTTTTAAGAGTTTCAATTCTTGATAATAAAAACAAAATCCCCCACATATGCTATTAGCATTCCTTCCCCTAAAATATTTCCTTAAAAATCTACAAGGAAATATGGAAAAAAAAAAGCAAAATAGAAAATGTTAAGTAGCATAAAAATTCAAACAACAAGTAAAAGAAAAATTTATGCAAAAAATATGTTGAAAATGTTACTTTCAAAGCAGACATTTGGCTTGAGGCCTAAACATAAAGAGCGTACTTTTACTACACAACTATTTTTGCTTTAAAGCATAACTGCTCGTTTAACGAGCACTATGAACTAGCGCAACTAGCTGGTAAAGTATGTGCCCCCGCTCCCTCCCTCCCTCCCTTTTAACAACATTTTGTACACGAGCATCTTTTGCATGCACAAGCATGAACATGTGCGCTGGTACTTTTACTCTTTCAGCTATTTTATTTAACGAACTATTTTAGCACTTATTAAGAGTTTCTTTCCATTCTTCTTCTTCTTCTTTCTTTTGCTAATAAAAATATTTATAGTATTTTGAAGAAAAAAAAACCTTGAGCCATATTTGAGGCAGAAAAGTCGTTGAAATTATTTAAGGCACAACACATCGTCGTTCATAAACGAATTATTTACTTTAAGATAAAAGAGGTGCGTTCTTGATCCAACTTTTTTGGAGAAAATACTCGTATTTCATTTAAAAGAGGTTGGGATTTTAATAATTTGGGTATATTTCAACTGGTACGCGGTATTTCTTTCCACCACGGAAGGGGATAAAATATTGTTCTTTTTTTCATTAAATTGGGGAGAGAAATCTATAGAATCTACTTATTTCAATTGCAATTTTGCTTTTTAAAGATCAAGTTGAATCGATATTTTTTTACTTAAATTCTTATTGTAATTATAAAATATTATAGGTCTCTAGACCCAGAGCCTGAAGAATAATTAAAAGAAGTCAAAAAACAAGGTCGATACAAAAATAATTGTTCATATTTTTTTATTAATTAAATTTTTTATGCCGTAAAAAGCTTCTTTTTATTTAAATTTTATTGATTTAGAAATTTCTAGTTCAATTTTAATAACTCTGATTCACTTTAATATGATTTCAACATCGATTTTTATGTTTGACAATTTCTTTAACTTCCGGCTACGAAAATTAAAAATTAAAAAAAAACGGCAAGTTACTGGTTTCACCCGGTTTTGAAAAAAAAATTCAATTCTCATCACATTTCGGCTTTTTGAGGTCCTAGAAAGCTTCCCTGACTAATTCTGAGAACCCGCACTATGTCTGTATGTGTGTGGGTGTTTGTGTGAGTGTGTGTGAAAGCATGTGAGCGGCTTATAACTTTAAAACGGCTTGCCCCATGACTGACGGCGTTCTAATGAGTTCCACTGAAGTTAAATATCCTGTGAATTTGAGCCGATTAGAACCATTAGATTTCAAGATATATTAAATAGGCCTTAAAGGCGTTTTCTTTTCTAGAAAACATGTAACATTTTTTCACTAATTTTCTAAAAAGTGAAGGTTTAGAAAAGTTTTAAAACAGAAATTATTTTTCTCGAGGGAAGTTTGATACATTTCTAATACATTCCCATTTTTTGTTAAGAAGTGTGAAAAATGTTGCATTATTTTCTAGAAAAGAAATCGATATTAGAAAAACAAAATTTTTTTAAGTGTTTTTTTTTATAAATAACATTAAACGACGTCTTTGATCGATTCCAGATTAAAAAAACCCTCATCGGCCACTACAAATCCGGTCAAAATCGGCTGATCCGTTCGTGAGATATCGCGAACGAAAACAATTCAATCATTGATTATTATTAATACATATTTTTTGCTAAGAAACTACAAAACACTTCTTTTGAATTCGGCCTTAAATTTATATCATTTGGGTCGATTAAGTATGCTTGAACCATTTTATTATAAGAATATATCAATATATTTTATCGACTATAAATTCTTGAAACAAAAATATATTTTGAAAAAAATTTTCTTCATAAACATGTTTTATGATTTCAATTTATTCTTGTTAACAACTCCTTTCCAAATAACCCCAAAATAAATTGCTTCAGCAGTTTTTATATAATTTATACACTGTAACAAATATTTATCCATCAAAAACTAATTTTGGAGAGTTTTGCAACACAGAAAATTTTCTCTACCTTAAAAAGATAATTAAAATGTAAAAAAAATAATAGTTTTCGATATATAATTTCTCAGGCCCATTAAACATGTATCTGACTAAAATTTTTAGTTGCCTTAATTATTTTTATGATCATATGAAATGGCTTTCCAATTTAACAGTTTCAACTGTTAATGATTTAGGGTGCGATATGTAATTACATATCGAAACTTTATGGCAACATGATAATATCTTAACCCTGAATTGTTACTCTTAATTTTTGTACACTAAAGTTACTCTGCGTTGACTTTAAAATTTAAAAAACCAACAACAAACAAGTGTGATTAGTCGACTAGGCGAACAATAACCAGCCAGGGTTATCAACCCAAAATATATTTAAGAAAATGCGTTGAAAGTTTGCCCCGTATATATTTTCCTAAAGCTTCGGTTTGGCTTGAGAATCAAGGAAATTGAACACAAATAATTAAAAATGTTAATATATTGAGCCGATTCTTTTCGAAGTGTATTAGGAAAAATACAGCAAATGTAATAAATTGTTTATAAATTCCAGTGCAAAATTATATATAATTTTCATTTTCTATCTCCCACGAAACTGTTTTAAAAACTCTTACGATTTAAATAAAATAGGGCACATAAATTTCATGACCCTGAGGAGCATTAATTTAATTACCGCAAAATTATATATCCCCCACATTTAAAACCAACTTGTTTCATCAATAGTTAATGCGGCATAATTAATTTATTTTTTTTTCTAAATTGAAGAAGATTTAATATTTCTATATTTTTTGTAAAAGACAGCTTAAGCTTCTCCTAAAAATTTTACAATTTAGCTTAAGTCCTTTTTGAGTTCGTGTGACGATATGACTTTATGTATGATTAATATATCAGATATTTTTCTAATAGAAGACATATTAAAGAAAATTAAACTTACCCTATTTTCATTTTATCCAGTTGCTTCTTCCGTATATTTATGATCAGCTCTTATTATTTACTTTTATTTATTGTCTACTTCCTCTCAGCCTTGTACGAATGCCTGCATATACTCATGTACATATATGTTTACATGCCCCACAAACAAACACCATGAATATTTTATTTTCTACACTTTGCAAGCAAAACAAAACCACCGATTCTTTACTCTTAATTACAGGCCTTTCCAAATGCTCTTATCGACGCATATTAATTTAATGCACTCTTTCTTTGCTTTTCCAAATACAACAAATATTTTTCTTCCTATGCTTTTCCAAATACAAAAAAAAAATCTTTCTATGCTTTTCCAAATACAGAAAAAAAAACAACTTTGAGATTCTTTAACGACCGCGCTTTTTCCTCTATTAACATACAAAACGCACTCACGAACAATTCACTTGTAAGAAAAGAAACAAACAAACCGAACAAACCAACAACAACACTAATGAGACACCGAACAAGAAACAAGTAGCCGCTGTAACAGCGTAGCCTGCAGCCATCTTCGTGTAACTGTTCAATTTAACTTTTATTTTGGCAAATTACAACTTGATTCGATACTTTTCATCAAAACTTATATTTGCAATAGATTAATTGACATTTTCTTAACACTTTTATCACACTTTAACGAATATTAATGCACTCTTTATATTATTTATTAATTTTTTAATCAGACCGCATCACTTGTGCGTGTAAACTTCAAACACCGAAAACCGAACTGAATGTTTTTCGTTTTTTTTTTTGCCATGCATATGAAGATTGTAGGGCTTCCCGTATGAAATAGAAGTAAATAACAAGGGAAAGGGATTAGTGTGGGCAATTGTAACGATATGGGATGGTACAGGTGCGTGCATATACACATCGCTCGTTTATTTCAATAGTTTAATAAGTCAAAAATATATTTTTTGCATAAAATATTTTTTGAGAGTCTTAAATTTACTTGCAGATTAATGATATTTTTCTCAAGACCAACATATTTTAAATGTTTTATTGAAATTTTCGCACAACAACGACGCTATGTAAATCATATATGCGTCAATAGGCCTGAAAATGAGTTATGACGATGTGTTCACATTTATATATAATGGTTATGACATTTTATTTCATGGATATATAATAATTTTAAGAACATATTCTATTGTTTTAATGCTGCTTTTGCCGAAAAAAGATGGAATATCGATTTGATGTACGTGGTTGACTTCAGAGGCGTAGTAATTATTATAAATTTTCTGTTTTTCAGAACTCGATTTGCAAACCTAAAAGCAAAAAAGACTTTTACAAAAATTTGTTATTATGTTTTGGGTATTGTACTTGTAGGTATGTGACGTCTAGTTCAGAGAAAGGAGCCCCAGGGCTATAACATTAAGACGTCGTAACTCTTCATTTGTGATCAATCTGCAAATAGTTCACGCGTAAGTTATGCAGCTCTCACGCGTAACAAATCACTGCGCGGTATTGGCACATGTCTAATGGAAACACATTGAAAATTAACAACAGCAATTCTAATAAAATTTGATAAGAAATCGGGCAACAATATTTATTGTTAAGTTTAACTCGTTACATTCCAGATAACTTTTGAGATGCACCAACGAACAATTCAATTGTTCTTAAAGTAAGCCCTCATTTCGGCCTCAAAATACTTTGTAAATATGTATCTGCTCAATTGATCCCAGTTAATAACTTTGCGTCTAATTAAGCTGAATGATTACGTTTCTTTTCGTGTTCCCAATATGAAAATCAATAACGAAAATGGGATAAAGTTTACAATAAAACTCCTCGTTGCAACGTCTAATTTTCAGGCGTCACACCTTATTTTATCTCAGCACTTAAATGTATTTAATTGAACCATAAAACTACAGCAACAGCAGGGAAGTAGTGCAAGCATTTCGTAAATACTAACAAGACATCCACTGTAAAGTTTATGTACTGTTTCTCAGTGTTAATGTCTATAAACCGCTACCCCATTATATACAATCTTAGTGTTGATACGTTTTGTAAATCAGTGCAAGTTGACATAAACTAACAACAACACTGGCATTTTGTAAAATTCCGTATTACACAACACAAAATGTATCTAAGAGAATTTTATCACCTTTTTATTGTACACGATTTGTGTCAATAATGTAACAATTTTTTTATTTAAATTTGAATGACGATCTAATTTTCGGGAAGATGTTTTATTAAAATTTAAAAGTGAAAGGAGTCTCTCAAATAAGTATGTCACTAGACGACTAATCAATTTGATTAAGAAGAAGAAATAGCTTTTTAACCCTAGATAGCTACTCTTCATTTATGTACATGAACGTTACGCTTCCTTAAGTCGACGAGCAATTCTAAGAAATTATTCTGAAAAAATAATATTTTCAAAAATGTTATTAAAAAATTGTTTAAAAATATAAATTATATAATATAAAAATAATTCTTGTGTCTAATTTTTTAACCTTCTCAACTTTTATATAAAATAAAATACAAAAATATATAAAATAAAATAAAAATAAGAAAATTTTATTATAAAAACTGTTTTCCTCTCCTCAAATTCAACACAAATTTGAGAAAACATAAGGCAGTTTTATGATAAACAGTAAATTAGCTTTGCCGATTCAACGAACAGTAACCATCCAGGGTTAAAGAAATGTTAAATTGCGATAAGCATCCAATACAGATCCATGTCATATACCGCACTCCTGCATGAGAATGTCGCTTAAGAATTCACCTCAACCTACTTTAGAATTGTGCTCACGTAAACTCTATATCGCTGGACTAAAACCAAATTTCCAATAATATATGTGAGTGATAACCAAAAAGAGACCATAACTTGTTCGTCATAATTAACAATCATCATCATAATGAATTATTAAATCACGATAATTGCAAACAATCCGTTGGTTATAATACGGTTCTGCTTAAAAGTAACGATTTTTTATAATTCTAATAACATGACAGATAATATTGCAGCAGAATATCTTGCATCACCTTGTTCAATAAATACCACTATCACTTCCCCACAAATATCATAAATTCACGTAGCGGTCACCCTACAAATAACTCTCTTTGATTTAAGTCGCAATGTCAAGTGTGTTTGCGGCATGAGTCAATAGTTCGTGTCTTTGCAATTTATTTTAGTGCCGGTATTCAAAGTGTTGCGTTGTTTTCTGTAGAGGTCGTGGTTTTTAATTAAATAAAATTAGTAAAAGTGCACCGTTTTTAATAAAAATTATATCAAATTGTTAGGAAAAGTGCAGTGAATAAAATGGTGTAATTTTTGTTTCGAAAAACTTAGGGAAAAGTGCAGTAAAATGCGTTTAAAGTCAGGCAATTTTCTAATTTCTTAATAGTTATTGTGTGTATGCTGCATGGCGTGAAATAGCAGCGCAGTTGCAGCATCATGTTGGTGTAGTTTCGTCTTGTGCTCGGGTTTCTTTAGAGGCCGTGTGTTTTGTTGTTGTTAAAGACTTGACAAAAGCAATCGGCAATGAGTGCATTTGAGTTGTGTTGTTGAAATGTTTGAAGGGTTCATTTAGCTGTTTTCTTTTTTTAATTTCGTGTTTTATTTATTTACTTAGGGAAGGAAGTCAACGTGCAATTTGTAGGAGAGAAGAGCATAAAATAAGCTGTTGATAAAGAGCAGTGATTTTGTGAGTTATTTTGTTTTTTAATTGTTTGTTTTTTAAGCAAAAAAGGGAAAGAGTATATCTTTTCCATGTGGTAGGGAAGCAAATAAAAGTCAATTTCTTTTTTTTAAAGAAATTAAAAGCAAGAATACAAATTTATTGGAAGCCTCTTCGACGTGCATAATTAAGGTGAGTTTTTTTTATTATTATTAACTATTTAATGAAACCAAATATGCTGTTCATTTATTTCTCTTAAGTTTTAAACAGATATTCGCATGAAAAATTTTCGCTTTCATATTAACCGATTTTGTTGTGTGTTGACATGTTGTTTGAGCTATAGAAAGTTAATTGTTTGATATATTTTGTTTTACCTCTTTAAGAAGTTTTAGATACGATAATTTATTTTTGTGTGGCACAAACTGAATGACAAAACTTTAAGATTATAATAAGAAATCTAACATTAACGGCCTTCTGTACAATTTTATAACATTATTTTTGTGTTATCGGGTGTTTTTTATAAAGTGATACAAGTTTAAATCATAATAAAACATAAAAATATATTGTTGATATCAACGAAACGGTTTTTGTTGGATAGAAAATTTTATGACATTAATGTTTAAATATGATTTCGGCCATGCGGCCATGCGACGCCACGGCTGGCGCGTGCAAAGCGCCATCTGGAACATCGATGTTCACATACTTTTGACAGCATTTGCGGCCATATCTCGCCGATAACTCTTCGAATGTTGATTTCCAGGTGTTCAATTGTTTGTGGTTTATCGAAGTACACAAGTGACTTAACATAATCCCAAAGAATTTAATCCAATGGGTTTAAATCACACCATCTTGAGAGCCAATTTATTGGGCCATTTCGTGAAATAATTTTTTTTGTCAAAAGTTTCTTTGAGTAATTCAATTGTAGCGCCCGCTGTGTGGCATGTGGCTCCGGCCTGTTGGAACCACATATCATCAAGATTAATGCCAGCTAATTGAGGTACGAAAAAACTTCGAATCATGTTCACCATTGACAGTAACATTCTGACCATCATCGTTTTTGAAGACATATGGGCCAATGGCTCCGCCAGCCCATAAAGCGCACCAAACAGTAATTTTCTGTGGATATCATGGTGTTTCGACAAAAGCTTGTGGATTCTCCTCTCCCCAAATGCGACAATTCTGTTTGTCTACGTACCAAAAATGGGCTTCAGATAAGTTTGGCGAACAGAACCATTATTTTGGTTAAAAATTTCCACAATTTGCCCGCGTTGCTCTGGTGTAAGTCGATTCATAATGCAATGTCAAAGCAAACTAAACAAAAAGCAACTATCAGCTGTTAAATGGGTGGTCAAATAAAGCAGTAATGCCAACTCAAAGTTGTATCACTCTATATAGAAAACACCCATTAAAAAAAAAACAGCCGCATTCAGGGATATAAATTTAAGGCCGAATTCAAAAGAAGTGTTTGGTAGTTTCTTAGCAAAAACTATGTATTAATAATAATCAATGATTGAAAAAATTAAATGATTCATAAACTCATATTCATGTTAAAAAAAAAACACTTGTTTGCTTCACGATATCTCACGAACGGATCAGCCGATTTGGACCCGATTTGCAGTGGCCGATGAGGATTTTTTAATCTGGAATCGATCGGTAAGGCCGTTTAATGTTGTTGAAAAAAAAACCATCTCAAAAAAAATTTTTTTGTATGTCGATTTCTTTTTTAAGAAATAAGGCAACATTTTTCTCACTTTTTAATTGCAAATGGCAACATTCTGTTATTTGAATATAAAAAATTAAATTAATTTGAGGAAAAATAATTTCTGTTTTAATGTCGATTTCTTTTCTAGAAAATAATGCAACATTTTCCACACTTTTTAACAGAAAATGGCAACATTTTGCCATTTCAAAATAACGAATATATTAGGAAATTAGTCAAACATCCCTCACGAGGGCTGTTTGATCAGGCCTTAAATCAATAAGTTTGAACACATTGTTACCACTTTAAAAGCGATGCCCCGGTTTCTTCCCGCGGCATTTCTAATACTTAGCGAAATGTTATGGCTGGTTAAACTGCAGCATTTTCTGCTACACACAACTTTTCATATCATATTTTACTATCTCTTCTCTCTTTTTCTTTTTGCATAATTAAAGTATTTCCCTTTTTCAGTCTCAAAACAGAGTCTATTTTCTTAATAAATGTTTGATCTTTTTTACTGTTTAATTGGATTAGTGGAATAAAAATCTTGCAACTATTTAATTTAGCAGTGGACCGCAAGGGCCGGCTGTAATTTATATAATCCAATTTATCTTTGTAACAGGAATTAATATGGAAAGAAGAGACAATATGACGAAATACATAAAAAGAGAGAGAGAGAGACGTTCGTTGTCTGCTGCTACATGCCATAAAGAAAAAAACTTTTTTGTTATCAAATTATGTGTGTTTATATTTGATTTTGACGACCAGGAAATATGATGCGTATAACAATGACTGTGACTCCTTTGCGTTAACATAAACCCCCGCCCCCGCCACCGCCCCCGTCCTGCTATTCAACTTGAACTTAATAAACCCCCAGCTATTCGTTATAAAAAATGTACGCATTTAAGTGTGTGTGTGTGTGTACATTCGTGTATGTACATCCTGGCTTCACACTTCCAAGTGTTGATACCAACACACACACGCACGCATTTGCAAATACTCAAACTTACACATCATGCTGTCCTGTACTTCTCATCTTTCATGGAAATTTTATACTTTTCTTAGGATGACAAAGATGAAAACGAAGCAAAAACAAAGACACCACTGACAGCTCGATGTAATAATGAAAAACTTTTTCTTTGTCAACTTGATGAGTGTGAAATAGTTCTTTTATTTTTCATTTTCATTTACATTTTTCCATCTCTTTTCTCCTCTTGCCGCCACACGTACATTCACAAAATGATTGCCGAGTAGATCTCAAACGGAAAGAAAAAATTATTACTTCATGCAATAAAGGCAGGCTTTTCATATTCCTGATATGGAGAATGTTGGAAAAAGAAACAAAACAAACAAAAAAATTGCATTATAAGGACAAATATAGAACCACAAAATGGTCAACACTAATGCAATATGGTAACAGCATCAGTTTGTGAAATAAAAGCGAGACGGAGTAGGGAGTGTAAAATAAAGAAAACTTCAAACACAAAATAAAAGTAGAATTTATTTTCATACAAAATAAAGAATATTTAAAGCGAAATCCCAACTAGACCATCACTCAGCCAGTCATGCAGTCAGTCAGCCAGTCAGTCTTTCATTCATTCGTTCATTCATCCACTCACTCACTTACCGACGACTGCGTTACGTTGACAGAGTGTGTCATAAATTTTAAATGAAATTTATATGACTTCAATGTCTAACTGATTATGAACGATTTTTAAACAAAATCTGGCGAAAATGTTGAAATTCAGACACACAAAATTAGACAACAGGGTAACAGCAAAAATCTGGGTTA
This sequence comes from Linnaemya vulpina, assembly GCA_963675445.1. Lineage (NCBI taxonomy): Eukaryota > Metazoa > Arthropoda > Insecta > Diptera > Tachinidae > Linnaemya > Linnaemya vulpina. The sequence goes on from OY776279.1 coordinate 5,016,651, forward strand.
AACACACCGTTAATGTTTTCGGCAGGATTTGATTCAACTTAAAAAGTGGCTTGAAAAAATATCACAAAAATTATGACAACTGGCACGGCTATCGGGTGACAAGTTCACGTCCCCTCATTGATCCCATTCGCTTGCAGCACACGAGCGCAGCTTTAAAGACGCATAATATTTTTGTTCTGCCCTTGAAATGAACAAAGAAAATTAATTTTATATAAAAAAAAAAAAAGATAATTCACAATATTTCCAGCTCTGGAAACTTATTTTGGATATCGCTGATTTTAAATTTCAATCACATTAAAAAATGAGAATAATAAAAGTACACTTTAACTGTCGTAATCATAAAAACTAACATAAACTTGAAGACTTTGAATTTTGCTTGACAATTTTGTATCAAATCAGGCTTCACAATATATTTCATGAATACACCAAACAACAGCATCATAATCAGTTTATTCTACTGGTTAAAAACTCTTAATGGTTGATTTAAGAAAAAAAATTAGTTTATTCTTAAAGTGTACTTTAACATAAAATTTCCTTGGCCAAAAGAAAAAGTTTCTTAAAAAGTGCAACTCAAGTAAAACTTCTCTAAATTGAAAATATCAAAATGTCCTGCTTTTCGAAGAAAAAGGAATAAATAAACGCACTTTCAATTACTCGTGCGATTTCGACATATATAGGCTGTTTTTTATAGAGTGACACAACTTTGAGTTGGCATCACTGATTTATTTGACCTCCCATTTAACAGCTGATAGTTGCTTTTTGTTCAGTTTGCTTTGACATTTCATTATGGATCGACTTACACCAGAGCAACGCGGGCAAATTGTGGAAATTTTTAACCAAAATAATGGTTCTGTTCGTCAAACTAATCGTGCAGTTCGTCCATTCAAAATCTTACTTTCCGATGAAGCTTATTTTTGGTTGAATGGGCACGTAAATAAACAGAATTGTCCCATTTTTCGAAACATCATTTCATCCTTAGAAAATTACTGTTTGGTGTGCTTTATGGGCTGGCGGAGTCATTGGCCCATATGTCTTCAAAAATGATGATGGTCAGAATGTTACTGTTTGTGAAAATTGAATTGTGAAATCATATTTAGACATTAATGTCATAAAATTATTTATCCAACAAAGACCGTTTCATTGATATCAAATATATATTTTTATGTTTTATTATGATTTAAACTTGTATCACTGTATAAAAAACACCCTATATAACCCCAGACACAAACCAGGTACGTTAACAGACCACTGCTAACTTGTTAACTGAATCAGTTAACAAGGGCGCCCAGTTGGTCCAAATATGTGGCCGTTATTCCATTTGGAATACATAAACTCAAATGTTTCAGGCTTAACAGCGCTCTGTTAACTAGTTAGTAGAGGTCTGTTAACGGGCCTGGTCTGTGTGTGTGGGGTTGTAAATTTCGCAATTTAACTTCACTTTTTCTTGAATTATAAACAAATTTTGCTAAAATTCTTAGAAAATATTCCAACTTCTTTGAAATATAAAACTTTAAGGGAATCACAAAATATATATTTTTTTTCGTTATTTGCTGTTGGACTGCACCCTAAATCCTGAAGTTTTACATATTAACGAGCCCAAAGTTTGAACGATTTGGACATGTTGTTTAAGTTTGTACTTCACCATTTTAAATACCAAAAGTGCTATTTTCAGAGAAATAGCACTTGAGGAAATATATTCACAGCGGCAACACTGGAGATTAATAAAAACGCATCACTTTGATACAGTTCTCGTACGCTTTTTCATAGCAAAATTTAAAAAAATAGCAGCTCTTTTCGTATGCAACTGGGCCACTCAATATGTGCTAAGAAATAAAAAGTTAGTACCCGACTACTAACGATGAACGGGTAGCGGCTTTCGAAAACAGCTGTTATGCTCTGCTGTGTATTTGAAATATATAAAACCTGATGCTGACTGAGCCACTTAATAAGTGTTAATAAATTAAAACACACACGAGTACTAACCACGAACGTGTAGCGGCTTTCGAAAACAGCTATTTTGCTCAATAGCTGTTTTTCTTTGCTGTGTAAGTTAAATATATAAAAGGTGATGCTGACTGCGCCACTTAATAAGAGTTAATAAATAAAAACAAATACGAGCACTAACGAAAAACGGGTAGCGGCCTTCGAAAACAGCTATATTGCTCAACAGCTGTTTATCTCTGCTGTATAAGTTGAATATATAAAACCTGATGCTGACTGAGCCACTTAATAAGTGTTAATAAATAAAAAAACACACGAGCACTAACGATGAACGTGTAGCGGCCTTCGAAAATAGCTGTTATGCTCTGCTGTGTATTTTAAATATATAAAACCTGACGCTGACTGAGCCACTTAATAAGTGTTAATAAATAAAAACACACGCGAGTACTAGCGAAGAACGTGCAGCGGCCTTCGAAAGCAACTGTTCTGCTCTAGTGTGTAAGTTGAATATATAAAAGCTGATGCTGACTTTCTCCAGAGCTTTGGAATATTTATCCTGCCTTTCTGAACTAGAAACACTTTTCGAACAATTTAGCCCTTGAAATTAAATATAATAAAATATATTGTTGTTCGCATATTTTGGGTCACCCTGTTGACAACCTTCCAGGCAATTTCGCAAAAGTCCTCTTCATTTAAACTCTTAAAACAAACCCAAACATTTTCAATATTGAAGCGTACCAAATCGATTTCCACAATTTCTTGCACTGAAAATAATCGCTTTTCCTAATTTTTGACCAGCCTACCTGTTGGACATTTTTCCAGCATTTCATGTCCTTCCTCTGGCATCTCCTTAATAAACGATTTGCATCGAATTTTATGGTTAATGAAAACAAAAGGCATCCCCTTTCCAGCATTTCTCTTACGGTTTAGCAAACCATGTAAATGAGTTTAGAACAGAAACGTAAATATGGCCAAATCATTTACTGTCGTCATTTTTAAATGACAATCATGTCGACCATCTGGATGCTGGCCAGGTCAGATGGCTGTTTAGTTGGCTGGCTTGTACCGGGTATTTCTTGTTATTTCATGTTAGTTTTTGGTATGCGTTTGGTGTCGTTTGTTTCTTCATTTAGTTCATTAAGTTTGGGCGAGTGCAACTCTGTGTGTGTGTGTGTGTGTGTGTGTGTGTGTGTGTGAGTGGCTGCGTTAAAGCGTTGTAGTGTTAACCTGTACGTGAATTTTATTTTGTGGAAACCAATAAAAATCGTAGTTTGTGCGTTGTGAAGGCGAAGTTGCTTTAATTTTAGGCTTTCAATCGACTAGTTATCGCAGGCCTGCTCGAAGAGTTTTTTTTCTGGATTAAAGAGTAACGAAGTTAAAAATTAGTCCTGCAATTTTAGCTTAACAATTTAAAGAACTCAAATTTTACTGCTCTTTTCTTAAGCCACTTTTTTATTAAGGAATTTCAAGGTTGCAGGGAATCACCACCCCCCATGATAAGAACTCATGCCTTTTGATTAATTTTTTTGTGCGGAAATAGAATCCAAAAGTCCAATTTTTAATAAAATGAACTTGACCATTCTCTCCCTCTCTCAAAGAGTTAAAAGGCTCTCAAATATAATTTTATAAATTTCAATTGCTATCAAATAATTATCGAATAATTGAAAGAAAAAAAACCAGTTCCTGCACTCCATTTGCCATCAGGCGAGATAAATCCAAAGGCAAAGCAAAAAAAAAAAAAGAAGGAAAGGATTTGTTTAAAAGAAGAGTCAACTTCTCAAAAGGATTGTCCAACAAATCCCAAATATCGCCTTGACTTTATCAAGCGAAGTGGGTACGATTTCTTGTTGTTGTTGTTGTTTTTTGTTATAAAAGCATTTTCATCTCAAACTTCCAGTGCTACTCGAATGTATGTTTTAGCTCCCTTTCAGTTTAGTTGCTGCTTATCTTAAATAATCTTAAACTTTCTTCGACTCGCACAATTTCTACTTTTGCCAAATACCCATCAACAACATCAAGTTCTAGCAAAATAAAGCAACAGCAACAAGAAAAACACTGCCACAGATACGACAGTATGTACGAGTGTTTGTGTGTAAAAAAATGAAAAAAAAATGAAAAAATATAAAATAAAACAAAAAGGAAAAGGGAACAGAAAGAAAAAGTGTTGATGGCTCAAGACATGACAAATTCTTAAATAGAAATTCCTTTCAAAAGATTCCAATTCAAAATGTTCTATTTTATACTGTCATTTTTTCTCGTTGTTGTTGTTGTTTTTGCTCTTATTTTGCCTTCTTCCCTGTCACTTTCTACTTACTCCCACTGTGACATTTACCAGTAACAAGTCATCCTCTTTCAGCACCCACCCTTCCACCACCCCCTCCATCTGCAGCTCGTTTCGTTTTGGTTGTCGCTTTCTTTTTGGCGCACCCCATTCATTTGAAAGCTTAACACTTTCTTGTTTTGGAAATTGACTTTGTATTTCAAGTTATTTGCTAAAGTATTTCTTCTTCTTCATGTTGTTGGTGTTGTTGTTGCAGCAGTTAGTCAGTCGTTGGTGTTGTGAAGGCAAAACCTGAACGAAAAAAATCTTGGCGAAAAAAAAAGTTAAAGAATTTAAATTAAAAGGACATTTGACAGCATTGTCAATTTTGTCAATTGCTTGCTCTATGTGTGTGTGTGTGTGTGTGTGTTTGTGTGTGTCGAAAAAGGAATACGACAAAGCAACAACAAAATTTTAAATAGAGGACAAAAACATGTCGCTGGTATGTAATTTCGATGTAGCACCGAAGTATTTCTCTCTATTCCATTTACGCTTAATTCTGCCCAACTTGTTGGATTCCTTTTCATGGAGCAGCGAAGGATAAGAAACAAGTTTTTCAATTAAGAAACTCAAAATAATTAAAAAAATATTATGGAAAATTAATAACTGCAACTTAATGACTTGAACTTTGATGCGCTTAAAGCTGCTGGAATTTAAACAAAATAACTTTTTAACAATATTTCGGCTTATAAAATTGCCTGTGAAAGGCATGTGATGCGTTAACCCTTTCGAGTTTTCCTTTCTTAATGAAATCTTATTACAGTATTCGCGGCACTGAGACTGAGTATATAAAGCCTCACTTACGCAATATATTACACCGGTGCTATGGAAGATTAAAGGCCTTATTCATAAAAAGTATTTGATGCTTATAAATTGCTCATAAGATACGTTTTCTATACAAAATATGTCTTATAAGTAGCTTATAAGCCTCAAATATTTTTTGTAAATACAAAATGTGTCTTATTAACAGCTTATAAGTATCAAATATTTTTTGTGAATAGAAAATGTGTCTTATAAACTGCTTATAAGCATCAAATATTTTATTTTTGAAAGAAAATGTGTCTTATAAGCAGCTTATAAGCATCAAATATTTTTTTTTTTAATAAAAAATTTGTCTTATAAATAGTTTATAAGCATTAAATGTTTTTTGTGAATAAAAAATTTGTTTTATAAACAGATTATAAGCATCAAATATATTTTGTGAATGGAAAATTTGATTTATAAACAGCTTATAAGCATCAAATATATTTTGTGAATGGAAAATTTGATTTATAAACAGCTTATAAGCATCAAATATCTTTTGTGAGTAGAAAATTTGCTTTATAAACAGCTTATAAGCATCAAATATTGTTTGTGAATAAAAAATATGTTTTGTAAACAGCTTATAAGCCTAAAATTTGTTTTATAAACAGCTTATAAGCATCAAATATATTTTTTAAATAGAAAATGTCTCCTATAAATAGTTTACAAGCATTAAATGTTTTTTGTGAATAAAAAATTTGTTTTATAAACAGCTTATAAGCATCAAATATATTTTGTGAATGGAAAATTTGATTTATAAACAGCTTATAAGCATCAAATATCTTTTGTGAGTAGAAAATTTGTTTTATAAACAGCTTATAAGCATCAAATATTTCTTGGGAATAAAAAGTTTGTCTTATAAACTGCTTATAAGCATCAAATATTTTATTTTTGAAAGAAAAGGTGTCTTATAAGCAGCTTATAAGCATCAAATATTTTTTTTTTAATAAAAAATTTGTCTTATAAATAGTTTATAAGCATTAAATGTTTTTTGTGAATAAAAAATTTGTTTTATAAACAGATTATAAGCATCAAATATATTTTGTGAATGGAAAATTTGATTTATAAACAGCTTATAAGCATCAAATATATTTTGTGAATGGAAAATTTGATTTATAAACAGCTTATAAGCATCAAATATCTTTTGTGAGTAGAAAATTTGTTTTATAAACAGCTTATAAGCATCAAATATTGTTTGTGAATAAAAAATATGTTTTGTAAACAGCTTATAAGCCTAAAATTTGTTTTATAAACAGCTTATAAGCATCAAATATATTTTTTAAATAGAAAATGTCTCCTATAAATAGTTTACAAGCATTAAATGTTTTTTGTGAATAAAAAATTTGTTTTATAAACAGATTATAAGCATCAAATATATTTTGTGAATGGAAAATTTGATTTATAAACAGCTTATAACCATTAAATATATTTTGTTAATGGAAAATTTGATTTATAAACAGCTTATAAGCGTCAAATATATTTTGTGAGTAGAAAATTTGTTTTATAAACAGCTTATAAGCATCAAATATTGTTTGTGAATAAAAAATATGTTTTGTAAACATATTATAAGCCTAAAATTTGTTTTATAAACAGCTTATAAGCATCATTTTTAAATATAAAATGTGTTATAAACATCGTATAAGCATAAAATATTTTTTGTGAATACAAAATTTGTCGTATAAACAGCTTATAAGCATCAAATGTGAATAGAAAATATGTTTTATTAACATCTTATAAGCATCAATTATATTTTATGAATAGAAAATATGTCTTATAAACATTAAAAAAGCATTAAATGTTTTTTGTTTACAGAAATTTTTGTTTTATAAACAGCTTATAACCATTAAATATATTTTGTGAATGGAAAATTTGATTTATAAACAGCTTATAAGCATCAAATATCTTTTGTGAGTAGAAAATTTGTTTTATAAACAGCTTATAAGCATCAAATATTGATTGTGATTAAAAAATATGTTTTGTAAACAGCTTATAAGCCTGAAATTTGTTTTATAAACAGCTTATAAACATCATTTTTAAATAGAAAATGTGTCTTATAAGCATCGTATAAGCATAAAATATTTTTTGTGAATACAAAATTTGTCCTTCAAACAGCTTATAAGCATCAAATGTGAATAGAAAATATGTTTTATTAACATCTTATAAGCATCAATTATATTTTATGAATAGAAAATATGTCTTATAAACGTCTTACAAGCATCAAATATTTTTTGTTTACAGAAAATTTGTGTTATAATTAGCTTATAAGCATCAAATATATGTTGTGAATACAAAGTTTGTTTTATAAACTGCTTATAAGAATCAAATATATTTTGTGATTACAAAATTTGTTCCAAAGCGGTTTAAAGCATTACATTTTTTTTAATAGAAAAAGTGTCTTATAAGCTGCTTATAGGCATCAAATACGTGTCTTATAAACAGTTATCAGCATAAAATATACTTTGTAAACAGAAAATTTGTTTTATAAACAGTTTATAAGCATCAAATATATTTTATAAATATAAAATGTGTCTTATAAACAGCTTATAAGCATCATAAATGTTGTGTGAATAAAAAATTTGTTTTTTAAACAGTTTATAAGCATAAAATATTTTTTAAATACAAAATTTGTCTTATAAACAGCTTATATACGTCTTATAAACGTCTTATAAGCATAAAATATTTTTTGTGAATAGAAAATTTGTCTTATAAACATCTCATAAGCACTAAATATTTTTTATGAAGAACGAATTCGTTTTTTAAGCGGCTCTAAGCATCAAATATTATTTTGTGAATAGAAAATTCGCCTTATAAGTAGTTTATAATCATCAAATATATTTTGGAATAAGCATACATTCACACTTGTTAAGTATTTGCTTAAAGAAGCGTAACCGCAAATAAATTTGCAAAGTAGCGGTGCACAGATGCTGACTAGTGACCACTGAGGGGTTGTTGTTAACCCGTATTTTATCCGTTACTGTGACTGACTGTACACGATTTATGCCTTCACATGAGAAGTTGCTGCAAATTCAATCATGATAGGATTCCTCTGAAGTATCGCGATTTTTATTATATGCCAGCACATTTTGCGTCATATAATTTCGCTTATAATTTAAAGTAACTCTTAAATTATATGGCGGACAACATATCCTTTAATGAAATGTGTTGTAATTATAATCCGGGTACTGGAATGGCATGCTTAAACATGAAATTTTAATTTACACAAATTTATATTAATTGCGCAATTAAATTTAATATGAACACATATTTAATTTAATTAAGGAAATAACGTTTGGCAGCTTTACAAAACCAACGGGCATATATTTTATGAATTTTTTTACTTATTTATTTATGTGTTTCATTATTATTTAAATTTTTATTAATTTTTGAGAGGCCACTCTTCAGAACAAATGCCGCAATTCACTCAATTACTGATGCAATTAAGTTCCAATTGTCTCATTTATTTATTTAGTTTTCGCATTGTAAATTAAATTGATCTGAAGGGTGCATTTCAAAATATTAAACAAAAACCTCTAAATGCTGAAAAAGTCCTGGAAACCTCAATAGATTTTTACTTGTGAAATTGCCAAAAAGACAATCCAAAAGAGCTTATTAATTAGTAAGAACTCGTTAATTGCGGTAGCCGTAAATAAATTTACAAACTGCCTACAAAGACACGAATACTTGAGTGCTTTTTAATACATTTTCGTTTGACGTAACCGGTTTGTTTGTCTCGTTAATCTCATTGCAAAGCTCTCCCCAACATTTTCATTCATACTTCCGAATGTCTATGGTTTGTTTTTCTTTCCCATTTACACTCCTGCCCGACGTTTTAGCCATTTGCAAAATTCAGCAAAACAGTGACGTCATGGCCAAGCGAAATACCTATCGCCGGGCTGCCTGATGGTGACACGACAACAGCTTAAGAGTGGCAGCAACTTTTGAAACTGTTATAAACGATGCAGCTGATAAAAGAGAATTTCGAAGAGAGTGACGAACAACACTTCGTTAATTATAATTCGTAGTAGTTTTTCAAGTGTATGCCATTTCCGAGTGTGCTTGTGCTGGCGATGGCAATTTTCGTCAATCTGCAAATTATGTCGAGCAAAAGAGAGAAATGCGTGCTTTTTCTGTTCGTGTTTTAATTTCATTGTTTTTGATGGCAGTTGTAGGAAAATGGCACTTTTAAAGGATACTTTGCGGCAATTTTGATGACAACAACAACAAAACGCAGTAGCAATTAAGAGAATAGAGGAATAAAATGAAAATGTATTGAAATCAAATAAAGCAGGAGGAAAGAATCGAGCGCTGATATCAATAAAGTTGCTGCATATAAAATACAATATGGCCAGCAACTGCTTGCATTTAAGCAGCCACCGAAGGAAGAAAAAAATCTACTTTTATAATCATCATTATCACGGGAATGATGATGATTATCAGGAAGGAAGGTTGCCGCAGCAAGATGACAACTGAAAAACTGTAGAAACGAGTCAACGTTCGAGAGCGTCGGGTCATTGAGCCGCTTTATGTGCGACAAAAAAATAGTGACTTCCACAAACAAAACCAACGCTGGTAATTGACGTAGTTTTCACACACAAAAAAAAAAGAAAAATTATTTGAAATTTAATTAAAGAAATTAAAGAAGAAATAAAATTTGCAGTTAAAAAATTTAAATACAACCAAGAAATTGTGGTGGACGTTTCCTTTTTCCAATAACTCGTGCTAAAGTTTCGTGTATATTTTTCGAATGTGTCGGACTGAAGCAGGCAAAGCGTGCAGCCAAATTCATTTATTGTTTTACACAAATTTAAAGTGTGTTTTTAGCTTGCGTTGTTGTTGTCGTCAATAATAATAACTTTTTTGTGAAACATGCACAGACAAGTCTAGCATTTAAGCCCATCATCTTACTCTTCTGGACGTGTTATATAGAGTGAGTTTATAGGCAGAAGTGTTTGTCGGCAAGAGAGAGAGACAGAGAGGGAGAGAGAGAGAGAGTAAGTAAAATTGCTGCAGTCACTGTTGTAGTTTTATTGCTGCTATTTCCTGCTGCTACCACCACCAGTCAACAACAACAACAACAACTACTGGTCCATATTTTGGGATTAAAAACATCGTTTAAAATCGTGTTTTAAGGAAACAGTCAGCGCAAAAAATTAACAAGAAGAAGAAGTAGGTTGGTATAACAAGTGTTGCCGGCATATTTCATGCAGCGCCACCACCACCATCATCGTCAAGAAGTGCTAACGAAAGGAAGCACGCGCTTTCTAATACTGCACTAGTATGCACAATAGTTTGTTACAGTGTTGCCACGTTGATTTGTTCTAAAAAATTACACACAAAAATCGCCAAACAATCTCAGGATTTATCGGTATTTATTTAGCAAAAATATACTTCGGCTCAAGGGCCGGTCGCCATGTGTTTATGTATACAAGTTATTTAGCAGAGCAAAATAGCTGTTTTCAAAAGCCGCTACATGTTCATCGTTAGCGCTCGTGTGTGTTTTTTTGCTTACACTTATTAAGTGGCTCAGTCAGCATCAGCTTTTATATATTCAACTTATACAGCAGAGCAGAAAAGCTGTTTTCGAAGGCCGCTACATGTTCTTTGTTAGTACTCGTGTACTTATCATTATATATTAAGTGGTGCAGTTGTATGTTAAAATCTTTTCTATTTTTAACAATTTTACTATGAAAAAGCGTACGAGAACTGTATCAAAGCGATCGATGGTGAGTTTTTATTAATCTCCAGTGCTAAAAATTTATTTTGTGATTCCCTTGAAATTTTATATTTCAAAGGAGTTGGAATATTTTCTAGGAATTTTAGCGACATTTTTTTTTAAATTAAGGAAGACGTGAAGTTAAATTTCGAAATTTATAACCCCACATGCTCAAACATTGGCACGTTAACAGACCTCTGCTAACTAGTTAACAGAGCGCTGTTAAGCATGAATCATTTGAGTTTATGTATTCCAAATGGAACAACGGCCATATATTTGGACCAACTGGCTGCCCTTGTTAACTGATTCAGTAAACAAGTTAGCAGTGGTCTGTTAACGTACCTGGTTTGTGTCTGGGGTGTTTTTTATAGAGTGATACAAGTTTAAATCATAATAAAACATAGAAATATATTTTTGATATCAATAAAACGGTGTTTATGGGATAGAAAATTTTATGACATTAATGTTTAAATATGATTTCGGCCATGTGGCCGTCACGGCTGGTGCGTACAAGGCGCAATCTGGAACACCAATTTTCAAAAATGTTAACATTCTGACCATCATCGTTTTTGAAGACATATGGGCCAATGACTCCGCCAGTGTTTCGACAAAAGCTTGTTGACTCTCCTCTTTCCAAATACGACAATTCTGGTTCTTTACGTACCCATTCAACCAGAAATCGGCTCCATCGGAAAATAGAATTTTGAATGGACAAAGTGCACAATAAGTTTGACGAACAGAACCATTATTTTGATTAAAAATTTCCACAATTTGCACGCGTTACTCTAGTGCAAGTCGATCCATAATGAAATGTCAAAGCAAACTAAATAAAAAGCAACTATCAGGTGTTAAATGGGTGGCCAAATAAAGCAGTGATGCCAACTCAAAGTTGTATCACTCTATAAAAAACACCCTACATAACATCGAATAATCCAGCTGGTGGCAGCTCTGATTTACATATTTAGTTTTCATAACACACACACACATAAACAATCTCAACTAAATGAGACTTGCTTGTCAGTAAAAAAGAGAATGCATTTCCACAAGAGAGCATTGCAAAAATTGCTAAGAGAGCTTTCGAACTAAAGTTTGCATTCGGCATGAGTTTTACTAAAACTCAAGTATCATCGATTGTACTATCAAATTGTGGTAGTACTCCGGCGTACAAACAATTAATGCAACAATAACAAACAGCCAAACTTTACACACACACACACACTTACGAAATATTTAAAGCGAGTGTATCCAGATACATACTATTTTGTGTATCCGCATTGTATGAGAATGATTTGAGTCTGTGTGTGCGTGCATGTGTTTGTGAGCCACCATACACGAAAATTCATTGAGGAAGGGAATTTCTGTGTTTTTTTTTTATCTGCTCGTATTTTTATTAGAAGTTCAAGCAAAAGTGCTGCTGATTTTGATAGAGTATGATTTTTACTGCTGTGATGCTGTCGCTGCAATCGTATCAACTTTCGTTATTATTATTATTATTATTATTGTATGCTTGGAAGCAGAGGCGTGTGCATTGAGGAGGTGCAGTTTCCTAAAATTTCTGTATGTGTATTTTAATAAAATTTGAGCTCATAGTGAATTCTGTGCCTCGTGAGAACTTCTCCCATCGAAAAATTTGTCGTCCCTCTGTGAAACACAGGATGAGTCAGAATATATTTCTTACAGCATTTAAGATTTTGTTGGCTTTTTATAATAATAAATATATTATTCTATGGATAATCCTACAATAAAAAGCATGACAACCATAATTATTTAGTTTTTCGATGTGGGAACTTCTCACTTCAGTTACAGAAACGAGGCACTGGTATCTTGAAACGGAAGAAGGCAGTTCTATCAGACTGTGATACAACTCTTATCTGAAATCCAACATTAAACAAGCAGTTGTAAAGAAAATATTTTTGCCTAAAGTTTCAAATGAAGTTGACGACCATGAATCGTGTCAATAATCATAAACGAAATTTACTTCCACTATCGCATTCATAAAAAAATGTGATCATGACGAGCCCCTTAAAATAAATTTTTATGAAATTCATAGCATAAAGCATCCACGAATGCTTGAAGTCAGTCAGGGTTTCCTTACAAAAAATTCTTTTATAACTCTATAACTCTTTGAGACTGAAACCATATTTTTCAGCCTTAATAATTCACCAACTAAAGCACTTCCCCCCAATTAGCCCCCATTTGGGCTACGCCTCTCTTACTATAAACTTTCATATAGCAGTTGTAGCATATATATTGTGCATAATGTTTATGCATATAGAATACGAAACCAGCAACCCAGCAAACACCAGCTCAAACGTTTGCTACAATAGGGTTTTAACTTATGACCTTAATTGTACTATAATTGTGCAATTTAATTGCAATCTATTTTAGTAATTTTTGAAGTTGTGTAAATAATATTACCAAGTCATTTAACGCAGTTGCACAATATCAAAAGCCTCTTTTAATGGGTTGACAATAATGCAACCTAATCCTGGTTTCATTTCTATGTCACAAAAGTTATTCATATTAAATTTAGTCAACTGATAATAGACCCACCGACTGTTACAACAGCTGAGAAAGCCAAACTGTCTCAACACATCGGTTCAGTGAAATATGGCAGCTCACCATGAACCATTTAATACCAGAATAATCCTTCCAAAATAATTTTTTTTTTTTTAGGAAAACATAAATTCCTTCAATAAGTTCGTAGAGCACTTCTTTATATATACGGTCAACATGATCGCTTTAGTGAGCACGAAATCCGTGCAATTATTGATAATTGTTCCGTGAATTTTGTCCTTTTAGATTCAGTAAAATAAAATTTCCCTTTTGGTACGATTTACACACACGATGGAGGCATCAACGTTCTTTATATATTTCGCAATGAATATGGAGTTGAAGTTGCGATGAATAGCGAAGCCCATCAATGACATTTAGTTCTAAAAAGGTAGCGCAACTGGCTTTGCAGAGCGCTTAGCAAAGAAATTATTTTAAGATCTCTTTGGTGATAGTTTTATTCTCAGAAAAATCCTGTTGAATTAAAAAAATTCATTCCAGCAGCAGCAACCGATACAATTTCGGAGTTAACAAAAACAATGATTTTGTAGAAAATTATTTAACAGGCTCTAAGTTCAAGTCTGCTATGGGGAAACTTATATTTTTGATTTGTTAAACCATAATTTTATTTAAATAGTTTTATATTAAAAAAACAATCAAGAAATGCTTGTAAATGGGCCAGCGATCTGCCTGTAAAGTACTGGCAATGACATTCTCAAACATTTCCAGCAGATTGAAAACTGCCAGTTCACACCGTGCTCAGACTCGCTCAAAGTATAGTGACGATAGAACACAATATTATCTGCCTTAAGGAAAGATAGTAGAAACCCTAATAGAATTTCCTTTTCTGCCAAAAAATGTAACATTTCTTGCACTTTTTAATCTTTTTAATAAAAAACGTTCACCCAGGTCATTTAAAAATATAGAATTTGCTAGAAATTATATGAAGATGTCTTTTAAAAAATTATTTCAGTTTTAAGACTCCTTCAAACTGCCAATTTTGAGAAAAGAAGTGAAAAAATGTTACATCTCTCCCAGAAAAGAAAAGGCCATAAGGAAATTAAATTGAGTTAATTGGACTACGAGAAATTTTGCTTTTTCTGGCAACGTTGGCAATGTTTGGAAGTTCACACAGTCGTGGGACATATTTTTTAGATGATCTCTTTTAGTGTTTCAAAATATTTCCATTTCTAAACGGGATCTAAAGTATTCTAAACTGTAGGATATGGGCTACGAAAAATTCAAGAGCTTTTCAACAGCAATAATTGCACTCACTTAAAAGCATTCCTTGGTGAGGTGCTTAGTTGGGCTAAAAAATTGGCTTATAAGGTGAATCCGATGTCCTCATTTCCATCCCTGGTGTTTGTTGAGGTCAGTAGAAGAAAACCGTTCAGAATGTCTCTTCAACAGTATGGAGTCATTGCGTACACTGGGAGAAACACAATTGCTTTTCTACGTGGCACAATCGCTTTTTTATTTCGCAAGCAAGCGGTTTTCAGTGGCCTCCGCTTGCACCGGATTCCACCGACCCACACTGATAATCCTTAAAACAACCAGCAATTAAATCACAAAACAAGCAACGACATCGACACTAAAACAATAGCCCATATTATGAATGACGACGTCGACGTCGACGTCACATCAACTCGACAGCAAAAAAATTTCACGTGTCATTTAATTGTGCACAAAAATTAATTATTATTAACAGCCTTTTTGTATTCTCTAAGGCGTATAATATTGATAGAACACGTTATCAGAAGTCAGTTTTTGTCGACAAAGACTAGACGAGTGTCAACTTTTCGCTGTCGTGCTGATGCGACGTCGACGTCGTCAATCATAATATGGGCGAATATGAAATTTCGCCAAAGTTGATGGAAAATGTTTGGGAAACAGCAGGAATATGCCAAACATTGTGATATCATACCAGAGTGTTTGCTGGGCTCAACTATTGCTGTGTGCTTGCACTCGTATAAGTGTGTATGTGTGTGCGTGTATGTGTGTGTGTGTAGTATTTTCCTTTATGTTGCTGTTATTTTCGCTTCTATTTTTCATTTTGTTATTTCGAAATGATTGTATTTTATAGTACTTGCAGTTGCTTTTGTTGTTTTATTCAACCTCCCACCGCCCACCTCCCAAATTTATTCATGTGGTGCTTTCATACACATAAATCTGCATGTACGATTGTGCGCTACATACGCCGGTAATATTGTTGTTGTTGTTGTTGTTACTATCATTAAAATTCCATTTTGTCTCGTGTAGTCGTCGTCGTTAAAGCTGAATCTCTTCTTTTTTTCGTTTTGTAGTCGTAGTTGTAGTTGTTGTTCGTATGAATTGTTAAGTACATACTGTGTTCACACACACACACACACACACAGACACATATCCACACACATTGTTGTTGTTATGGTTGCTGTTGTTGTTGCAGTAGTTTGTGCATTTGCTTATGGTTGCTGTTGTTGATGCTGTTGTTCATGCGGTGACGTTTTTGCTTTATTTGCTCCCGTGTGTTTGGGTTTGTGTTTGCCATGAATGCTGCCGGTCTATTGCTCTTCTTGTTGCCAACTACTTTTACTACTGGATACAACTACAACTACAACTGCGAGTAGGTTTAAATATGTTTATGTATCTCTGTTGGTTTGTTTGCCTGCATGCCTGTCTGTCTGTCCGTCCGTCCGTCTGTCTGTTTATGCATTCATTTGCTTTTTTCCAAAACAGTTCCTTTTTTTCTGCCTTTTTTTCCTTTCATTTTGCCCCGTTAAATATTTCTGTTTCAGCTGTTCTTGTTGTTGTTGTTGTTGCCGTTCAGTTTTCAGCTCTTACTTTGCTAGACAGCCTGGAATTGTGTTTTGTTGAGCCTCATAGTCGTCGTGTACAGAATTCATTTCTGAACTGCCAGTAGCATCGTTGTTCTTCTCTTGTTGTAGTTGTAGTTGTAGTTGTATGTGTGCATGTTTTAATACAGTTTTTCCAGTTGTTGTATCCTTCTATTTCGTATATAAAAGCCCGTCTTTTATCAAAGAGACGCAACACGAATTTTGTTGTTGTGCTTTAGACAGGGATGATAAAAGTTTAGTGAAATTTGAATCGTATTTTTTTCAATGCCCATTTCAGAAGTGGTACAATTTTCAAATAATCCGCCTCTCATTCTCTTCTGTAAATAGTCATCATGAGCAGGTCACTGATATCGACTTGAAATAACACGAAACCTCTTGCAGTAACTTTTGATATAAGGAAAATTTTTGTAACCAAATATTTTGAAGGAAGACTTCCCAGCACACATATTTTATTTTAAATGACGCCTTAAGGCTTGCAATGGTCTTTGAAACCGGTGCGCATAATGATTCAGGTATTTGACTATTTCGTGGGAATTTTAATATTAATTTTTTCCGGACACATCACAAACTCGCCTAAAGTATTTTGTTCTTATTATAATGACGTCTCTTTAATAACATAAGGAGAGAGAGTAGCTATGCAAGCCCATTTTTTAGTGTTGCACTTTTCCATATTTTGTCATTCATCACTGTCGTTGAAATATACATCATTTGAAAGGTATTTGTATGCAGATTTGCTCAATATAAATATTCGTAAACTTTATTTCAAAACCTGAAAGAAAATCGTTAAGATCTGGGCGAGCGCTACAATTGATTTATTCAAGAAATTTGAATATCGAAATCTGAATATTTTAAACTTACGAATTTTGTAGTTCTAATTTTCAATAGGAAAACAAGATAACATTTAAATATATCCAAAAGGTTTATGTCTGCACTCAACTACAAACGGAGTTGCCCATCGGAGTTAAACGAACTTTTCAATCCATCTTCTTGCAACTACAATGAATGTGTTGCATGTGCGAAAACAAAGTTGCACCGTTTGCAACTGCGGACGGACATGCGTCTGGTTGTCTGTGAAGGGAATTTCTGTTCTGGTGTTGATATTATTGTGGTGTAAACTTTGATGGCGTATCCCGTTTGGATTTTTTATTATTTTTTTGTTTTTCTTATTCCTGCTGTTGTGTTCCTGCTACTGCTGCTGCTGCTGCTGTTGCAATTACTTCTACAGCTTCTGTTGCTGTCTGGCAATATTATGAACTGCCGTCAATAGGAGTTTTTCCCATTTTAACAAACAAAACAAAAAAAAACAAAATAGAAAAGAGAATCTGTAACGCTGCTGTTGTTGCTGTCTTTTCTTGTTTTCTTTTTTATCCTATTTATATATGATTTTTATTGCGTTTTTTTATATTATTCAACGATTTCAGGTTGTTGGCCACCAAAAGCACCACGTGTATTTTGTAACATATGCGAGCAATTACATGCCTACGAACATGATGTATTGATCAGTTTTATTTTTTTTTTTTTCATAATTTTTGTTTTCTTTCTTGCGCCACTGGCTGCCAATAACGTCTATTGCATGTGCATGAAATTTGTTGCGTATGTTATAAAATACCGGTACAGTGAGTGAGAAAAAAAAGTCATATCATTTACGTAATCTTGTTTGCTAATTTTTGTTGTTGTTCTGCTTTAACACAAGTTTCATCAGCAACTGTGATATTTACGTAAATTGTAATTATTAAAGTGGCTGCTGGAAGTACTTTTTTTTGCTAGGAAGTACTTTTGTGGGGCAGTTGAGGGAAATAAGAGACCCTTGTAAACCACTTTCAAGTATAGGGTGTTTCTTATAGAGCGATACAAGTTTAAATCATAATAAAGCATAGTAATATATTTTGGATATCAACGAAACGGTCTTTATTGGATAGAAAATTTTATGACATTAATGCTTAAACATGATTTCGGCCATGTGGTCGCCACGGCTGGCACGCACAAGGCGCAATCTGGAACACAAAGTTTTCACAATCAGTAACATTCTGACCATCATCGTTTTTGAAGACATATGGGCCAATGACTCCGCCAGTCTTTCGACAGAAGCTTGTTGTCTCCAAATGCGACAACTCTGGTTTTTTACGTACCCATTCAACCAGAAATCGGCTCCATCGGAAAATAGAATTTTGAATGGACGAAGTGCACGATAAGTTTGACGAACAGAACCATTATTTTGATTAAAAATTTCCACAATTTGCATGCGTTTCTCTGGTTTAAGTTGATCCATAATGAAATGTCAAAGCAAATTTAACAAAAAGCATCCATCAGCTTTTAAATGGGTGGTCAAATAAGGCAGTGATGCCAACTAAAAATTGTATCACTCTATAAAAAACACCCTATAATAATTTAACTCATTCTACAAGCGCCTTTTTTAATTTTCCCTTAAAAAAATAAATAACTGAAGCCGGTAAAAAGTGTGCTTGATATTCATGGCGGGCCACAGTTTCTCCCCTCCAAAACTGTTCTAAAGCCTTAAACTGATTTTTACGTGTTCAGACAGGCAGAAGAAAAGCCAAAGAGATTAAACTTTAAACTGTCGGGGTGTTCTTTTCTAAATGGAAAACTACCTGCATGCACTTTTTTAAATATATTTGATCTACAGACTCTCCCGTTATATTTTTTTTAATTTCCCGCTACGAAAATTTAAAATTAAGAAAAAAATTTGGAAGTTGTTGGGTTTTCCCCGTTTTAAAAAACTCGAGTTTTGATCAGATCTCGACTTTTTGACGTCCTAAGAAGCTTCCCTGTCTAAATCTGAGAAATCGGCACTATTTCTGTATTAGTTGTGGGTATGTGTGCGTGTGTGTGTGTGTGTAAATATGAGACCCGCTTATAACTTTGGAACGTCTTGACCGATTTCAACCAAACTGACGGCGTTCTAAAGGGTTCTACTGGACTTCGATCTCGTGCGATTCGAACCGATAGATTTCCAGAAATTTCAAACAAACTAAAAATTTTTAGTGTTTTTA
Source organism: Linnaemya vulpina (assembly GCA_963675445.1). Lineage (NCBI taxonomy): Eukaryota > Metazoa > Arthropoda > Insecta > Diptera > Tachinidae > Linnaemya > Linnaemya vulpina. The sequence goes on from OY776279.1 coordinate 5,035,824, forward strand.
ATAACTTTTGAACGGCTCTAGCAATCCATTCCAGGAATCTATATTAAAAGACCTTGTAGGCCACTGCAAATCGGTTCAAAATCGGTTAATCCGGTGTTATTGAGTCCAGCCGACACAATCCCAAACTAATTTAGATCAAAAAATTCTCTGTCACATTTATGATTGAGTGCGCAGTCGAACTCGGGGTCTAAGGGACGCCGCTGTTTTGTGGTCACCACTTTCCACAACCGCATAATTTTTGCGGTATTTCCAACCGGTTCGTGATTTCCACTGTGGAAAAATATTCGGGGTCTTATTGGGCAGGTTTTTTTTCAATGGCTGAGGCAAGAAATTTTTTATTAGACATATTTTTTTTAATTGAAAGAAAAAACTAGGAGTTTGGCCTCAAATTTGGCTTCCCTGATGTCCCAGATTTGTAGTAAATATTGCGAAGGAGTTAGTCCAACGTTAAATATATCGAACATAAGAACTACTTTAAGTCAAAAATATAATTCAATAGCAAATAATTTGCAAACTTTGAAACAGAAGAAACTACAAAAATTATATTAATAAATAATATTTTTTCCAAACAATTTTCCCATTCCGTTTAAACTCATTTGCTCGCAATTTAAAATCGAATGAACAAAAAAAAAAGAAACCGAAACTTTAAACAGACGGTTTTAGTTGGATTCATTTCTAAAACGACATGTTTCTTAATACCAGAGCTGCTGCAAACAATGAAAATTCCATATAATCAAATTATAAAAATAAGGATAATGACAGTTAAGAGGACACAGGCAAAAAGCACACACTGACACACACACACACACACGCGCAAACTTGTTCGCACAGAAAAAGCAAAGAGCAACAGCATCTTTGTACACAACTTCACTACAACCCATGGAAAATTGTGGAATAACAAAATATAAAACAAAAAAATATGTAGAATGTGCTCGTTCGTATGCAAAAAAAAAAAAGAAAAAAGTCCTGTCATAACAACATTAAAATATTGGCGACAAACAGGAATAAACTCGGGCTTATATACATGAAGGGAATGCCAAGAGGAGAGAGAGCGGAAAACAGAGGAAATGCCAAACGATATACGAGGAGGCAAAGGCGCACTCACATTTTCATGTGTATGGGAGAATACCAACACATTCAGCCGTTCATTCATATCAAATAGATTCTTTAATCATTTAAGTTTTTTTTAGCATATTTACTAGTATTTCAATAGGTGTGTGTGTGTGTGTGTGTGTGTGTGTGCATTTGTGTTATCTTGGCAAAGTGAAATCCATCTAAATGCCTACGAAAAGCTCAAACCACTTCATGTTGGTTAAAATAGAAAAATACCAGTACTATGGCAATCATGGAAAATGAAAGAGAGAGGGAGGGAGAAAGAGAGAGATCGACCAGCTGATAATAGTGATCTACTTCGAAAAATAACATCCCTAAAACATCTTTCGGTTAAACATTTCGAGTGACACGCTCTCCAAATCTCTCAGTTGGTAGCAGAAATTAATTCGATTTTTAAAACTCTCTTCTAATTATAACGACGTCTCTTTAATAACATAAGGAGAGAGTAGCTATGCAGGTCCATTTTTTTGTGGTACAATTTTCAATATTTTGTCATTCATCACTGTCGTTGAAATATACATCATTTGAAAGGTATTTTCATGCAGATTTGCTTAGTATAAATATTCGTAAATTTTATTGCAAAATTGATAAAAAATCATTAAGATCTTGACGAGCGTTACAATTTATTTATTCCAAGAAACTTTTGATGAAAAACAATGTCACGTAAAGCCCCAATTAATTAACCAGCAAATCCACTGGATTAGTTTCTTTGAAATTAAGTCCAGTCGCTTGTCTACGTCGATAAATCACAAAAAATTAAACACCAGAAAATCAACCTTCAAAGAGTTGTTGGCGAAATACCACCGCCAACGATACGAAGAGTGGCTGCAAATTGATGTTCCTTCCACACGCCAGTCATGGCGCCCAGTCATGACAGAAATCATATTTAAACAAATATTTCATATAATTTTCTTTCAAATAAAGCCCGTTTCATTGATATTGAAAATAGATTTCCTTGTTTCATTATGATTTAAATTGTGACGCTCTATAAGAACCGCCCGTTATATCCACTGTCCAACAATCAGGGCTCAGAAATATTTTGCACTCCTCCTCCTTTCATTAGTCAGAGCAGAAGTACACTCAAAGAAACTGGTAGTACTTTTCGCGTCATGTCTTTTAACAGACCCAGATTCTTTTTAGAAATTCTCTATTTCGTTTTGATATCGGAAAAGGTTCGAAGGACCATGCAAGAGAAATACAATTAAAAAGCAATTTAATTACCTATTTTTAATAAAATTAAAGTAGACCCTGTAAGTTCCGAACAGCTTGAAATGCACTTTCTATGACAGAAAAAAATTTCTTTGCTGCTAAAAGTTTTCTTAAAAAAAAAAACTGCCTTTCCCGCTCAAACAACCCACTGTTGTACTTATTAAACTTTAAGGATAATGTTGGGGCTTAAATTGCAAATAAAATGCTTTAAGTGCGGATGAAATTGTACATAAACATTAGGGCGGCATCAAAAATAACAAACAAGAACAATAAGTGCTTTTAAAGAAGGCAGCTAAGCCTGTCACTCCGACAGTGTTGAGCTCAAATCTCACTATGGAGATGCTGGGCATTTCTAAAGGACTCGTAAACTATTTCGGGGATTGTATTTGAAATACATTTCAATTAAACAATTTAAAATTAAAAAGTTAGTTCTTGTACTCTCTACCGCTGTAGAAGAATGATAAGGATTGTAGTCCATTCATAAGGGGATCGCTGGCTCCCTTCCCAACCACAGACTTGGAAAGTTTGTGTTGTTGTCAGGTTGTTCACGGAGACCTTTTTGAAGTGGGTTGGATTCGCTAATTAAAGCCTGCCAGTCTGTACCACTTGCCCTAATCTATTTGCACTTGTCGTTGTGGAAGAAAGACGGACTTTTGTAAGTGTTATTGGGAGAATGTTCTTAATAGATTTTTTCTAAGTCCCAAATTTATAGCAAATTTAATAAGTCTCTTCTTAAGGCAGACTTCCTTCTTTGATCGTATTTGAATCATCTCTCTGAGGAAGTGTATTAAGTCTCCTTCCAAGGACTAGGATTTATAATCCTATATAATTTTTTTGAAGTTTGTGCAACGTGTTCCTACACATTTCCATCTTCGAGTTGTAGTAACCATGTCGGTTTTCATGAGCCACTGCCGTCATTCAGGGAATGGCTCCTACTAGTGGCGAAGCATTCTGAAGGATCTGAGGGATAGTGGGGAGACTGGAGATGAAGAAAGCTGAACAGAGAGTATTTCCAGTAGCCAAATTATTTTATTTATATTATTTTATTATAGGCTCTTTGGTGCCTGGTAGCGCCACTCGAAGTCGGTGTTGCTCAGTGGCAATTCCATGCTTTAATACAGAAAATTCTATCCACTATTCATGACTGAGTTCAAAAAATCGTGTTCACGCCCGACATTGAATTCCAACCCATGACCTTGTGTTTCATAGCATGCATTCCTCCCATTGCCTTCCACAAGAGAACAAAATTTACAGCGCGATCCGCCCTTAAGTAAACGATTCAGGAAATATTAAAAATATTCAGAAAGAACTGAAACTCGATTTAAAACGTTTTAAATTTTTTCCAAGACGTTTTTTAAAGGCCTGCACGGTATCGGAATATATAAAACATGCAATAATTTGTGACCTTTTCATGGTCCTGCGAGCCCCAAAGAGCATGAGATTAAAATGTTGACGACACTGGGGATGGATTAGAAAATATTAGCCATTCTGATTTATCCAACGTTTCAGATTCGAAATCATTTACTCGAAATGTGCGCCCGACTATTTGCTTTGGCAAACAAATATGCGGGCATAAACATGCAGCCGCTTAAGTAAATTGTTCAGTACAAAATATGCATTCACGTGCATGTGTGTATGTGTGTGTGTGTGTGTGTGTGTGTGTGTGTGTGTGTGAGTGATGTAAAATTCCCATTCCCCTTTTGGCAAAATATGAGAACAGAACAGCAGGTAAAATAGTTTAAATCAAATCAAATACGAATCACTAAAGTTGAATAAATTGGATGAATTAAAACTACAGAACGATGAATGCAGGAGCGAAACGAGCAGAAAATGGTCGAGGTAGGCGATTTTGCTTTACCGTTATAAATCGAATTGTAACAACAACAACAATAGCAACAATAGAGACAAACACAAACATGAACACACAATAACAGCAGCTAACAAATCATCTAAAAGTGTGTGCACAACTCATACTCACACAAACACAAACACACACACACACATACATACATATAAGCCAACATATGCTTCCAACTGGATGTGTTTGGGTCTGTGTCGGTGTCTGTGTCTGTGTCGGTGTCTGTGTCTGAGGTTGTAGGTGTAATATAATGGCTGGGTTTTCCAACATACTTCCGTTTCAAACGAATGCGAATACTTTAACTAGAATGCTACAACTACAACAATAACAACAACTACTGGCCACCACTACCACTACCATTTCCACTTGCAACTTTCAACTAACTAATCAAACCATAGAGGTCTTTTAGTTAATTGCATAAAATGTTAAGTGATTTAAGTACGAATGCAAGATACTCGTTTATATTTGCAATATGGCCAGACACATACACTCACACACACACACTCACACATATTCTCTTATGCTCACAGATAAACAATACATTGACATTTTAAATTACAACGTTTGAAACAAGCCGCAACATGCATAGTTTTAAGGTTAATAACAAAACGGTCAGGAATTAAGGAACAGGCAAAGAGCAAGTCAACGTTACAGTGGCTGGAGTTATTTTTAATTATAATATATTTCCATTATCGTTTAAGCAAATCTTCTATAACTAAGCACAGCATAAATTTCTATATATATATATTTCAGTTTCCAAAGGCAGTCGGTAGCGAAATTTACTTGAAAAGAAATTTTTTTAAAAAAGTTTTCTCAAACACAAGCAAGACTTTTGTCTTAAAAACTCTAACCAGCAAATAAATAATCCTTACAACTTTAAAGTAATTGTGAGACGGCCCTCCTACAGCGCCGACATAGCGGCACAGCCAATGCTATTAGCATGGATTACATTACGTACGAGATTTCTGCCATATTATTTGTTTGTGGATAAAAAGATTATGCGATTAAGATGGCGACTTTAAATTTATTCATTTACACGATGATTTAAATGCGATTTTGAGTGAATTATTGCTGGTTTGTTTTTTATTAAAAAAAAAAAACAAAACAAAAAATTCCCTCATAAATTACCAGGATTCTGTTGCTGTTTCTGTTTCTGTTTATTTTCATTTTGTGTTTTTACATTTTAATTGCTCTTGTGAAAACATGAAATTAAATTTTATTACACGGCAACGCATTTAAAGTCCGTATAGTTTTCGCATTTTATGCGCTACTTAATGAATTGTTAAAATCGCTGTACACTCCTGGAGTATTGTGGTCATTTACTGTGCAAAATCCTTCAATCAATTCAATCATACACTTGACTACATCTGTAATTGTATACAATTTAAATAAATTTATCCCCTGCTTTTTTCTGTTTCTGTTTTTCTGTTTGTTTTTGCGTTGCGTTGTTGTGTCCACGTTGCGTATCGTTTTGTTTTCTTTAATTGGAATACGTTTATACGTAATCAATCCTGGTAGTGGCGGGCGCTTTCCACCATTCCAAGTCCGAAATAGTTGTTTGGAAATATTTTTAATTTTTTCGTCCAAATTCTTTATTAAAGTATTTTTAATTTAAAAAAAAAATATTTTAACACTCACGAAATGTGTGTTACTTAACACATTCAACACCGCAGGCTACCGACTACCATCTGTCAGAAATGCAACACATGTTGGCTATGAAAATATGATTATTTTCGCGACAAGTTGCAACACGTCTGTGGGTTGTTGTTCCTGCTGCTGTTGTCATTGTATTCAAATTAAATTAACTGCTGTAAATGCTTTTGCACTTCTCCTCTATTTTAAATTCATTTGAGATTTACTTGCTTTAATTAATGTTGCCAAAAACAAATTTAATTAAAAGTATTTTCCAACTTTTTATTGACAAACTAAATTCAGTTTCAATAGGTTAATTAATGGAAGACATTTTTTAATTCACAAAGACATGATAAATATTCCAGAGCATAAGAGAAAGTCTATATCAGTTTTAACTATTCAACTTACACACTAGAGCAGAACAGCAGTTTTCGAAAGCCATTACACTTTCAGTGTCAGTATAGTTTTGCTTATTGCCACCCATGAATATTCCAACAGTTTCTGTTTGCAGCAATTTTATTATAAAACTATCTCAAACCGATGGCAACACGGTTTTTGTTAAGTTCCAGTGTTTCCGTTTGAATATTCGAACTATTTATTTATAAATTAAATTCCGTTTTGGTAAGCCAATTGTTCGAGAACTGTTTTGAATTCAGAAAGAAGTGGTAATTATTCTATAGCACACGGGAAAGTCGACATCAGTTTTAACTATTTAACTTACTATAGCAGCACAACTGTTTTCGAAAGCCACTACAATTTCAGCGTCAGTGTAGTTTTGGTTATGGCCACCCATGAATATTTCAACAGTTTCTATTTGCAGCAATTTTCTTATGAAAAAGCACACGAGAACTGTCTCAAACCGATGGTAACACGGTTTTTGTTAAGCCCCAGTGTTGCCGTTTGAATATTTTCTTCATGTTCTATTTTCTGAATTTTTGGTTCCATGTTATTTAAATTCAATTTTGCGGGTCTGAATATCCTCAAGTGCATTTCAAAATGTTTAAAAATTAATTTATATTTTAATTGTGAGTATTTCGTATCGATTTATTTACTGATTTATTACATCAATTTTTTAATAGGCTAATTGTTCAGAAAGTGTTTTGAATTCAGAAAGACATGATAAATATTGCAAAGCACGATTGAGTAGCAGGTGTTTCTAATTACTGACGGGCCGTGAAGAAATAGAATAAAATCGCAGAAATAATCGCTGATGAAAGTTGCTGACTGTCGTTCACGGTGTTCTAAAACTGAATTTTATGCCAGAATTATATTCTTTAATTTGAAATAAATAAATTGAACATTATTGCTCAGGCTGGAGCTCAAATAAGCGCAAGAAATTAATTTTGGTTAAAAAATTTGTGTTGAATTCTTGTTTTTAATTAAAGAGTGGAATATTTATAAATAAATAAAAGAGGAATAACAGCTGATGAGTTTTTGGCTGCGTTTTATAACTTTAGGTTATGAGCAGCACGCTGGTTCGAAGGACCACCAACAGGGTTGATATCATCATGTGCAAACGCAACGTGTGTACAAATTAATAGGGAATTTGTTGGTTAACACCTCTGGGATATGAATTTGGTTCAGTTCCCTTTGGACTCATTTTTGGCTAGAGATTATTAAAAATGAAAAATGTTATAAAAAGTCACACTTTTGAGCTGCAGGAAGGCTAATTTTTAAAGAAGAGACTTGAATTGATACTACGAATTATTTGTTGCAGTCGGTAGTCTGCCGAGATAAATGTGTTTAATGCCCGAAATTCGTGCTCCATCAATTATGGATCTACTAACTTAAGCAGAGGGGGACACCGAAGTTCAAAACAACTGCCACGGGTACCTTTCCGACCCTTTTACTTGTCTTCGTAACTGATGGCTCAGTCCGCAGTTGGGTAGGCCTGTCAATCACTCTAGACTTTAGTGATTTCTGGAAATCTATTGTGGAAGACATGCATGTGCATGTCTTTGGAAATCATTTTTTTCAATTATTGTCCACAATGAAATGAGGATGCATTTTAATACAAGGAAAACTCCACAGACTTACAGAAATAACACCCTTTCGTGTGCTTGTGATGTACACTATTGTACTGAAAAGGTAGCGACTAGGCTTCATACCCAATTTTAATGAAATATTTTCATTGACACGCACACAAAAACATATTGTATTACAATCTGGACTAACAAACTATTTAAGGGAACAAGTTTTTCATCAACTAAAACCTTTTCTTTTATAACAATTAAATCTTTCCTTTTTTACTGGAACCCTCATCTCTCCCTCTACATAAATAACTTCATAATACCGCTGGCTTTTCCTTTTACCTCTGAAATTAATTTTGCTCCGCTTTTAAATTCGTTTGCTGCCATAATTGACTGCTGCAATTGATACAATTGTGCTTTTATCCTTTTGCGAAGCTTTTCACATGCATGTCGTCTGTCGGTTTAACAGCATTTCAACGGATTTAACAAAAGCATTTTCGCGTTCATTAAGCTTAAATGCAATAAATAAACTTAAATATCTAGGAAATGACCAATACAGACAAATCCTAACCATAGACAAAACCAGTAAGGGCGTAGCAGGAGTATTTTTAAAGAAGGAGGTGCTTTAGGAATTTTATAGATAAAAATTTAAGTGCCACGCACAACAGGCGGGTTTGTTAAAGGCTTTAAATCTCGAAATTTATTTCTCTCTGTTGGCAGGTTTTTTTTGTCCCTCCTTACACTTGAGCCTCTGTGCCAGCACGTTGACGATTTATTTGCCATTTATTTTATAAGCGTATAAATATGCCATTCAATTGTGCTCTTCTCCATGCGCTGCAATTTAAAATATAAAAAAGAAAGAAAATAATTCGTTAAGCTTCTTTTCCATAATATGAATTCGTTTCGTAATCGTGTGCGTGTAAAGATAAATTAATAAAGAAGTTGGCTACTGCCGCATCTTCTTTCCCAAACTCCCCAGCGTATGAGTATCGGTCGAACAACTGGAAACGAATTATTTATTTATTATTAAACGCTGCTTTATTAGAAATTTTCACCAGCAGTTAACAACCGAACAGATATGAAACGTCCAAAAATTGTGTCATATTCGCCGTTTATGTTTAAGACTTTTTGTCTGATTTTTTAAAGCCGCTCGAAATTTCTTTAAAATTCAAAATGAAAGTTGTTGTTGCAGCCAGTGAATTCCTCTTCATGAAAAAGTAATTTTAAATTAAAAAAAAACTAGTTTTAAAACTCAACTGCAACAGAAGTTGGTGCTGTAAAATTTTTAAATTTTATTTAAAAATTTTTCCCAGGAACCAAAACAGCTTTCGAGGACTTTTAATACAAAAATTGTTCCAAATTTTTCCAATTTTATTTTTAGCAACTTCAGCAACATTTCCCACTTTAATAACCGGTTTGTCTAAGACTGGCCAACTATTCGAATGTGCGTGAATGCCAACTTATTCCCTTTTAACGGCGACCTCCCTCCCCCCTGGCATGTAAAAGAATAAAAAGTCTGACTAACGATACGAATATATTTCCTTGTTTATTATCAGTCTGCCTTCTTCTTTAATATTTCCACGCGGTTAATATATTTTATTTGATATCGATGAATGTCCATAAAATGCTTAACGATCTGTATTGTTTGCCGAACACATTTAATTAACTCATACAAAATTAATAACGTATAATTGTCAGTACGGGTAAATATCAATCATTTACAATGCGAGCACATGTGCATGAAGTAAAGGGTGTTTTTTTATAGATCTATAAAACTACAAGGCGGCAACACTGTTTTAACTGACTGCCATTTAGTCAGCTATCAAGTGCTTTCAACTGGACTAGACTCACGCCTGAATAACGCCTCCCAATTTGGGAAAATACTGGACAAAATCATGGAAAATTCAACCTCCGGACTAAACCGCGTAATAGCCATCCGCGACCGTCAATAGGTCAGAAGTCATATTTAAATCAGAAAGCCACAAAATTATTTTCCCATTAAAGTAAATTTCAGGTCAATTGGAAAAAATCCTGGATTTATACAATTTGCAAAATTCTATACCTCTATAAAAACACCCTGTATGTAAATTATATATACGATTATCTTCCGAACAAAGTAAATTTTTCATGCCAATTAAAACAGGTCTTTGTTTTATACCATTTTCGAAATTCTATACCTCTATAAAAACACCCTGTATGGAAATTAATTATACTATATATATAATATATTATATATATATATATTATCTTCCAAATAAACTAAATTTCATACGTATTAAGAAAATTCGTTATTATTTTAAAAATTTTTAATATCTCCACCTCTATAAAAACACCCTGTATGGAATTTACATATACGATTATATTCCAAATAAAGTACATTTCATGCCAATTGAAAAAAATCCTTGATTTATGCTATTTGCTAAATTCTATACCTCTATAAAAACACCCTGTATGGAAATTAATTATAATATATATATAATATATTATATATATTATCTTCCAAATAAACTAAATTCCATATGTAATAAAAAAGTTCGTTTTTATTTCAAATCTTTTTGAATTTCTCCACCTCTATAACAACACCCTGTAGGTAAATTACATATACGATTATCTTCCCATTAAAGTAAATTTCATGCCAATTTAAAAAAATCTTTGTTTTATAAAATTTTCAAAATTCTATACCTCTATAAAAAACACCCTGTATGGAAGTTGCATATACGATTATCTTCCAAATAAACTCAATTTCATACATATTAAAAAAAGTCGCTTTATTTCAAACCTTTTTGAATTTTCCCACCTCTATAAAAACACCCTGTAGGTAAATTACATATACGATTATCTTCCTACCAAAGTAAATTTCATGCCAATTAAAAAATTCACTTATATTTTGCACCATTTCAAATATATCCACCTCTGAAAAAACACCCTGTATACAAACTACATATACGATTATATTCCTATTATGGAACAAGTCATTTTAAATATAAACACATACACGTACAGGCTTATTTTTATATATATTTTTACTGCCATAATTATAAGAATTTTATTCGCATTTATTCATGATTATGCATGATTATTCATGCCAAATGCAAATATTTTCATGCCTCAAGTTCTGAAGTGCCAACTGTGAATTTAAAAGTGATTAACAACAAATACTTCTTGGATTTTATTACAATTTTTATTGACTGAAGAGGATTTGAAGTAGAAATAATTATTAAATTTTGTTTTTTGAATAAAAATTATGTATAGTGCAAATCTTTGCGCTACCTGCAGATATCTTCGCAATTGGGAGGGCTAAAATTGTATTTTCACACAGGCTTCTTTCTTTCAACTGATGCTCCCACTTCTAGCACAATGCAGAAGTTTTTCTTAATAAAATACAAAACGAAAAAAATACCAACAACAAGTGTAGCGGTTTTTGAAAACCTTAGCATTAACTTCCTACTTGTGACGATACTTGTATTTGATAAATCCTAAATTTGGCCCCTGATTTCCTCAATGGATGAAAAGCACAATTTAAATTACTGCCATTCAGTTGTAAATTATAATTTTGAAATTCACATTCAATGTAAACAAAATTATTACAAATCATGCAAAAACGTGTCTGTTACCAAAACAAAATATTGTCGCGGGTCAATGTTAGCAAAAAAAAGAATGAAAAAAAAATAAATTCAATTTTAAATGCTGAAATATCTCGCGCATATAAAACGCAGCCAAAAACTTAATCATTCGAAAAATTCTATAATTGTGGTGTTGCGTTTAATACACCAGGGGACTTATTGGATTTTTTTCTTCCCTTCCTGAGTACGCAATGCAATTGCAATTCCATGCCAGCGCTGGCCGTATGCGTTGCATGTGTGCTCATTTACACGATTACAAATATTACACGCATATTTTTGTAGGGATTAAATGCAACGAGTTGTATAAACACTCGTACTTACATGTTGTAAGTACGAGTGTGCGTATGTGTGTGTGTGTGTGTGTGAGTATGTGAAGGTAAAATTTTGTGTAATTAACAATAGATTGAATAATTTCATAAATTTCGCGTAATGATTTTACATTAAATTAATTTCCAATAAACTGTTCAGTTTTAAGTAAAAACTAGCGGTAGTGGACTGTGTGTGTTTGATTATAATTTTTTTTTTGTGAGTGTATGCGTGCGTAATATGTCACCAATTTTAGCCGCAGAAATGTTCACACAAACTTGTACCCACACTCGTACTCATGAATAGTTAATTGTAGGAGAGCAGCCTAAAAATTTGATTGAGGAATAATTAATTCATTGTAAGTAATAATTGAAAAAAATAATGATTTCCAAAGACATGCACATGCATGTCTTTCACAGTCGATTTCCAGAAATCACTAAAGTCTAGAGTGATTGACAGGCCTACCCAACTGCGGACTGAGCCATCAGTTACTAAGACAAGTAAAAGGATCGGACAGGTGCCCGTCACAGTTGTTTTGAACTTCGGCATCCCCCTCTGCTTAAGTTAGTAGATCCATAATTGATGGAGCACGAATTTCGGGCATTAAACACATTTATCTCGGCAGACTACCGACTGCAACAAATAATTCGTAGTATCAATTCAAGTCTCTTCTTTAAAAATTAGCCTTCCTGCAGCTCAAAAGTGTGACTTTTTATAACATTTTTCATTTTTAATAATCTCTAGCCAAAAATGAGTCCAAAGGGAACTGAACCAAATTCATATCCCAGAGGTGTTAACCAACAAATTCCCTATTAATTTGTACACACGTTGCGTTTGCACATGATGATATCAACCCTGTTGGTGGTCCTTCGAACCAGCGTGCTGCTCATAACCTAGAGTTATAAAACACAGCCAAAAACACATCAGCTGTTATTCCTCTTTTATTTATTTATAAATATTCCACTCTTTAATTAAAAACAAGAATTCAACACAAATTCTTTAACCAAAATTAATTTCTTGCGCTTATTTGAGCTCCAGCCTGAGCAATAATGTTCAATTTATTTATTTCAAATTAAAGAATATAATTCTGGCATAAAATTCAGTTTTAGAACACCGTGAACGACAGTCAGCAACTTTCATCAGCGATTATTTCTGAGATTTTATTCTATTTCTTCACGGCCTGTTAGTAATTAGAAACACCTGCTACTCCATCGTGCTTTGCAATATTTATCATGTCTTTCTGAATTCAAAACACTTTCTGAACAATTAGCCTATTAAAAAATGGATGTAATAAATCAGTAAATAAATCGATACGAAATACTCACAATTAAAATATAAATAAATTTTTAAACATTTTGAAATGCACTTGAGGATATTCAAACTCACAAAATTTGATTTAAATAACATGGAGCGAAAAATTTAGAAAATAGAACATGAAGAAAATATTCAAACGGCAACTGGGGCTTAA